>PVJI01000177.1:0-339889 GCA_004026765.1 Micronycteris hirsuta | reverse complement strand
TTTCAGGAAAGCGGTGCTTCTCCCCGAGCCATTGGTGAGTTTGTAATCTTACGGGTACTCTCGATCTTATGATGGGCTTTGCTTCTTCTTCTCTTAGCTTTGGTTACCAGGATGCCCTGAGTCAAAACTGCAGTCCTTCTCTGTAGGAGGCACCTATCTACTCACTTTTAGTTTCGCCTACTCTTAAATCCTCTTCTCTCCAATCTCCTGACTATTGATTTTAGGCTGATGACTTTTTATGTATGTACTTTTTTTTGGAAAAAGCTTAGATATGAATAAATATGAAAGTCATATGTACTCTGTATCGCTTGTTTGTTTATATTCTTTATATTTGTCATATAATGAAATCGTATGTTAATTGTCTTTCTGTGACTAACTTATTTCGCTCAGTGCAAATACCTTCTGGGTCCATCCATGCTGTCACAATGCCAAGGTTTCATTATTTTTTTACGTATGGAGGGAACACTTTGTAAAGTATGTGATTGTCTAACCACTATGCCGTACACCTGAAACTAATGCAAAATAGTATTGAATTAAAAAAAAAAAACTACACATTTTTAAGGGAGAAAATTAAAAATAAGCTGAAGAAAAAAATATGTACTCTTTTAACTGTATTCTACTGTATAGAATCCATTGCTTATATGTCTGCCTCTACCTTGCAGTTTAAAAACTCCTTGGGGGTACGGACTATGTCATAATTTGCTTTACACATAGCACACATTCAGTGAATATGTTTTTTGTTTGCTTATTTTTTGTTTTATTTGTTAACAAATTAGTTTTAGAAAATGTTTGTTTCAAAAATGAGCACATTGTCTATTAGTCAAGATGTGGAAGCAACCTAAGTACCCACAATAGATTCTTGGATAAAGATGTTGTATATACATGTATTATAGAATATTACTTGGCCGTAAAAAAGAATGAAATCCTACTATGGATGGAACTAAAGGGTATTATGCTCAGTAAAATAACCAGTCAGAGAAAGACAAATGCCATATGATTTCACTCATATGTGGAATCTAATGAACAAAATAAATGAACAAACAAAATTGAAATAAACTCATAGATACAGAGAACAGACTGATGGTTGCCACAGGAGAAGGTTGTTGGGGGACTAGGTGAAGAAGGTAAAGGAATTAAAAAGTACAAACTGGTAGTTACAAAACAGTCACTGGGATATAACATACAGCTAGGAAATATAGTCAATAATATTGTAATAACTATGTATGTGCCAGGTGTGAAAACTATGTATGTGCCAAATATCAGCTGTAACACTGTGTGAAGTATATGATTGTTAAACCACCATGCTGTAGACCTGCAACTAATACAAAACAATATTGAATGTAAGCTGCATTGGAAAATACAATTTAAAAATAAATAAATTCATGTCGAACAACAACAAAATAGATGACCACACTGTCAACTGAAATTAATTGGCTGGTGTTAGTATACAAAACAGTCTCTTGCCCTGACTGGTGTGGCTCAGTGGGTTGGGTGCTGACCCACAAACCACATGCCTGGCTTGCAGGCCAGGTCTCCAGGTGGGGTTGTGGGAGAGGCAACCAACTGATGTTTCTCTCACACATCCATAGTTCTTTCCCCCTCTCTTCCTCCCTTCCTTTCTCTCTGCAAATAAATGAATCACATCTTCAAGGTACCTTGCCTGAAGGGAGTGTACAGAGCTATGGCCACCGGTGCCTGCAGGAGTCTGGCAAGGGATGTCATTGAGTGACGGAGGTGGGTGTCATTCAGTGTGGAGTCGTGGGGACCAGGGAGCATGTGCTTTGTCCAAGGGGCTGCTGCTCCTCTGCTGTCGTGCTCAAACGTCAGCTCGCTGACACTTGAGTTTCTAGTATTTCAGAAATCAGAAATCCCAACTTTCACTGAAATGTCTTAACTCTCAGAAACACTGCTCAGGCACAATGAAGCATGCTGTGGATCAGGTTTGGCACCTGGGCCACCAGTCTTCAAACCCTGGCTGAAGACCACAGAGGCCGGGGCAAACTGCTTAGGCCTGAATCCTGGCTCTGCCACATTCTGTGTTACTCTGCGCAACCTCACCTCTCTAAGCCTCAGCTTTCACCAGATGAGACTAACCGTAGCACTGACTTATACCTAAGAGTTCAGGACACTTGAATGCTAGAGCACACAGGTCAGTATCAGACACATGGCCAGAAATGGTGCTTTCAATTATATTTTCACTTTTTGGGGAGTTGTGGTCAAGTGTTTGGCCCATGCTTGTCACATGGGACATATCTATTAAATGATTACATACTCATTATGATTATGGCTTAAGGATCTATAGCTGGTAATTTCATATCTAGGATTTGCAGCCTGGTCGTTATAACCACAAAATACGTGCTTTTCTCAGTACAATCCTCTTTCTCATAACTCAGTGTTTCCTTTTGTTTTGTTCCTAGCTCTAGTTTTCCAGTTGTTTATCACGGTAGGGCCTGGCAACAGCTGTATGAACCATGTAAGCTTTTTTTTACCAAAAACGTGTAACTCGTTAAGCAAATGATTGCTCTCACTTTTACTCAAAAAAGTTTTAAAAAAAATTCTCTCCATTAGCTCTAAATTTAAAAAGCAAAATTTCTGATAAATACATATATAGTTCTCATTGATTTCCATGGGGGTCAAGAATCCGAAGAGGAAATGTGGCCTGAAGAATTTTAATTTTCTGTTTATTTACAGCAGGAGGTAATGAAAATGGTATGTTTTCTTTAGAGTGTACCAACATTAAGTTTTCTTGCCAGCTGGGCCAAGTACAAAATTATGACTGAAGTTCAAAGCAATGAATTTCTGCATTTCACTGGAAGACATGAGGATGTTTCCTTGTAAATGAGCAAACATAGCTGTAGGCATCAAAAACAACAACACTGAGTAGGAGGAAGTGTTTTAATGAAGCGAAAAGAGTAGCCAAATCTGCAGCCCAGCTGATAAATAGCTCTTTACCTGTATCTTTTCATCTCATACTTTTTTTATTAAGGGAAATGGTTAGTATAGTAACAATATTTTTTCTAATAAGATATTTTTTATAGAAAACTTTACTTGCAGGGTGATTCTATACTGAAAGAGTTGGGTAAAACACTAGCATCTTGATGAACAGTAGCCACATAGAGCACGGCACTGGATTTGGGAATGGAGGACATAGGTTCTACTCTCAGCTTTGCACATAAATAACTGTGATTTAGGACAATTCAGTCCCTGTGTGATAATTGAAGATAATAAATCTTAACTACCAAGAGTGAGAATATTTGTGGAAGCGTTTTGTTTCTAGATAAAAGTACAGTGATATTCCTATAGCTATTTTTATGTTATGATGGTGATGGTAGCATACATGACATTATACTTCTCTACTAAGGAATTAAACAGTTTCAACTGCTTTCATAACAGAAAGACACATTTATTTGTATTCACTTTGATTTTGGCCTCACAGAAACAGGTAAGCTGAGGTGGTTTGTGTTTGTCTTTTCCCCCTGAGAAGTGAGAGTGACCTGGCTGGCCATAAAGAAAGTAAAAATGAAGGGCTTGAGGAAAGAACAAGAGGCTTGGAATAAGTGGCCTAGGAATGTGAATAAGTAAATGAAATGTTGGATAGAAGTAAACGAAATGTCAAGCAAACTGAAGACCCTGGTTGTGTGTAACTGAGGCGGCTCAATTAGCTAATTTTTTCTTTTGCACAGGAGATGTATGTATGTAAGTGCATGTATGTATGTATGTATTTCAACATTACCCTGTAATCTGGGAACTGGAGCAGAGAACAAACAATATGCATTCCTACCTTACTGCTAATTGTTTAGGGGGATTCAGGAAGAGGGAAAAAAGACGAACATATTGAGGGTTTTGGAGAGGAAATTCTTTACGACAGTGTGTTCAAAAATAATATGAAAGGTAATGAGAAGTGAAGATCTAAAGGAGACTGTTGTAGGAGATATGTATATACTTTAATAATTTTTTGTGAAAGTCTGAGAGTGATAAACTCTCGTAGTCTTTGATGTCTGAAGAGGTTTTTATTGTGTTGATTATGATAGGTTAGCTGGGTATAAAGCTATAGGTTGACTTATTTCTCTTCTTGAGAAATAATATTGTGTGTAGGCATATGGTTTGCTGAAGGGAACTCTACTGTCTAATTGTTGTTCTTTCACTGGTAAATTATCTTTAGTAGCTTAAAGATTTTATCCTATTGTGCTTAGGCATGGGATTACTTTTATTTATTCTAGAAATCAGGTAGTTCTTCAATTTTGGAAAATTCTTGACTATAGTTCTTTATTTTATTATATCATTTTCTTCTTCTGAAATACCTATTAGACATGTTGCAGATCCTCATTCTATCCTCCATGACTCTTTGAAGAGATATTTTGGTCTATCTATGATGTATTAAGGTTAATTTTCATAACATTATCTCACAGTGAATTACGTCCTGTCTAGTCCTCATCTCATTTTTTTTTTGGTTCTAAAACAAATTTCCAGGAGAATTTTTAAAATACTATGTTTCAACAAATTATTTCCATATCAAGTTTTCTTTTTCATTTCTGCCTGATTTTATTAAAGATATATATTTTCATTTCTAAACTGTTTTAAAAGTTTATAGTGAGAAAATGTATCATTTAGTTGTCCTAAGGAAAATACCTTGATAACATCCATGGAGGTCAAGAAGAAAACATTGGCAACATCCCAGAAATCCCCTTTCAGGATTTTTCCTAATCATTATCCTCTCTCTTCTCCACAAAGATGACCAGTATCCTGAATTTTGGCACCATCATGTAGATTTACCTGTCTTTAAAGTTTATGTAATTGAAATCACAGTATGTATTTTTGTTTCTTTCACTCCATATCATGCTTGTGAGATCACTTTATTCTATTGTTGCTGATAACTATAGTTTATTAATTTTTATTATTATTTAGTATTCAATTGTATTAATATACTATAATTTACTTCTCCATTCTAATGTTAATACACATTTTGTTTTTTTTCTAGTCAGGATATATAGTTAATAATGCTTTCATAATCACTTTTGTACATATCTCTTGGTGCACAGGGCAGAGACTTCTGTTAGATAAGTATCTAGAAATGAAATTATTAGCTCAAATAATATGCATATCTTCAACTTTAGTAAACAATGTCAAATTGTTCACTAAAATTAATTTATAAATTTGCATTCCTACTAGAACAATATGAAAATTTGTATTGCATTGCATCTTTGCTAATACTTGGTATTTGTAGTTGTTTTTAGTTTTAACCGTTCTGGTAGCTATATGTGGTACTTCATTGTGAGGTTGGTAGCTTTTCATAAATTTACTAATTCTTTGGATATCATTTTTTTATGAATTCCTGTTCAAGGGTTCTATTACTTTTTTATTGGTTAGTCTGTATGCTTTTCTAGTTGATTTTTATGAGTTTTTATGTATTTTGGATATAAACTCTGTGATGGTTAAATTGCAGAATATACCTTTTCCCGTGCTTGGGTTTACCTTCTCACTATTTGATGGTGCTCTTTTACCCCTTCACTTAACAGCAGCCCTTACTTTTAACATGGTAAAATTTATCATCCTTTTCTTTATTGACTTAAGAAATTTTTTTCCTTTCCCAAGGTTATAAAAATATTTTCCTATACTATTTTCCATTATTATTAATACTTATCCACATAAATATCTACATATCACAGATTTTGTCTGTGGTATAATGTAGAGACCATTTTTCTGTCTGTGGATATTAAGTTATACCAGCATCATTTACTGAAAGACTATTCTTTTTCCATTGCTCTGCAGGGGCACCTTTATTAAAATCAATATCTGGATATTCAGGGGTCTGTTTCTGTGCTCTTTATTTTCTTTCATTGTCTAGCATTGTGCCATCATCATACCATCTTAAGTGTTGTAGCTTTATGATAATCATTAATACCTAGCAGAACAACTTCTTTTATCTTTTTCCTGTTTAAGTTTAGTTTTTTCTTGGTTATGCCTGCCTTTTGCATTTCCAAATATAACTTTACTAATACATTTAGAATCAGCTTGTCAAGTTACACCCCACACAGATCTATGGAAAGGCTGAATTCACTTAGAGCAAAACTGACATCTTTATAATATTGAGTCTTCAATCCATGATCAAAGATTCCCCTACAGGCATTTAGATTCTCAAACTTTCTCTTGATATTATTTTATAGTTTTCTGCTTAGAGAGTTTGTATTCTCTTATATTTATTTCTAGCTATTTGACATATTTTGGTGTTTTATAGATTTAAAAAATTTTATTTATTGTGTCTTTAGTGTATACAAATTCAATAGATTATTGTATATTAACCTTTGTCCAGGAATCTAAAATTTGATTATGAAAAATTTCAAACATACAAAAGTTAGAATTACATAATAAACCTTCATTATACATTATCTATAATTATCTTCAATAATTATAATTAGTTTCTTAATCTCCTAATCTTTTATTTAATTCTAATAAATTTTATGAGACTGACGTGCTACCTACTGCACTAATGAGGCACCTTAATTCTAATAAATTTTAATAGATTCTTTTTGAATTTTCTATAAACACAATCATACTATTTGCAAATAATGATAGTTTTATTTCTTTTAAAGACTATTTAAATCCTTACTCTTCCTGCTGCTTAGGATATTCAGAAATGTTGAAAAAAAGTTTGTAAACCTGACTTTGCCTTTTTATTTTCATCAAAGGATATTTAGCAAAAAGAGATTCTTCTGTGTTTGAGAGTCATAGGGATCAATATTTTAACTAAGTTAGGACACATTTATACTTAAATATCTGTATAACTTGAGCAACATTAGTTATAATTTTAATAAATTCAAAACGGGTTTTAAAAACACTAAAGGCATGTCAGTAGCTCCCATGTTTAGACATAGTTGCATATTTAAAGCTAATTCTCAGCATTTACTTTATGGGTACTGAAGTAAGTTATTTTATGGTTACTAAAGTCTCATTCAAAAGATAAGATATACCACCTACAAATGCAAATATTTTTCAGTTTGTGAAAATGTCTTTAACTCATTTATGCAAAGAACAAATTTCAACTTCAACAGTATTCTGTTTTATAGTTCTCAGCTGCATATAGGCAACAGCAAACATGAAAGAATTTTTAACTATGAGAATTGAATGTTAAAAAGATTAGCAGTTTATTAGGTTGTATTTTATTTAACAATCTAGGAAGTGCACAGCCATTAACAGTTCCCACTTAATTTCAGGCGCGACTGGGAATCTGGCATGCTCGATGGAAGCTGTTAGTATAGCAAATCTTATAGACGAAATAAGTACATTTAATATCACATGTGAAGGGATCTTTCTAAAATAAACTTCCATGGCTTCATTTTCCACATCTGAATTAAAGCACTCATCATGATTCTTCCGATGTTAGGGCATGTTCTTTTTCTATGATAAATTTATGACCATCAGAAGATATCAACGTGATATTACACATGGCATCATAACCTTCACAATCTCTGTAGGATTTTTTCCTCTACATCTACTATGTTCTTAAGAATTCTACTTCATTGCCTAAGGAACTTGAATAGTTTCTTGTCAGCCTCTGCAGCTGGGCCCTTGTGCTCTGCCGTATTCCTACTACACGGCCACCTCCTCTCTTCTTTGCAGTATTTTATATATTGCTTGAAAGAATATATATTATATATAACCTATATTACTGCTCTGTATTGGAGTGGAATTGGTACATCAGAGTGTGAATGTTGTTTCGCCTTGACCAGAAATCAGATTTGGGGTTCATTGCCACAGCAAGGTGAAGGTCAAGTTGGAGGTAAAGAAGAATTGGAAGCTGCACGGGTGCCATGGAGGTGGAGAAGGGAAGAGTGATTTTCAAACCAGTAGGCAGCTGTACTAGAGATCTCTGAATCTGCTTTTTTATTCAGAATTCTGGGGACTAGGGATGCACAAGAAAAAGCTGCAGGACAGTGACCATTAAATCAAAGATGCTGATGGTCTTACTGTTGCTGATTCAGGGACACCTTTGCCTAATGGAGTAGACATTGCTGAGAGACATCGATTAGAACCCGGGGATGGTGTGGCAAGATGGACACAGGATGAGAAGAGATGGAAGATCAGGCTGAGACACACCCTGAGCTGTCCTTTGTCATGAGGAGAGGGACAGCACTGTCTGCGTAAAAGATTTACAGGAATGGCAATAAGACTTTAGAAGAAGAAAAAGGGATGGGGCTTAATCTGTTTAAGTAACTGTAGAACAACTTCAAAAGACACTCAATCAGGGAGTCAAATAAAAGTAAGTATTTCTGTTATTCCAAATTCTGCTCAAAGCTGGAAGGAGTCATGGTGGTGTGGCTTGGCCTGTGAAATTTGCCCAGACTGTTTCTCACTCTGAGGTTTGAGAGTCTCAAAAAATGCAGGAAAAATGACAATGACATAAGAAAACACTCAGGCCTTGTTTTCAAAATACATGACAGAATTCTTCTCCTATCAAGTTTGATTTCTTAAATATAGTAACATATTTTTATTAATTAATTAGTAGTTAGTAGCAGCTAGCTTGCTACTTGTATCCCCTTATAATTTAAATAAACCAAAGTTCAGAGACCAAGGAGGCATGACCTTATAATGCCTATGCAAGAGGAGCTTTTCATTCATTCACTTAATTCATTTAATAATTCATTTCTTCAGCAAATATCTATTAAGGGCTTATTAAGTGTCAGGACGTAGTCTATGCCCTGAAAGTACTTCAGTGAGCAAAACTATCTAATTTAATTTGTAATAAGTAAAAGAAGTAAAACAAGGAAATAGAAGTGTGTGTACTTTCTAAATTCTTTCATCAGTGGTGGAAGACTAAGAACCAGGAACATGTTTGTTAATTACCAGTTTTCTGGCTCTTCCTTCAAATAATTCAACTTGGAAACCAAATGTATTGAAATTGTATATTAGTTTACATGTGACTGCTAGGAGTTGGGGGGCACAAAAATAAAGTAGGATTCCACCCCTCAGAAACAGATTTGAAGCCAGACAGACAACTACAAACGATCCTAACTTTGATACAGCTAAATGCAGGGAGCTCTGGAGCACGTGGTAGGAGTGGTTTCCTGAACTGGAAGGGGTAGACAAGGCTTTCTGGAGACAAGCCCGCAAGCTGGCTCTGGAGGGACTGGGTCAGAGCCGGCATTATTGGTGAGGGAGTAAGGTCCAGGCTGGGGGGAACGGGATGTACCAAGATCTTCCCTCGCTCATGCTGTTCTAGTGCCGTCATCTTGTTTCAATCTGCCAATCTTTTATTCCCATCTTTCTGGAATTAAGTTCTTTCTCCTCTGGGCACATGAGAAGGTTTTTTTCCCCCACCAATCTCTCTTGTTTAACAGAAGGCACAACAGTGATTACCTTTGGGTGTGAGGTGGATACTGACTGGAAGGAAGCAAGGCGGAGACTTCTGGGGTGCTAGAGTGTTCTAGATATTGACCTGGGTGCTGGGTGCGTAGGTATATACATACCATATGCACGCTAGACCTCAATAAAGCAAGAAAAACTTCCAGCCCAAAGATCTCACTCAGGTCATCCTATGGTATCACTTTATATGATACTATATTGCTCTTGTATTCTGAGTTTTGTTTGTCTGTTATTCTCTGTTAATTTCCTGTATAGTAATTTTTTCAGAGACCAGATTATAAATGCCTCTTGAGACTTTGATTTTGTCTTAGGCTCATGCTTGTTCTCTGAGAAGGAGTCCTTTGGATTGGAGACACATGAACCGTCTTTGATTGGAGACACATGAACCCACACACAGGGTGCAATTCCTTTTATAGCATTTTAGAAACTTCCCTTGCATGCAACTGCGGTCATGTGTTTTTGTTTCTCTCCTTGACGGCATTGCAAAGAGAATAATTCCACCGTTTTTCTTATGGTGTCGGGGAGAGGGAGCTCTGCGCACAGTCTGAGCACCCAATAAATATTGTGGAGAGGGAACGGGTGTGGAAAAATCCAGAAAACATTTGCTTCTATTTGGATTTATGAGCTGCATAGAAAAGAGAGGGAAAGACCTAAAGAGTACACTTAAGGTATCTTATTCCTTTCCTACCCCTTAAACAGATTAAAAGAGGAGAAGAAATAAAGCAATTTTGAAGTTTGATTGAGGAATAAAACACCCACAGAGCAAATTTGACTTATTCAAGTTTTACAAACCTCTGAATAGCAAGTTTAAGTAACTTTGCTGAAGCTTAGATTTATCGTGCTCCAAGCAAGGTAACTTTTAAGGAAAGGAGTTATTTGCATTTTCTCAGGGCAAAAACTGAGCTGGTAGCTTAACTTTTGCTCTTAGGTAAAAAAATAAAAAATGCCATTTATGTAGTAACTGTAGAACAAGTTCCATAACAGATCTAACCGCAGGTTAGCTGGACCTTTGTAGAAGGATAAAGAAAACTAAGCTTGGATGCTTTCCATGTTGCTCAGAATGGTCATATTTTAGGCTAGCCAAGGCACAACTCATTGAGTACTTTCAAAACCCCCCCAACCAAGCTAGTATAAAAAGATCAACTTGCTAAGTGACTGGATTTTAAGGATTCTCAACACTTGAAAAAATGGTAATGATGTGACTTGATAGAAGTGTTAGCTAAAGCTACTATGGCAATTATATTGCAATATAAATGTATCAAACCAATACGTTGTATACCTTAAACTTATACAATATCACATGTAATATAACTTAATAAAAAAAATCAAAATAGAAAACTAAAACCTTCTAGGGCTCTCGTTCTTAGTGACCTCTGGGCCCAGTTCTCTCTTCTTCTCACTGGGGCTGCCGTGGGGTCCAGAACCCCAGGAGCAGTGTGTCCGCCGTGGGCTGTGCCCGTTTCCCTTAGGAATGCTCAGTCACACCTTGTCTATCTTTAATCACTCTTCCTCAGGATTCTGAGCTCTTCACTCACAGGTTCCTCTTGATCCCATATCCAAACTGTGCAGATATGTTTATTGATATAATCTTGCTAATGGATGATGTTATTTTACCACACTACCCCCTTTTACTTTCAATAATCTAATGTACTTTAAAATGCTTTTTTGTGGAAAACTGAGAAAACACAGTAATCTCCCTTTTACTCTTAAAAATAGTTTAGAATATGCCCTGGCTGGTGTGACTCAGTAGGTTGAGCACCAGTCTGCAAACCAAAAGGTCGCTGGTTCAATTCCCAGTCAGGGTACTTTCCTGGGTTGTGGGACAGGTCCCTGTTGAGGGTGTGAGAGAGGCAGACAATTAATGTTTCTCTTTCTCTCTCCCTTACCCTCTTTCTAAAAATAAATAAAATCTTAAACAAAATAAGTGAGCATGAATAATGTGAAACAGATATGTTGGGAATGATTCTTATTATGTGACCAGAAAACTAGATGTGACACCTTTGATTCCAAATAAATGTTAAGCTGATAAAGTGAAGCGTTGGGTAACTGTGAGTCCAATGACATTATGGTCAGCAAAGGAGCCTTGCTAGTCAGAACCATGATTTTTCTTCTGCGTCTGTCATGATTGCTGGAGAATTCTTGGGGGGAAAGGTGTCACGTTTTTCTACTCTCTTTGGAAAAGAGACAATCTAGCTTGCATGATAAAATATTAAACAATAAAGTAATTAGAAATTAACTGGTTTGATTGGTGCGACGTATATGTAAATAAAGAGGATTAAAGTATTATTTTATAATAATTTGTTTTATGTAATTTTTCTAATGTTAGTAAAAAAGACCATAGAATGCTGTTTAATTAAATGCTTTGATCATATTTTAATGCTTTTCTTTTCTGAGAGAACCTATATAAACTGGTATTTCAAACATGAAATTGTTATACACCCGTGACGCTGCAGGGGTAAACAGAAATGTAAAATGTGCTCTTTTCGAACAGGGAGTTTTTAACACGAGAGAAGAAACAGGACAGTGACTGGTAAAGGAGAATACAGAGAGGACGGACAGACCCACCTCCCTGGAAAGGGAGCTGTTGGAAAAATTACAATATGGAGAAAAATTGCTTTAGAAAGCTGTCCAGAAAAATAATAAAGGTAATCATAGCATGCTATTTTGTGAGTAGGTATTAATATGACTCAGGTATCAAAAATATCACTCAAGAGAAAGGAAAAGAAGGGGATTTGATTAATAATTTTGAACTAGATTTTAGGAAGAACTGGTATGACCTGGAAACAGGACATTTCCATTCAACGCTAGCAGATGCTGTATCTCAGGGCTGTGTGTTATGGGAGATGCTTGATTGTCCACTCTAGTGAAGGCCAGGAAAGTGGCCTGGTAGAGAAAATTCAGTGTTTTGTGGGTTTTTAGAGGGAAAACTAAAATTGGGCAGGTTCTCATTATAATTAATTTTATAATGAATTAAAATTAAGGTTCTCTCCGACCCCACTCCACAGATAGGAAAAATAAGCTGTGAAAGGGTGTGTGGGCCTGCGCCTCCGATTCCACAGCGTCTCAGCGTCTGGGACACTAACCTCACCACTGACGTTCATCTGACTCTCATTAACCTCTGACCCTTGCTGAACGCGCTTCAGGTGCAAAGAGGTAAAGATGATATTGGAATATGAGCAAATTACCCTGTTAAATATTTAAATGTTTACTCGTAGGGCATAGGCCGAGGTAACTGACACAGAGCCATTTGATATTAAACTGCTACATAGTAGCCTATGTACTACAAAACGAGTTTGACAAGAGATTAATTTTTAGCAGTTTTAATTAACAAAGGGTGAGCAAGAGAAAACTGAAAAATGAAGAGCCACACTGAGTCTTAAATGGTGGGCAATTCGGAAATAGTAATTCCTGTGTTTTCCATGTATGAAAACGATCCAGCATGGTTAAACACGTTGTGCTTTTTAATATTTCCTTATCAGAAGGGAAACACCACATGTATATGATTGTCCAGCTCTGCTCTATGGTAAGATGGAAAATGTATAGGAATATTTACAATGCTATTTCATCATGTAATAGATTTGATGGATAAACAATTGGGGAGTGATAGGGCAAGTTTTAAAAGAGAAACATGTCTAGTTAGAAAACATTTTCATTTATGAAATAAGCTTTGCAAATGCTTATGCATTTTTATTAATCATGTGTTTCTTGCTTTAGCCCAAGTCTTAATATTAGAGGTAAGATTAAACCTTATTTAAATGTACATACACACGCATTTCATCAAAGGTAGAAAAATTATGCTCAGCCAAAATAATCATGGTTTCCATTAGTAGAAATTTAAGATGATTGACATTCAGATGTGAACCCATATAATAGCTATTAGATACACAGTTATTAAATCATATTTTCCTTTAAATTAAGAATATCAAAGGAAACATGACTTAAAGAGGTAATTTTCAATTACTTCCCTGCCTTTGATAAATCCTAATTTTGTTTTTTGACACTTTTTATATATATAATTTTTTGAGCTGAAAAATTTATTGATCATAAAATTTATCAAATTAAAGTGAACAAGCAAGTGCATTAGTACATTCATAATATCGTTCCATTAGTACTACCTTACCTAACTTTAATCTGGTCACTTTTTGATGGGATACACTTGTCATGCTCTCAATCAAAAGAATACTGTGTTCTTGTTGTCATTCTCTTGTTCTTTCTCCAATAACCACCAGCTATACTGTCCCCATTTATGTGTCCAGTTTTGTGTCCACTCAGAATAAAGTGCTATGTATATTTTGACCAGCAAATGGGCATGGCTAAAGTAGGAACTAAAGGGACATCTTTCTGAAGCAGGTTTAGGGGACACCCAATTTTGTTTGCTGAAGAAATAGATGAATGGTTGTCAAGAAATCTTACAGGAGTGCATCTGACACAGAGGAAGCTTTGTTTGATCTGCTGCTTTCTCTTTGCCACAAGCAAGTCACTACTCCTGTGCCAGAATTCTGCTGTGAGGAAATTCTCACAATCTTTTTGAAAATTTTAAAATTGGTCACATACCCTCTTTGACTCTCTCTCTTTTTTTTTTTTAAGATTTTATTTATTTATTTTTTAGAGAGGGTAAGGGAGGGAGAGAGGGAGCGAAACATCACTGTGTGGTTGCCTCTTGTGCGCCCCCTAGTGGGAAATCTTGCCCGCAACCCAGGCATGTGCCCTGACTGGGAATTGAACTGGCAACACTTTGGTTCGCAGCCCGTGCTCAATCCCCTGAGCTATGCCAGCCAGGGCCCCTTTGACTCTTTTAAAAATATTTTTATTGAATTTATTGAAGTTACATAAAATTATATAGGTTTCAAATGTACAGTTCTATAATATATCATGTGTATGTTGTATTGTGTGTCCGCCACCCAAAGTCAGCTCTCCTTCTGTCACCGTTTTCCCCGCTTTACCCTCTTCTCCTTGTCCCAACCCCAATAAATCTTAATTTTGAAAAGGTAGATAGAGAACTTGTCAGGATTTAGAAATGGTTCATTAACATTTTAGGAAGTTAGATTTTATAATTGTTCTCATATTGAGAATTATTGATGTTTTGGGGGTGCAAGTCCACAAAAAATACCGAGTTTACACGATGAAACTCAGGTTGGCTTCAGAAATCAGTCATGCGGCTCTATCTTTTGTTCCCATCCTCCCTTATCTAATTTTGCCAGTCTAGTGGTTGCCTCTTCACGATGCAGTTTTTGTGTTTTGATGACAAATCAAAATTATGACATACTTTTACTGGTATTTTTAGACATATTTATACAAACTCATTTGGGTTAATAGCTTGTTTAAAAAGTGTTAATATGTATCTTCCCCTCCCTGCCTTACTTCCTCCCCTTCTCCAACTTTTTGAATGCATTCCTCCCTCTTATGTCCATTTTCTCTTAAGTGTGACGTCCCCTTAACCTTATCTAATCAGATTTAAAAGATATTACTCAGCATGCAAAATGATGTTTTTTCCACCCTAAGGGTTAGATGTTTAGGTGGGGTGCCTTTTTGTCCCTTTCTCGTAACTCTCTTCCCAGGCGATGAAGGAGGGAGGAGATGAGGTCACTCTGAATGCTGGCTCCATTGTGGGTTGTTGTCTCGTCATTTGTTCCAGTTTCCTGTTTTCCCCAGTCTTTCTCTGCCACTCCCACTTTCTCTTTTTCCTTATTTCTTTCCTTTGACTAAAAAAAATGTGATTCATATTAACTTCTAAAATGACAAAACGCCCCTAGCAATTTTGATGCTAATACTGTCTCTACCCTGAGAATCAATGACCTAAATAATTACTTTAGACAGAAGAACTGATATAAATGAATGTGAACTGCAGCAGAGGTCTTAGCTCTAGCCCACGTTTTGTCCATTGCTGAGGTCCACAGATGTGTGAACCTGTCACCTGGATTGCTGGCAAGGTCCACCAGAAGGCTCTTCGTGGGAGGGACTGGGGATCTTTTGAGAGAATAACTTATCCAAGGCACAGGAGGAGGCACGATATGCTTGACTTGGTAATAATACCTCATATTTCTGAGGAGAAGGATGATTCTGGCAATTTCTCAGGTGGCAGTGTCTATCAGCCCAGCAAATTCTTCTCCCTCCCCCAATTGTACTCATATCTGAGGCTTGTGATCCTGTGAGCAGGATCTTCAAGTTAAAATGGAAAGACCTATTTGGCAAAGCTAAGACTCTGGGGCACAGCGCACTATTTTGGCTACAGCCATCTGACATAATGTAATACACAAGGAGACAGGCAGATTCTTATTCATTTCAAATAAGCCAGTCAGAGAAAGACAAATACCATATGATTTCACTCACAGGTGGAATGTAATGAACAAACTGAACTAACAGGCAAAACAGAGACAGACTCATAGATGGAGAGCAGACGGTATCTAGTTGGGAGGGGTTAGCGGGTGGAGGGATTGAGCAAAAAGGAAAAGGACTCATGGACATGGACAACAGTGTGGTGATTACTAGGGGGAGGAAGTACATGGGGACTAAATGGTAATGGAAAAAATATAATCAAGATTTTTTACCAGGCCAATCGCTGGTGACAGTGGAGCCTCATGGGTGTGTTAGTAGTTGTGGGAGGCTGTGTTGTACGTGGGCACAGCCATGCCCAGAGAGAGAGGTGGTCCAGCAGGCACGGTGCCTGGCAGATGGACGCGTCTGCACAGTTAGGGCGGCAGCATGCTGCAAAGGTGAAACTGTGTGTCTGGGAAGCCAGCAGGTAGTACAAGGTGGGGAGACACACTTATCTGTGAGCCAGCTGGAGACACCTGAAGGACGTGGAGGTGAGAGACTTTGCAGAGGTCTGAGCTCGTGGAGGGAAAGAGCAGTGATAGTCAGGTTATTATTACAAATTGAGCGTGCTTGCTACAGGTGGGACTCCTGAAGCCATGCAGGCTTACAACAGCAGCATGCTTCGGTATTTAGCCCCAAACCAATTTCCACTCGGTCTACTCTTTAGTAAAGTAGGATAATGAGTGCTACAATAAGAAAAGACCTTGGCATTTTGATAAGGAAGAGGGTGAATTGTGAAGAAAGAGGGAAAAATCCCCAGAATTAACAACAGTAATTAAGGTAGTAAAAGTGAGAGAAGTTGATTTCACATTACCAAATATATTTCAATGGAGCTAGAAAGAGAATTATTCACATACATGCATTCACAGAAGGGAGAAAGAGAGCAAAAATAGCTATGAAAATTGACGCTGAAAATTAAAGAGAAGGAAATAGAGTAGCTAATTCTTGTACTCAGCCTGGTTTCTTTACAAGCTTTTGAAAAATGATAGTGGATTATATAAGTAGAGCTAGAATAAAATTACTCTGAAAAAACGTTAACTTTTAGCAGTCTCCCTTAAGGGCACCTTTTTTATTTGTCAGCTCACCTGCCATGCTTACAAGAACATTAATTTTTTTTTCATGAACTGCCCACAGATTGGGCAATCTTCGCACACTGAAAGCATGTGTTTCTTCACGCATTGGTGCATACTGAATGGGGTTGTCCTTTTTCTAAATTATCATCTGCTTGCCTGTGCAATTTCCATGAGCAAATATGTGTATTTGCACTCGCAAATGGAAATGCATGAAAATAATATGTGCTCGGTATTAGTGGGCCCAGCCAGGGTTTGGATTTTTAGAGTTAAAAGCTCTGTAAATGCTGAATGGGTTTCTGAGAAAGCTTCACTTAGCAAGCACAATTTATGAGCCTAGGCAAGGAGTTATAATTCCATTATCTAAATATTCCTTGGTGAGGTATAGAGATGTATACATAGGAATTGGAGTTGTAGAACACTCTCAAAGACAACATTTTAAGAGGATATTATATAGAAGTAGGTTTACAGTTGTGAGCATGCAAAACAATTTATTCTTGTATTATTATTTATTAATTATTGTATTTTTCATACAAATAACTGTAAACCTTTTTTGCCCCACTCTGTGTTTAGTAATACCTTATGGTTTGAAATGTCATATACATCTTTCCATTTCCTTTTGAACTATAGCTTTAAAGATTTTATAATTATGAAAAAACAGTGGCCGCTAAACATTGAGGGTTGTATTCCCCAATAATATCAGAAAAGGAAAACATTACAAAAATTAGTCAAGATTAGTCGCTGCCCAAAGCCAAGCTTCCTCTGAGAGGACACAGCATTTTAGGGGGCCTACCCATCATTTTACTGGGGCGGTGTTCTAATACAGGTGTGTTACAGCTGTACCTACCCCCACATCTGTGTACCCTGAGAGACCTAGTGGTCTCGTCTGGTCTGAAATCTACCGGTCACGGCGATGGGAATGAGTCTGGGTGCCCCTTCCTGTCTCAGAACCTCCAGAAGCTGCTCTGCTGAGAGACACCTAAGCCTGAATCTCTCCTTCACAACACAGACACAAAATCCTAAACTGTATTTCTCAGTTTGCATTTTCATAGCCTCGTTTTCTTAGTCCAGCTATCCTGAAGCATTATTTAGAAATGTCTACTTCCTTATGCCGTTGCTTCTGATTATCAATCAAATTATCACAGTTTTTTAAATGAAAAAGAATCATTTACGAAGGGGGAAAGGAACATTTTAACAGGTCTTCAGGATGCCAAAGGATGGATTGAAAAGTGAAAAAGCAAACTGATCAGTTGGAATTGTTATGAATCATGATGCGTAATGGCTTAGATGGTGTCCCCTTTATTTCTTGTCAGTTGTTTTCGGAATCCGTGGGACAAACTGTCTTTACCCAAGAGCCGGTTGCCTTATGGGCATGCGCACTGCCGTGCCGGCAGCTGTCAGGGGCTGGGCCGGGTCGTTCAGGGCAGCGCTGCAGCTTCCTGCCCTGCGTGCCCTTCTGAAACCTTGCTACTACGCTTTCACAAGTGGGATCCATTCTCCAGTTTTTTCTCTTTTTGCCTTAATTTTTTCTATTTTTAACTACAGTTGAAATAAAATTAATTATTTTATATTAGTTACAGGTGTACAGCACAGTGGTTAGACATTTACATAATTTCTGAAGTGCTCCCCCGATAAGTAGTGCCTACTGGCACCATACATAGTTAATACCGTATTATTGACTATATTCCCTATGACTGCTTTTTCTTTTTTTTAAATAATTTTCATTTATTTTTTCCATTACCGTTTAGTCCCCTTATGCCCCTTTCCCTCCAGCAATCACCACCGTGTTGACCTTGCCCATGAGTCCTTTCCCTTTTCTTTTTCTGTTTATTTTTGCATCTGGGCAAGATTGTGATTTGCTTACAGCTGGTAGACTGTGGTTCAAGCGACACTATGTGATTTCCGAGGCTCAGTCAGAGAAGACAGTGCAGCTCTGCCTTGCTGGCTGGGACACTCACCTTGGAGCTGGACACACCAGGTCACAGTGAGCGCCAGGCCACAGGGAGAGGCCACATGCAGCTGCCCCTGCCATCCGCCCCTGCCAAGACCCCAGGCCACAGCCGGCCTAGGCTGCCAGGCATGAATACAAATGCCTCCAGATGACTTCATTCCTCCACTGTGCATTCACCCCCAGCCTTTGGGTCTTCTATTGGGAGCCCAAAATCAACTTCTATCAGGAGCCCACACATCAACCAGCAGAGAACAGCCATTCCCACACTGTCTACATGACTGACTTACACAAACTGTTAGCGAAATAGAATGCTGGGTTTAAGCCCCTAAATTTGGGTTAATTAATTACACAGCAGTAGTAACCCAAACTGTCAACAAGTTACCTGAAATATTGCAAAGCCCACTTGGGATAAGATGTTGGGCTGTTTATTTCTAGTTTTTTTCAGAGAGAAAAACTTAATAATTTTAAAAAATAATTTAATAATTTTAATAATTAAATTATGTTAATATTTTTTCAGAGAGAAAATAACTGGTTAATTATTTTAAGGCCAATATTTTCAATTTAAAAAGAAGTTGTATCTAGAAAAAAGTATACCCAAAGGTCTATTTTGAGAAGATAATTAGTAAATCAGTTGGACCAGGAGAGACATCGTGTGAAGTGCCCTTGGAACACAGAGAATCTGAGCTTGGCCAATGGACATCTCGTCAGTACCTGTGGTTAAGGGTAGTCTGATCTCATTGGATGTGTACTGTTTTTCTTCTCTTTCCTCGTTTTCAGTAGCATCCCCCCAAAGGCGGGCTGGTGCGCTCACCTGGGGTTGGGCGGTGTGTGATAGAGTGTCAAGTGAAGTGATTTACGCTCTGCCCCTCGTCCTGCTCATCTGACCATGGGAGAAATAACTTATATGTACAATAAACATAAACTTTCTATTTTGCCCCACACGTTTTAGTGAGAAATAGCCAATAGAATCTCTTTACAAAATATTCGGAAAATTACAGTGCCTAACACTAAAGATTCATCACTAGAGAAACCCAACCAAAAAATGTAGTAATGACTTTCTCCTACTTATACACAGAGTTCGTGGCAGAAAATGAATTCCAAGAGGAATAAATAGTTTGGTGTGGAAAATGAAAGTGTAAGACAAGTAAATAAATGGCAGTGAGAACACATATCTCAGTAATAGATCCTCTGATACTTCCCACGTATGCACAGAGAGACGTGAGGCTGCTTCACCTCCAGGCTGAACACAGGACGGCTATCTGTGGTCTGTCCTTCTGTACTGAAATACTGTTTCTGATCTGAGGCAGACTCTATGGCACTTCAGCATCACATGCATCTTTACATTACATGCTGGCATTTCACCTCTCAGGGGAGGAGTGTAAGAGAGAGTGGGCACCACGCCTAATGGTGCTGGGACATGTTGGTTCCTGGTCACTATAGAATACAGTCCAAAATGGATGTCTTTCGGAATAACCCCACCATCTAAATGATCGTTAAAAAATTAATTTTGCTACCATTTCTACAGTTACTTTTGCATCTACTAAAAACAAAAAGCCAGGGATGTATTTATAATACATAGAGAATCATTGCCCCTTATTATGTCAGTTGTGATCCTTTTTGGGGAGGAGGGCAGGTGTGGGAGAGACCACACTGCAGAGAGACCACAGAGGACATGTGGCTGCTACAATGACATCTTTCTTTTTATGTCTAACATATCACTTCCATCGTCATTGTCACATGGCTGTTTATAAAAGAATCCCTGACTTATGAATTTAATGACACATCCTTCTGACCATGCCACTGGACCTTTCGTCCCAAACTATGGTTCCTCCTGTGTCAGAGGCGGTCTCTGCAATGGAAGGGGTGCAGGTACTTATATCATCTGGGCTCTAGTTTTGACCCTGTGATTAGCCAGAGGGGTTGATTATAGTCTGAGATGTTCACAGTGATAAATGAATGCATATCCTTCACAGGAAGTCCCCACCTTCCCTCCTCCCCTGCTAATTGTTGCTAACATCCACCGAGGGTTACTCAGTCTCAGGCACCGTGCTACATACTTCACACGTATGACCTTGTTCAATGCTCATGGCAACACTGTGAGGCAGAGATGATCACATCATTGTCTCAAAGAGAAAAACAAAGCTGAGAGAGATAAGCTACTTAGTCACATACAATTTGAACTTAGCTGTAGCTTAATCAACGTCAAAGTCCCTATTCTTAAATACTATGTGACACACCTTCTAAAGATATTAACAATTAAAAAATAATAATAAAGTTATGAAAAAGCAGTGGGAGTTCACTCTCTCTGCTCTGGGATATGGCTCATGATTTACATCACATGCTTTTGTTTATCCTTCTGGGCTCCTCTAAATATATCTGAGATACGTAAGACAAACTTATACAAACTGCTTGCACACTGGTAAGTTTTCTGGAGTCTGGCTTTTAAAGGTCCCCAAACATTTGTGAAGTCCCCAAACGATGTGTTCGTGAAACAGATATAACAATCATGCTCTCTTCCATTAAGACAGATGGTAAAGAGCCCTGGCTGGAGTAGCTCAGTGGATTGAGCGCGGGCTGGGAACCAAAGGGTCCTGGTTCGATTCCCAGTCAGGGCACATGCCTGGGTTGTGGGCCAGGTCCCCAGTGAGGGCCATGTGAGAGGCAACCATACATTGCTGTTTCTCCCTCTCTTTTTCCCTCCCTTCTCCTCTCTCTAAAAATAAAGAAATAAAATCTTAAAAAAAAAAGACAGATGGTAAAGAGATAGGAAAACATTTTTAAAAGCTACTCTTTTTGCTACATTTTTTGCTTTGGAAAATATAGTTTTTTAAAGTAAAAAATATGCTACTTATGTTACCATTTCATGGATTTATTATTCATTCTTGGTTTTAGTTATGTAGTAAATTAATATTTTAAAATTTCTCAGGTTTAAATTTCCAATACTATAAATATCAATATAAATAGAAATCCTTGGGATGAAAAGCCTTAAGAACCATAGACAGTTATTCACAAATCTGTGCGCAGTGCAGTTTTTGAAGCCCACTGGCACTGTGCTAGGTATTGGAAACGAAAGAGTAGCTCTCACAGGAGCCCAGCCCTGGAGGAGCCCCTAAAATCGTTGACATGTAAAGATAATTGCATGGTACGTAGTACTGCTCTGGTGGTTTACAAACAAAATGCAGGTCATTCTGAATTCAATTCGGTATCCCAATCACCATCCCATAGCACCTGAACTATTTTAACACATTGTAGTCGGGACACGTACTTATGTTTTACGTTGACTGACATCCCCATTTTACAGATGAAGAAACCAAGGCTCAGAGGGGGAGGTGGCCAAAGCTTACAGCTAACGAGGGGTAGACCATGACAGCCAATTCGATCAAAAGGGTGTGCTTGCAATATCGTTGGGATTTTCTCACCTTTTTTTCTTTTTTATCTCCAATGTTCTTGGATTGTTTAATAAGTATAAATCTCACAGAATTCAGATTGTTCAAGAAAATAAAGCCAATAAACCTCTTTGGGGACAATCTATACAGTAAGTTAGTGATCTTTACTAAAAGTAAGCCAAATCACTTGGCGTAAATTATGTTTTAGAGATGAGTGATTACTATTTATGGAAGATGTCAGTATTTGAGTTTCTCCATTTGTGGGGTAAAGAAAGATCTTATTTCACTGATGAATTGAATATATGCAGTGCCTTAAACTTTAAGAGGAATTTCTACTTTGCTACTTTGTTCAATTTCATTAAAATGAAAAAAAAAGACCCCAAAAGAATCGACCTCTAAATAAACATACAAACAAATAAAATACGATGCAATAAATCCTCTGGGAAAACCACCCATGCCAACTGATACTATTTGATTTAATGCAAAACCATGTCCATTTCAGACAGTGTTCAATGCAGTAGATGTGGCTCAGCAGAACTCTTGTTCAATAAGGACACCTTCATAAATACAGGCATTGTGCATTTTACTCGGTCTGCCATAGAAGTGCATTTTATTGAAACATAACTTTTAAAAGCTTATGGAGACATTCCCATATATTCAGAAATACCATTCTTGCAGCAGAAAAAAAGAAGCAACACTAGCTTGTGAATCCTTTAATCATGGGCATTAAAAAAGATCTGTTCCAAGATTGCAAGGCTGCTGATTCAAGTTAACATTTTCTTGGCTCCCTTCTGGGCTGCTAGCTGTCCTCCCCTGTGCATGATACTGATGTAAAATGACATTTGCACCTGTTGTTGCCATCCTATGTTAATTAGCAGAGTGCCCTAAGTAGTAACTGGGCCATCACATCCAAACAGAAGCCATTAACATATTGCAGCTGTCATGACTAAGAAAGGTACCGGGGCTGGGATATAAGTGCATCCCTGCACACCTTGGCTCCGTTAGCAAAGCTCTGCCACTTGGAGTCACTTGGGAGAAGGAAACAAGCATGGGATGTAGCCAGTCAGGAGTGAAAGAATACATTTTACTGCAGGTTTACTTTCATGTATTATGCATAGCCTTCAAGGTCACTGCATGATCATTTATAAGATTTTAATGAGATATCAAAGTGGAAAGGACGGAATGTAATTAATGGAATCTTATTGAAAAGATAGACAGGTATAATAAAAAAAAAAAAACCCAAATACAATGAAATCTTTTAAATTCTAGAGCTAAGTCGGAGACCAAGTATCAAAATCATCACTTGCAGTGAGGAGCCAAGGGTTACCACATTAAGATAGGACTCCATTATCAAAGGCCTTGAACTCTTTCCAGCAATACAATAATTCCAAAAATTAAAGAATGCATAGACATTTCGGTAAGAGAGTAATGATAGGTACTTGAGTTAGAATACACAGATCTTTTGTAAACCCAGAGGAGGCAGACAGCTTATCCCAAGACTTCAAGAAGAAGAGGTTCTGTTAAGTATGGACATCTTCTCTGCGTCATTGGAATGGGCACATAGGTCAGCTACCCAACGCCAGCCAGCACTCCGTTCCCCAGAGGTGTTCTGTTCAACACACAGCCAGGTGCCTTTGAAGTTAGTTTGGTTCTAGATATTTTTAACTTATAAAAATTGCTAAGATCATACAAATGTAGATACAGGGCATAGGAAAAGTATAGATTGCTGAGTACCTGGTTCACTAGAAACTTCCTTCAACTGACTTTTTTTGTTTTCACTTGACCAAGGGAAAAAAGGCAAATGAAAAGAAATTAAATGGACTAATAGGTTTAATAAAAAGAAAAACAACCTCTGGGATATGTCCTGCAATTGATATCCATGCTACCGAATTTCCCAGAACTATATACCCACATTTTTGTTCAGGGAGAACTGATGTTAAAAATCATGATCCCCAGGCCCAAAGGACTTTGTAGTCTTTCATGACTCACCAAAGAAAAATAGATTCCACCCAGCACATTGTTTTAACTAAGTCTAGAACATGTGGTGTGGTTTAGAAAGATTTCACGGCTAATAATCTTGGGGGAAGAATAAACCTGTTTAATCACTTCAATGCAAAATCTAGATATTTAATTCCTTAAACATTCTGGTTAATTTAGTTTAGTCCCAAATTCTGTCTTTTAAAAGACAAGTTTGTTTAATGTGAGCAAAACTGTCTTTTTAAAGATAATTTTAAAGAATGGGCCCTATACCCAAATAATAATTGGGCAAAGGGGTGGGAGAGAGGTAAACAAATTCGGTTCAAACTCTACCAAATATTGATTGGCTGAATGACTAAATTTTTTACTTTTTGGTAGTAGTAGCTTTGGTTTAGAAGAGAAAACACCTTTATGTATTTGTAAGGCCGTCATAAACCAAGACAGAATATCAGTATTAAAAATTGTTTAATTTTTTAAAATACTAATGTCATGAAAAAATGCAGTAAAATCATAGACTTTTACTGATGGTCTAAGAATTTTTATATAAATATCACACAATGCTTTCAAAATTGTACCCTGTCTTCTGGCTGAATGATAGTGAAATTAACCATGTTTGAAGGATACTGAAGCAGCTGATGAAAAATGAAATAATAATCCTTACTTTTGCAGGTATTTTGTGTACACAGTATTTGGATATGAAGAAATAACTAGAAATAATGGGCAGATATTTTAAGTTTTTACTAAGATATTATTATCTCCTTTGATCAACTCTCAATAAGCAAATAGCTTGATTAATATCAGTGATAAATTTGAGAGTAGAAATTTGTCTCGACTTCTTGTTCAACACTGGGACCCGAGAATGCCCTTTTCTTAGCCGCATTATCATCAAGCCGTTACTAGTATGGCTCCTGCCCTTTGTCGGCACAAACCCCAGCACGACGCTTTACATTCCCCCAGCCATGACTCAACAGAATTTGGTATTTGGAGAGAAAGCAAATAATCATTTTAATCTAATCAACAATACTAGACATGTGAGCTAAAAATAATTTAAAATTCATGAAGAAACCATCCTCCCATTTTTAAAAGGTTAAGTTCCCCTAAGCTATGAAAGAAAAACACCCTCTGAAGACCTAGGGAAGCAGTAAACACTGGTGGCAAGTGACAGGAATTGATCCTCCTCGGCTGTGCCTGTCATGTCTCTAAATTTTATTTCCACCATCTCTAGAATGCTCTGAAAAGAGAGAGTGGGCGCCGGGCTATGGCCCCAGGGCTTGGTACCTCGGTCTCTGACTTTCCCTCAATTAGGAGGCCTCTCGGCTTGATGGAGAGATGAGCGTCTGACTGGGGGCTTGGACAGTTGCAAGGTATTGATTAGCCGTAACGTGAAGTCAAATCTGAATAAGAAAGCCCCATGATCAAAAGACCTTCATCGGAGACAGCATGCCCTCTAAGTCAAGGGTCCAGAGATTCTGATGAGCTCCGTTTCTTTCCTGAGAGAGAGAATTCCAGCTTCTTTCGAAAGGCTCTCTTGATAAGAAAGTCCAGTGGACCCTCTGTCAGAAAAGCCGAGGCTTTGGATTTGACAGGCGCTTGTTAGTTTTTCATCCCAGATCACTCAACATTCAGAGAAGAGAAGAAAAAAAGATTGCTAATGTTGTTGGGCGCCACTAGAGCCAGCCTTGCACTTGCACTAGGAAGCTACTGCTGCCTTCTTCCACATTAAAGAAAACACAGACCTCACCTGGCGTGGGAAGGATCCCTTTCTACAATGTTGGCCTCATCATAATGCAGTCCACAGCACAGTCGCCAATTAGAGAGGACAGAAACCCATCCACAGCTTTTAATTAAATTTTATGAATTATTTCTCTTTAAAGTAATACCTTTGCCTTCTTTTAGAGGATCTATTATTATGACCCTTTAAATTAAAAATGTCTTGGTGCCGTTCATTTGTACTCTGTTTTCAAGACAGTTCTTTGCATCATCTACCTTGAGTCTTTACCACAGCCCGGTGAAGCAGATATCCAAGTGTCATTGTCTCCATGTAGAGAATGGACAAAGATATTTACAGAAGCCATGAGCTTATCCAGGGGCACGTGGATAATTAATGGTAAAGTGAGGATTAGAACTCAGACATCCTGATACCTAGTCTGATTTTCTTATCACAGAACTAGAATTAAGCCATTCTGATTCCCCAGTGATACACATTTGCAGCCATGACTGAATGCTGTATTAGTAGACTCATTCTAGAATTGCCATATTTTAATAACCCATTTCAGCAACTACTGTAGATTCTTTAAAATGATCAAGAATAGAAAATGTTTTCTGCATTTTGTCTTCACTTAGTACATTACTACTAATTGGTAACTAACCAAACTCATTCCTACTGCGATGTTCCCCTTTTCTTCCAATAGTCTCTTGTATGCATATATTCATTCACTCATTCATTCATTCATTTATTCTTCTTGATTTTAATTTCCCTGTGTTTCTGGTCTATCTTTGTCCTAGTCACTGTTGTATGCCCTAATTCAGCACTGTCACTGGTCCAAATAGATATTCTATAAATATCAGTCACAGGAATAAATGAACAGATAAGTGAATAGAAGTACTAGGAGCCCGTAGGAGAATTGTAAGCAAAATAGATATTATTGATAGAGTTCTGAACACATTAACAGAATGCACTTGTGAGAACTAACATCTCTGTCAAATTTTAAAGAACGTTATTAGAGCTTTAGGGACACTTAGCAGAGGCTAGAATCCCTTAGGATGGTAACCATGTCCTGTTTTCTTTTGTGTCCCCAACTTTCTGGTGCAGAAGAAGCCCTCAATATGTACTTATTGAAGTGACTGTGGAAGACAAATTCTCTCTACTCTTTTTCCCTGCCTGTTTCTAGTATACATATAAACATTACTAAGCAGCGTTTATTGAGAAATGTGACATCTAGGTTGCCATGCACTTAGTGTGCATTATTCCTTTCATTTCTCAAATAACTCCAAGATATAGGTGCAGTTATTATCCTTGCTGTACAGATGAAGAAACTGAGGCTCAGAAAGGTCACATGACTTGTGTCAAGTTTCATAGGTAGTAAGGGCGGAAGCCAGGGTTTTGACCCAGATCAGATCTAAGGTGAGTGAGTATTCTTTACTATTCTGCAAGTTGACCTCTCAGGCATATTGCACTATTTTCTTTCTAACGAGTAATACATAGTAGCTAACACTGACACAGTCATTGTTCTTAGCACACTGAATGTATCAACTCATTTAATCTTTACATAACCTCACATCGACCTCCTGTGGGAGACTTTATCATAAACTTATTTTGCTGATAAGAAAAATGGAGACACAGAGAGTTTATATTGTTTTTTTTTTTTGTAGTACCCCATCTCTCTAACTCGATTTAAAGCTTCTGGAGGAAAAATGGCTGCCGAATCCTTAGCGTAAGGGTTGAAATTTGTTTCAATTCCTACTTACAGGCTTTATTATGATTAGAAAACCCTGAGTTTAGGGTCCATTATATCCAGGGTCAAGAGATGTTATGATATACTCATTAACTAATTTATGAAAATGACATATGTGTTCATTTAAGACTGTTGAAGGTTTCTATTACAATATGTGTAAACCAGAGAAATGAGGCAGAACTGATATACTGTTGAGCATAGGTAACAGGCTAAACCTATTTTAGACATACTGGTGTGTAACTCTTAGAGATTTCTGATGTAAAAAAGTGTTTGGTATTCAATAGCATGAAATTCTAGTGCCACAGGTAAAATTATTTCCCTCTGACACATCTCATTCCACTAATTAACCATTTGGTAATGTGTGTCAGGCTCTTAAAAATATAAAAAGAAAATGGTAGGAAGTAAAAGAAAGGTTTTTTGAGTATATCTACTAGCATTTCTTGAAAATCAGCCAGTGAGTGTCTGATGTTCAAAAGCATAGAAATACTTCCCAAGCACATGTTGAAGTATATTTGTTATTAGCCAGACCAGAATGTCAGACCACTTATGGCTCGTGGGAGACACTGGCAAAGTCCTCACACCTGAAACCCTCTTTGTCTTTGTTTACACAAAACATCTTTTATCACAGTGTTTTGCAAAACTGGTCTTCCCAGATGTTAACCCAATGATAATATATGGAATGTCAGTACATATGTCAGTTTAGGTGCGTTTCTACTGAATTGATAGCAAGAAACCCTTTGAAAAGGAAGTGATGTTTTTCTAAAGCTTTCTTGGTTGTTAATTTGAAAGCCAATAAGACTTGCTGTTCTATGTAGTTTGGGTCAGCTTCATTGGTTGCCTAGTAAAGAGATTTCAGGAGTATCCAAATATAAGAAATTTCACATTATGAGATCTATTTTTAGCTCAGTGGGGGTGGTTTTGTCCCCCAGGTGGCATGTGGCAATACCTGGAGACATTTTTAATTGTCACGACTTCATGGCTGGGAGTGCTGTGGGTGTCTAATGGGTAGAGCGTGGAGGATGCTGCTAAGCATTGTACAATATATGGGCTCCCCCCAAAAAAACTTATCTGGTTCAAAATGTACTAGTGTTATAGTTGAGAAACTGCTTAGTTTAAGGCTTCTGGCTCTCTACTTAAAAGGGCCAGCGACCTTAGACAGAGAATATTAATGCAATAAATCATATCAGTCATTTACATTCTAGTGTGAGTTTCCCTTACCTTTGGCCAGAGAACTTTTTGATGGGGTGGGGGAGAGGCTTAGGGGTGGAGAAGATGTCTAGAGACACTGCGTGGGTAAATGGCATCATTATAAGAAGAGATATAATGCAGAAGAAAGAGGCTGAAGAATAAAGAAGATAGTACTTTTTTTTTTTACACACAGCTTCTATTATAGTCTAGAAAATAAAGAATGGAGATGAGTTTGCATACAGAGCACTATACAAATATGCAACTGGATCATGACATGCTAGTAATCGGAAGTCAGCGTAAAAATGTTTGAGGCAATGTGACAGCCCTTGAGAATCTGAAGTCACCATTCTAAACTTTTCTCCTATTTCTCTCCTATGTGATTTCTGCTTTTTAGCCTGAAAATATTCTTTGAACTTTATTGTTTCCACTTTGGCTTCCATGTCTTGCTTCTGCCTGAAATACATTTCACTTTCCTTCCCATTTATCTGTATCACAGATGACAAAGAATTTTACATGGCAGGCCAGCTCTCACCAATTGTTGTTGTTTAGTCCTGCATTGAGCAGGAGTCTGCGGTTCAATCTGGGCTCAGCGAGAAAAACTCTCCTGCTCAACTACGCCTAGAATGGGCTGGGAAGGAGTGGTGACTCAGTCATGGCCAAACAGCGGCCATTCCACACTTAATGTTTCAGGGCTCCGGGAGGACCTTCTCGTGAGTCTGCCCCAACTGAACCAGGTCTCCTCCGAATATCCGTAGCACACTTGGCCTATGTCTCCCGTTTGGAACTTCCTCTAAAGTGTGGTGAGTTTGTCTTGTAGTCTCCAATCTCTCTAAACAGATTTTAAGCTTCTAGAATAGTGAGGACTCTGAATTTTAAACCCTAAATCTTTAAGAGTTGACTCCTGCTGATACTGCATTTGCTTTTCCTGCCCTCTGCCAAGAACCAGCTTCAGAATCACCAGGGAAATTTTTTCAAGAGATATATCATTGGCACTACCCAGACTTACTGACCGAAAATCTTCACACGTGGAGCTTGGGTATGTGTTTATATGTCAGTGATTTATACTCAATCTCTGGTTTAGAACCATCTCAATGCTGTTGGTGACAATTTTCTCTTTCAAATTCTAATTTTCTTCTCCTACATTATAGACAGTGCTGGTTTTTCCCCCTCCTGGAGGGCTTTCCACATTGTGTTGTGCCTTTAAAACTCTCATGCTCCTTTCCAAGTCAAGCTCAGAGGCCACCTTTTTTTGAACCTTTTGTTCATCCAGACAGAGCAGGACACTTTTATTTACTTCTTATGAACTTTCTTAGCCCTTAAAGAGTATTCATGACATGGTCTCTGTCTAAAGATTATTTGTGTGCACATCCCATACTTTGAGCTGTAATCTCTTTGGATTCAGAGATCACATCTTATACATAAAAAGTGATCAATAAAGTCTGTGATAGAGAAATTAATAAATTAATTTAGCATTGTGATAGCTTCTTATTTTTACTATTTTGCCAAATAGAAAAGATAATATCACAAAGGTGGTCCTGGATGGAATATTTTCAGTAACGTATTTGTTAGATGTAGTTGAAAATCCTTCACCAGGCTTCATTTTTCTCTTCATTTGGCCCTGGCAAAGCATCGGCTTGTGCCATCATTTCCTTATGTTGTGTCGTCCATGATGCATTATTTCAGGTACTGCTCTAGGCACAGGAGATATTAGTACTAAACAAAATTCTTAAAGGAGCATTTGACTGGTGGAGAATACAGCCGTGTGATTGAGCATTAGACATACTCTGCAGTTTATGTGCAGACCTGGTGGGGGTGCAGGATGGAGGGGCTGATTCGTCTCAAGAGGAAAGAGGTTTTACCATTTCAGTGTTCCAGTTTATTTCAATGTAACACATACCCCATATACTGAAATGCATATTAGGGGCCAGGAACTGGCGGGAGTTCTGAGAAGAGAGAGATAAATAAGGTATGAGTGGTAGATTGAAGAGCAAAAAGTATAGCATTGGGGATCATCTGGGGTTCACATTGCTGAGGAAAAGGGAAAGTCATTGCAATCAGGAGAAAAGGGGTTATAGTATGAAATGATGAATCTTCAGTATCTTGGAGTAGTCACAGATGGCAGCAGAGTATGTTCACAACTATAAGATAGGATATGAGGTTGTCTGGTCATAGGAAAGATTGTAAAAAGAGCGAGCGACCAAGTCAGGAAAGATTTCATATCACACATAGGAGGCTTGGGACTTGGTCCCATAGACAATGAAAAGACAGAGAAGAGCTTTAATCATGAGAATTCGATTGGGTATATGTTTTAGAAAAGTCACTCTAGTGGCTATTGAATAATCCAGTGTACTAGTTATGGCATTAAAATATTAGCAGACATGATGTTCCGGTGTACCCTCTTGAAGGAAGGCAGGGATATTTTCCAGAAAGCATCTTTAGCATTAAGCTGTAATAACTACACATAAATAACACAGACAAGAATTGCACAGAACCAAAGAAAGTATTCAGAAAATGTGTAAATATAACTATATAAATATCTATATCATTTCATAGAACCCAAAATATCAAGGAATTTCTTTTCTTAATAATGCTCTTACCAAATAGAATTGCTGTATTGGTATTAGTGTTGTATCAGTCAGCACTTGCCTTTGCATGAGAGATTGGTAGTCATGCCTGGTACGCTGTGTGGTGTTCAGAGAGCTGGATCAAAATAAGGGACGTGCTGACGGCCACAGCAAACGTGCCTCCATCCCCAGACCTCAGTAACTTGTGATGAGGAAACAGGCTATTGTCGAAAGCTCTTACTCAAAAAGATTTTTAACCTGACATTTACTGAAGAAGAAAAAGTAGCTAGGCCAGGCCTTTGACACTTACAGTGAATGGTTTTGTCAGTCTGAGTCCTAGTTCATCTAGACATAGTATTTAAAACCATGGCATCTGTGGGTAGGTCAGGGTGGCAAACCAGTCCATTCTTTAGTTGTAGGTACCTATGCTTGGAACACGTGCTGAGACATATTGTTCACTTTTTACTCTGATGCCACACACCCCTCGTTTTCATCAGCTGCTGCTTCTCAGCCTCCTTTTCTGGTTTCTCCTACTCTACTTGACCCCCAAATTGGAGAGATCAAGGATTTGGCTCTAGGATCTCTTAAGATGTTTAAATCACAAATCTATGTTTTCAGCTCTGTTCTCTCTCCTGCACTCCAGCATCATAAACCCAAGTTATTACTCGACATCTTCACGAAGGTGTCTATGAGACAACTTGAACTCAACACAGCCCTAAAGAGGACATGCTTCACACTCCCAAGCTCTTCTCTGCATCCTCTCAGTGATTATTTAACAAGCTGTTAAAGACAAATTGTAATTAGCTTCTTGCTTTTTTTTTTTAATTACCATACCACTTCTAAAATTCTAGCAAGTCCCTTGAACTCTACAGCTGATGTGTATCCTGAACTCCTACATCTCTTCCCGTCTTCACCACTCCTACCCTAGTTTGAGCCACGGTAAGTTTAGTAGGGCCTGCATTATCACGATGCTCTCCTAAATGGCTCTTAAAAAAAATGATACAATGAAATACTACTGAGCCATAAGAAAAGATGAAATACTGCTATTTATGACAATGTGATGGACCTTGAGAATATCATGCTAAGCAAAATAAGCCAGACAGAAAAAGCTCAGAACCATATGATTTCACTCATCTGTGGGATATAAATGAAAATGGCTCCTTCTGCTCATTCTTAACCTCGCCCCGCTCCACCTAAGTAATCCTCCACAAGGTGGCCAGAATACTCTTTCTAGAAAATAATCATAAAGAAACTCAACCCTTTTCAAAAACCTTTAAGACTTTTGGTTACACTTAGTTGTCATAAAATCTAAACCGTTTTTGGCTCCTGCTCTCACACATAATCTCACCTGGCACCACCTCGCCTAGTTTTCACCCCGTCTCACTAATTGCTCCTCCGTAGTCTCCTTGTCTGGTCTCGCCTTTCCAGGCTCACTGCTCTTCTCTCCACTAGTCCAGGACGCTGAGTTCATGAAGTCCTGGAACCTTCGCTCCTGCTTCCTTCTCCTTGGGTTGTTCACCCCTACGTCCCTCCCAGCAGCTTGCCTCTTAGAATGAATGCCAGTGTCTCGGAGATAGGCCTGTCCTAACCACCTAATATAAAGTGGCCATCCATGAATAGGATATTTCTATTTTCTTCATAACAATCATGTGATGTTTTCTTGTCTGATGATTTATATTTTTTCTGATTTTTTCACCAGAAGAAAACACCTTGAGAGTAGGAATTTTTACCCATCTGATTTAACATTATATCCCTGGCATGGAGAACAGGGTCTGGCACATAGCAGGGGCTTAATAAATGTTATTGATTAAATATTGTTGAATAACCATTGTTGTATAGATGGTGTTTGGCAGTAATCACACATATTACCCTCTTTGGGGAATACTATGAAGTGATCTGTTGGCCGTCCCCTAATTAAGGTTCCAGACTTTCAGACTCACAGACAGCAGGAGAAAACCATTAGTGTAGTCTCAGTGATAGTCTTTTTGCCCCCAGGTCAGGGTGATATAGAGAATGGGCTTAACCTAAAGACTCCCCACCTAGCTAATGGAAGATGTAGGGTTCAATGTAAGAATTAAGCTGGGCATAGCCAGCCATAAAGCTTCTCAAAATTATTAGAGGTTTGGGGTATTTATGGATGATGAGAGAAGTAGGAAGCACTTATTATATTACTTATGAATCACTGGACTATTCTGAACTCCATACTCTGTGGACTCTGAACTCTGTGTTAGGCCCAAGAAATACAGAATCTGTTCTCTCTACCCTCTGCATGAAAGATGGGCCAGAGATGGCATCAAACACATCTAGCATTTTGAACTATGCCCCTTTGAAAGTATATGCTAATGATCCAAGGAATGATACAAATAGAAAGTAACTATGATGTTGCTGATTGGCGGGTGTACCAAAGTGCTCACCAGTAGATGACGAAGAGAATGGTAGCTAAAATGACGTGCGTATTTTCTTTCAGTCAGGAAACTTACACAGAGTAGAGGTTTCACGTGCCGTTGTGAGAGCCTCTCTTATCTTTGCAGCAGTCACAACACGTTAGGGCAGACCACACGTATTTTGTGCTGTTCCTGAGGACCCCCAGTCACCCCCTTTCTGTCTTCTTCACACATTAGTGAGATCGGTGGGGTAAGTCTTCTCTACGATCAGAGCATACTGTTTTCTAAGCTAAATAGGTGTAATAAGCCTCTTAACATCAAGGCTGCTCCTAGGAAAAAAACCCAAAGGATGTTTCGTGCCAGGGCTGGGTGGAATACTTGGTTTCCTGGCAGGGTTGGTTAAGGAAACTTCATCCAAAAACTATACACTATAAAATTTTCAATATAAGGAAAATGAATGGTCACAATAAAGAAGGTTTTGGAGTTTCCATGGCTTCAGATACTAGAAAATCTGCTGCCTCCACATTTCCACACCTTTCCCTCAGCAAAATGTTACCCAGTTGTGCTGAGAACACTTGCGGCCTCTAATGGCCAGATAATGGACCACAATAAAAGTTATGGCTCCCCAGCTGGGACGGAGCTCATAATGGTTGGCAAGATCCATTATTTCACCATTAGGATCTACAGGAAAGGGAGACAATTGTCAACCAAAAAGAAAAATATGTCATTGCACATATTCCTCTTATTTGGAGACAAAAATTCTAATTCCCGAAAGAGTTGGTGGTAATTTCTCTAAGTGTACAAATTTCTATATACCTATCTTACATACTTTTAGAAAGCTTTCAATCCATAAATGCATTGCATGTCATCCCAAGTTGATGGATTAGTATTTGTGGTTTTCTACTGGATTTCAAAGTAAGTAATTACAATTTTCAATGTTTTTTAAAACAGATAGATCAATACATACCTACAATAAGAGAAAAGATAAAGAATAGATTTGGTTCAGGTTATATGTCTGAGTGAGTTTTCTGCTCCCTCCCCAATTCGAGTATGTTCCACAACCGAACATGCAATCGTTTTAACATTATCGTATATACTGGAGATCTTTCTCTGCTTCAGTAAAAGCCAAGGCCCTTTCAATTATCAGGGTGGTAAGTTATTACTCCGGTGTCTTGGTAAGATTTCTTTAGAAATCAATAAGTACATCTTTAGCCATTTCATTTAGCCTTGAGGGGCTCTTGATATTTTAGTTGTGTCTTCTAGTGAATGTAATGGTGACATGATATCGATAGCCTTTCTTTTTCAAAAATATGATGCAACTATGCCTTTTCTCTTGCTCCTCTTACCTTTGAGTGCAATCAGAGTCAGGGTAGAGTAATCCATTTTCTATTGCGTGTGTTTGGGATGGCAGCAGGGGGCCGACATGACGGGCACCTTTTGTAGATCTAGGGATCTATTATAATAAAATCCTAAAACTGTCCCTCTTGAGAGACTGAGAAAATGATCTGTCTGAGACCCTTCCACATTAAAAGAAAGTGTTATCCTAAGGGAGCTCAGGGTTTCAATCCAGTTGTACATATAGACTCAGCCAATCAGAGATGTAAATTTCAATAAGTTTATTTGGAAATTTAAACATTCTTTCTAAAAATAATATTCCTCTAGCATAAATAAATGATGTGGCAAAAATATTTTCAGTTCTTTTTATAGTTAAGCCTATTTGAATCTTCCTCCCTTGTTTTGCATAAAAACATGAATTTCATTTCTTAAATCACCTCAATATTGGTTTAAAGATATCTAAGGAACTGAGGATCTTTTTGTTGAGTTCTTCATACATTGTGGGCATAGTGATATTTAAATAAAATTTGTACTAGTATATTTACTTATCAATAGTTGAAATACTGTGTTTTTTGTACTATTTTTCATGGAGTTTCATGATTTTGTGTTCACAAGCCTTAGTTTCAGCTCTGTGATAATGCTGTGATCTTTCAGGGTTAGAGGGTTAGTGGCTCTCTGTTTTTGTGTTTATAGCAAAGAAGGCTGACCAACTGTACAAGCGTTTGAATTGGATAAAATGTATGGAATAATGAAACAATACTAATAGTTTAATATTTCTTAAATTTTTTCAGGATCCAAGTCATTTTATAGAGACCAGTTTGCACCCTGGGTATTGTGTGAGGGCGTCAGGGAATGCTGAGCAATAGTCTTCTGGTTTAGAGCATACCATAGAGCAGAAGGCCTGCAGTCCTAATTCCACAAGTTATTCTGAAAGAGCTTCACAGGCACCCTAATTTAAGAGCAGTCCACCATTCTGCATTCATATTTTTGCTTTTCTATAAGGGTTTAGCCCTGGCCAATATGGCTCCGTCGGTTGGAGCATCGTCTTGTAACAGGAGGGTTGCGGGATCCATCCGGGCACATACCTAGGTTGCGGTTTGACTCCTAGTCCAGGTGTGGGCACATACATGAGGCAACCAATCGATGCTTCTCTCTCTTGCATCAATGTTTTTCTCTCTCTCCCTTCCTCTCATCCTTCCTCTCTCTCTAAAAACAATGAAAAAAATATCCTCAGGTGAGGATAATAAAAAGAGTTTAGATTTATGCTGTCAGAGGCGGATAGTTCTCTGAAACAACTGATTTGAGTTTGTCTTAGTGACTCTGGACCATATATTCTCTGAATTGTGTAATTGATCATGCTTTCACTTTCTCTTGGCTGCCAGAAAACTTGTAGCCATATTTGTGGCTGGATTTTCACATATCTTTAAATAGCACTTTTTATCTATTTTTGTTTTTTTAAATAAAGGGACTGTTTTCATGATTTAGGGTTCAGGCCTATATTACTCACTACTGTATTCTCAGTAAAGCGCATGCCCAGACACAGAAGGAGGGAGAGAGAGAAAGGAGAAAAGACAGAGGGGAGAAGAAGGGAAAGGCAGATGGGAAAAGAAGGGAAAGGAAGAAAACTGAGACAAACTGAGCAACTCTTTGTGTGTGTTTATGTTGCGTGCTATCCACAACGGTGCCCCTAGTGTTGGTGGTATATGGTGAGCAGAGCTGCCTTCCATAATGGCGCCCCTAGTCACATGTGCCTATGGAGCGCTTGAAAGCTGGTCTAGTCCAAGCTGAGATGGAAGTGTAAATATACAACATGTTTTGAAGACTTAGTATGAAAAAAATAATGCAAATGTCTCATTAATAGTTTTTATATTGATATGTTGAAATATAATATTTTAGATATATTGGGTTAGGTAAAACACTTTATTAAAATTAATTTTACCATTTTGCCTTGGCTGATGTGGCCCTGGTTGATGTTGCTTACCAGCCTGGAAACTGAAAGGTTGCTGGTTGGATTCCTGGTCAGGGCACATGTTTAGGTTGAGGGCCATGTTCCCAACCGGGGGCCTGTGAGACGCAACCTATCAATGGTTCTCTCACACATTGATGTTTTTCTCCCTCCCTTTCTCTCTCCCTTCCTCGCCTTCTAAAAAGAAATTAATAAAAACATTTACAATTAATTTAATTTTTTCTTTTTAAGAGTAGCTACTTGAACTTTTAAAATTGTATGTGTGACTCCCATTTATAACTTGCATTATATTTTTCTTAAAATTATTTGAACTTGCTTTAACAGCTTTTCAGAAAAAGCTTTTACTATGATCTCATTCCCTATCTCTTTCTCTCTGTGTGTATGTGTCAGGTATAGACAAGACCTACTTGTGACAAAAACTGAAATTGACAGAATCCTTCACCTCCTAATTTCTAGGCTTTTTAATTTTAATAATTTTCTCCCAAACTTTACATGGAGAGCCAGGCATTATATGATATTGCCTCCAAAGGACTTGCTCATGTGGTATTTATGCTTTAGGAAGAACTGTGCCTTTTTTAGGGCATACAACCAGGCCTGTCCAGAAAGTATCCATCCATGCACTATGACAAAGAGAGACATTTATTGAAGAAGATACAAAATACGTGAAACTATACATAGGAAAATGACTCCTCAGTCCCCTCTCAAAGCAGGCAGCCTGGGACCTCACACAGCTCTCCCAGCATCTCTTCCACTCTTCAAAACACTCTGCAAAATCCTTTGCTGGAATCACCATCAGTTGCCTCATCATATCTTTCTGAATCTCATCAACAGTCTGCAATCTCTTCCCTTTCAAAGGTGATTTTAGTTTGGGAAAAGCCAGAAGTCACAGGGTGTCAAATCTGGGCTGCAGTGAGGCTGAGTCACTTGGGTGATTTGATGTTTTGTCAAAAAACTCTGCAAGGGATGTGATGCCTGAGCTGGCACGTTATTATGATGAAGCTGTCAACCACCAGATGCCCCTAACTGCTGCCATTTTTGTTGTATTGCATCTCTCAACCAACGAAGAACACTGAGGTAGTATGCCTTATTGATTGTTTGGCCTGGAGAAGCATACTCGTGACGGACAACACCTTCCAAATAAAAAAAAACACGTGGTCCTGCTGCAACCTTGCTGCACCTTCTTTGGGCAAGTGGAGAGCCAGGCAACTTCCATTGGGATGCTGGTCCTTCATTTCCACATTATAGTAGTAGATCCATGATTCATCTCCAGTTGTGACCTTCTTGAGGAAATCTGGTTCATTGGTAGCAGTTTGAATCAAGTCATTAGCAACTGCAGCACAACGTTGCTTCTGCTCTGGTAGCAGAAGATGTAGAACTAATTTTGCCATGACAATTTTATACCAAGATCCTGTGTCAAAATCTTGGACACAGCAGTTTTGGGAATCCCCAGATCAGCTTCTAGTTCTCACACTGTCAGTTGCTGATCTTTGTTGATTGCAGCCCATGCATGTTCAATAGTCTCAGGTGTTCTTCTTGCTGCAGACCTTTCAGAACATGGATCACTTTCAACAGATTGTCAAACATCTTTGAAGCGTTTGTGCCACACTTTTATTTGTGCTGCACTCATTGCATTGTCCCCGAAAGCCTTCTGAATCATCTGAATAGTTTCCATGGAGAAATGTTCAAGCTTAATACAAAATTTGATGCAGATCCATTGCTCTACTCACTCAGTCATTTTGAATGGGACAACCAAACAGTATACATACTCACCCAACAGCATCTACTTCCCCCACTGACTAGTACAGTGAAGTCGTCATTGTTCACACATGTGCATTCCAGTCCACTCTCCTTGGCTGCCAGGTTCATTGATGTTGCGTAAACCTTTCTCATTATATTAACAATGGCTGGACTTTTTCTGGACAGACCTCGTATATATACTTCTAGTTTCATATACTTGAAAAAATAAACATGGTGAATTGTCTTTGTCTACTATAAATTAAGAATAGAATAAATAAAACTGTTCACTTTCCTAGAGAATGAACAAGCTAAGGATAATGTCTTTGTATTGTTTTTCTTCACCCTAAAAGCTGAAATAGGTTGCTGCTGTAGAAAATTCCAGATGGATAGATTTGTGACACCTAAAAATTATTCTCTATAAGAATATTTTCTGAACTAGAATATGCAGCGATTTTATTTGATTGCAAATTGAATATGGTCATTAACTTTGAGGTCGTGACCGCCACCATATTGTTCTGCAGGACTAGAACTGCGGATAGGCCTCTCTCCCTGACTTCAGTTATCTCATCTTTGATCATTTAAATATGAATGAAGAGTTTTCAGGAACTGTTTAAGCATGGATCATTGAGAATGTCTTTACACAATTCATTTCCATATTTTACTTTAGGGCCTCGCCCTTTCAGTCCCTATTCCTATAAATGACAGTGAAAGTCATTCCCCGTGGGAGAAGATAAAACTACAAGGCCCCTCCGCTTTCTCCACAAAACTCATTGCCAATTAATGCAGTTATTTGGGGGTTAAGCCCCGGTCTGCAGAGGGTCCAGGTAAGTTGCTCCTGTTAGAGACTGAAGCTGCTGTCACTGGTCTTGGAAAAGAGGAAGCAGACAGTCAGCTCAAGAATAGCACTCCAGCAGAGAGCAAAAGAAAACTCCATTTTAGAATAAATTTCAAGGTACTAGAAAATGTTTTGCTAGTAATATAATATTTAATGTTTTCATGAATAAAATATTGGTTTGTAATATGTTTTTAAAAATGTGAATGAGATGACCAGTTTAAAATTCATGCATCTATTTTTCCTCTGGAGTGATCAGGGGCTTCTGATTAGGATGACAAAGATGGGTATATGGCAGGTGCCATTCTGGAGAATTGCTCGCTATTAGGGGCTATGACACCAGTGAAATTAGATTAAGGTTAAGGCAGGAATGTAAATTTTGTTAATAAGGTTTCTATATTTTAATTCAAAACCAAACACCCTTTGGGCCTATTGATGGTAATCCCATTTCATCTTGCAAAAAGCTTTTCTGGTATCAAGGGATCCAGATCAGTACTGCCCTTTATTACCTGGAAAATGAAGACTTTTCTTAAATTTTCACCTCTAGGTGGGATAAACATTAACTGTAGAATTTTGATGACTTAAAAAAAGCAAATATACTCCTATGATTATGTATAAACTTAAATGAGTATGTTACATGCAATTTATGTGTTAGATTAAGTATCTAACACATAAATGATGAAATAATGTATTCATCTATTCAACAGCTCTGTGTTTAAAATTACTTTACTTGCATTTAAAACATTTATGCCTAACTTACCAACCCATGCCTTTCTGAGGTAGTAAGAGCTCAAAATGTTTTGAAAGGACTTTAAAAAAAATTACATTGAAAACACATCACCACAGCCCTTGGGTTTCTCACTTTGGTGAACTTGTCCACGTGGGGGAGGCTTTGCCATCTACTGCTTCACCTTCATTCAGGGCATTCTCTGCTCCCTTCTGACTGCGCCTTTCTATCCCCATGGTCTCCGCCAGGGCCCTCCTGATATGTCCCAAATGCCTGCATCTTTTTTGAATGAGATGCTAAGCAATTTTATACTAATACATGTATATATGAGGAATTGTAAATACACAGATATGTCTGTGCATGTATCTATATCTATACATGTACATATATAGATACGTCAAGTGCCAAAGAGAATGAATACACATATTGGAAGATATATATATATATATATTTAGAAGATATACATATAGCTATACCCATATATATATATATATATATATATATATATATATATATATATTTTATAAAGTCTTGAATGATGAAATCTTAAAAAAAATACTGACATAGTGAGGTAGGAAGAACATAAGTTTTAGAGTCAGATAAATGTGTGTATGCTTTACTTTCTTCTTTTTTCACTTAACCTAAGGCATCTGCACCTACAGTTACCCTCTCCTTTCCATCATTTCTTCCATAACTTCCACCATCGTAAAATATATGATATTATATCATATATTTAGAAAGCCCTGATAGGTAGCAACTTCATTGGGAAGGAAAGTAATGCTTGGTAAAGACGAGAAGACAGACCTGCCCCCTTTATTAGGTTAAAGTCCCAATGACGCCGAGATATTTGCCTGTCTTTTTAGCGGTATGCACCCAGAGCTTCTCACACTCCAAACAGTGGTCCAGCATCAATTAAGCCCTCAGCAAAAATTTTTCAAGTGAATGAATGAATGAGTGAATGAACGAACAAGGCTTGGATCATGATATAGGCTCCATCAATGTTGGCTCTTATTCTAATGAAATTGATGGTTTTGGAGCTGGTTATTTGTGATAATATATGCCAAGAAAATTCAGAACAAGCACACAACAAAGCTTGTCTAAATGCATTATATTGCTGAAGACTGGAAGACTTGTATGTACACATTTCAGTGCCTATACGGTTTAATGTTTTTGACATTTTGTTTTGAGATTATAGAAGGAAAAGTCTGATGTGAAATCTTAGAACTTTCGATTTCACTTAACTCCCTATTAGTTTGAACGTGGTGTACAGTTTCCATTTCCCTAAAATTATAGCACATAAAAATAATTATTACAATTATATGAAGTTCTTCATCTACATAAAATAGGTTACAGTTTTGAAATACTAATTGGTTTATTACAACTATCTTTTCGACCTAGGGATCAAATAGCAAATGATGCCATCCACGGATAGAAAATATAGGACACATCAATCTAGGTTCATGAATTGTAACAAGTGTGCCGTTCTAGTGGGGGTGTTGATATTGAGGTGGGGTTAGGGGTACATAGGAAATCTCTGTTCCTTCTCAATTTCTTATTGAGTTATAATTAATACATAACATTATATTAGTTCTAGGTATAGAACATAATGACTTAATATACATATATATCTTGAAATGATCATCACAGTAAGTTTAGTTAACATCTATCACCTCGCATAGTTCATTTTTTTTCTTGAGATGAGAAATTTTACGATACAGTCTCTTAGCAACTCCCAAATATACAATACAGTGTTATTAACTATAGTCACTTTGCTGTACATTACATCCCCAGGACTTATTTATTTTATAGATGGAAGAATGTAGGTTTTGACCACTTCCTCTCAATTTTGATGTGACCCTAAAACTGCTGTAAAAAATAGTGTCTTTTTTTTTTTAAAGAAAATACAGGGTGCACCAACAGTTCTACCTTAATACCTCCCAATAGCAAGTTAACCTTAAAACTCTCTTGTGTTTGGCCCTTCCCCTAAAGGAAGAGTGAAAATGAACAATATGGAAATTTATTTTTTATTTTGTTTTTCTGATTCAATCACCTGGGTTTGGTAATATACAATAGATAATTTCAGTGTGAATTAAATTTTAATAAACACACTATAATTAATAGCATGCCTGGTCATAGTGCATGTATCCTACTAAGACAAACCCACTAAAACAGACACAAAATCATCCCAAAGCACACTTTGATCAATTCCATTCTACTCTCCACACAAGCCCGATGTCGCCCCGTGGCCTAGAGGATGAAAGGCGAACTCCCTGGCCTGGACAGAGTGTCCTACACTCTGACCCAGACTGATCTTTGCACCTCATTCCCAGCTACTCCCACATGCAAACCCAGTGTAAGTGCAGAACAATTCACAGTCAGGCGGCGCCGAGTGAGAAGCCGCTAATGACTAGGCGTATGACATCAGGGAGGTTTGGATCCAGCTCTCTGGGCCTCAGTTCTCCCATCTGGCCAGCAGCACCTACCTCGCCGCACTGCTGCGGTGGCCGGGTCCGTGTGCTCCCTGGCCCTCAGAAGCTCTCAGTAATCATCCCTCACCATGTCTTTTTAATTCCAGTCTTGGTGTCTTTGTGCTCTTCCTTGAAACACAGCTGAAAAGTCCAGGATTTCCTGTCTACTCATCCTCTGAAGCCCCTCCTCCTGGGTGAAGCCCTCACAGACTGCTCTGGCCCAAGGGGACTGCCTTTCTGCTGAACTCAAAGTTCTCATTTTCTATGTCAGTTCTTTAAACATGCATTGTCTTGTACTCTCTCTGATAGTCTTCTCTCACAGGTTATCGTTCCATGTAGCTATTTTATGAATAGTGTTGGCCATCTAAAGAAGTTGTAGTTGGGAGCTAGAAGGAAATAAACAGGTGGCCAGAGGAGCAGATCCTCCTTGGAGACATCTGGTGAGGTGGGGTGGGGTGCAGTGGTATTTGCAGGGTATCAAGTAAGTAGCGCTCTGGGACCCCTCCCCAATTCCTGCTCAAAGAAACCTTTCAGTTATTTCTTCATATTATCATTTATTAAAACTCATTTTATAAAATTCAATACTGGGATCCCCAGTAAGAATTCATAGACAAAAGAATTCCATTCCTATATAAAATTCTGAAAGTCATTTATCCAGTGCAACCTTCTAACCTGTAATAAGGACCAAAACTTAGAGAATAAATAATTAAGATCATGAACCTAGGGGCTGACTCTGGAACAATTTTCCCAAACCCCTGCTCCTGTAGTTTAAAGTTTGCCTGTTTGTTCAATTAGATGACCAGAGTCTCGAGGGCAGAGACCAGCATTCTGTATCTTTGTTTTTTTCCCAAACCTATCACAGGGCCTTCAATAAGAGGGCAATAAACAAATAGGACAACCTCAGAATGAAAGAAAAGACTATTCCTGTAGACTGAAGGGACACTTGGAAGCAGTTATGCGGTAAAGAACTGGTGGATAACGAGATTGAGCTTTTCTGGGAGTAGAGCTTAGACTGGGTACCACGGTGCCAGCAGCTGAGGGGCTGGGGCTGGAGCTGCATTGCTGACATTCCCACCGAAGCTGAAAGCCTCACGGTGAGCACTGCCACTGGCCCCTTGAACACGGGCAGCAATGAGAGCACAATGACCTTTCTAGCACTCTCTGAAACCTGCGAAGTTGCTCATGGGAACCAAGAGTTAAGGAACTGCATGAAATGGCCAAATCTGAGCAATCAAAAAGGAACTACACAATCCTTTGTGCTGTTTGCAGGGAAAGGCCTTTCGCTTGGGAAGTGAGGCGGCCCATTAAATCTACGAACTCTGGAGAGACGTCCACCGACGTTCTGGGCACATAGTAGGAAGCTCACAAAGGAGTAAATGGAGGTGGATAAATTATTTGGGGTGGGGAGCTTTGATTACTTGGTAAAATAACATGTTAAAACTTCATTTCTTCAATATTGGTTTATTTTAAATAAAATGTAATTCAAGGAGATTACTATGCTGTTCTGTAAATAGAAAAGGGTAATCTTTAACTTGGTTACCCCAAACCCTGTTTTGGTTCTGTGGATTTCAAATTAGGGAAATTTTAGTAAATGACCACCATTCAGTTAGAGCTTAGTAAATGGCTAATAGTGAATGACTAACATTCTCTCTAGTCACTATCTTTCATAGTTTTAGAAAAGCCAATTGTCTGCTTCCTATTTCCCTTTGACCTGATCATTCTGTCTGGGTCTCCTCACACAGCTTGCATAAAGTCCTTCCCATCCTTTCTGTATTTTGTGAAAATTGAATATTTATGGGCTGTAATTTTAGATTCTATCTTCTTAACAGCCAGAAGCGGCATCTTAGCTTAATCATACCTTGCTCAGAAGGATGCTTAATGTAAATTTCATGTTTTTTTTCTTTTTGGATACTTAAGTAATTCTTATATCCCCTGCCTGTATGTGGTTCAGAGGTCTGTGTTCATTCCCTAGGGCTATAAACATTTTAAATTTCTATAGAATTGTGGCTTTACTCTGGGTGGCCTCATGGATACTGAAGTCCTAATTTTCACTCGCTCAAACACAAGGCTTCCTTTATTTGGGCTCAATTGGAGACCCCAGATAATTGCCAACATAATTTTTCTTCTGCCATCCTGACCTACTGTGGCTGAGTTGCCCTCCTTATTGTTTCTATTAATAAATCCATCGCTAGTCACTTACACGCACACTGTCACGGGAACCCTGGTGTTATTCCTATTAGCCGACCACTCAAGGCAACTCCTTATGCAGAAATGAGCCAACATGCTGGAGAGAAAGCATCTCGTGGCAAAAGTAGCTGCAGCCCCAGCCCCCAGTCGTGGTGCGTCATGCTGCTGCCTGCTTACCTTCAGCTACAAATCCACCCATCATTCCAAAGCACTTGATTGTAAATGCGAGGCAAATTAAGAAATACAGTTTTGTCTACAAGTGTTTTCCATTGTGTGGTGCAAAGGAGCATTTACCTTAGCAGTGACACCTTGTGACATAGGTGTTGGCTCTCAGACTGCTAGTTTTGCTAGTGCTTGTTCCTGGGCCATTAGTAATATTATAGGACCTGTGGGCTTTTATCCTTTCCCCCTTGATATCAGTGGAATGATGGTAATTCATTATGATTTAGAGTTGTTTCCTAAGAATTCAGTTGAAATTAGAATTCTGTTATAATTTGTGATTAGTGAACAAGAAAGAAACATCACCTCCCACAAGAAGGCACACTGTGCTTCTGTGCCATTCTTTTTACTTCCCTGTTCTAGCACATTTTAGCTTCTCTACAGACAGTTCAGCAGACATGGCCACCAAGGCCAAGAAGTGTTGGTGCAGACCAGTCAGCTTTGCTGTGTCTCTAGGCCACTGCCCCTTATGGGGTCCAGCTCACAAATGTGTCCTCTCAGTCACAGGCAGGACCCAGGAGCCAAGTGTGGCGAGGTGCGGATTAGGGCAAAATCATTATAGCCACTCTGAAGAATGCCACAAACATGTGCTTGTGCAAATGGTGGGTAAGTGGCATCCTAAAGATTGTAAATTGTGTTCAAATTAACTAACTTTTTTCCAGTTATTAGATCTTACATTAGTTGGTCTCTCTGGGCTTCACTTCACCACAGAAATGACTTAAGTGACCATTGTAAACTACCTATTTTAAAGACCATAAAGAAAAAAAATAAGATAATATGTGTCTACTATTATAAAACATACATTAGCAGACATCTAGGCTAGTAGTTCAGAGTAAATTCTGAAGAGAGCCTGTTTTTTTTCTTCTTTTTTTTCTCCCCAAATCACAGCTGTGTTTCTAGATCAAGGAAAATGTTCTTCAGCTGCAAAAGGGTAACGATGGTATCTACCTCATGGAGTTGCTTTAAAGATTAAATGAAGTGATAGCTATAAAGAATGGATAGCACTACTGGACACATTGTAAAAGCTCATTGTGAAAAGTCCATGAGTGTTAGCTACTTTAGCTATTATTAAAACATTCTTTAAACCGACTGAAAGACTGATTTGAAAAATTGTAAGTAGACCATTGGAAAATATTTTTAAAGCAATGACATCAACATAATTTTCAATAGAAATAAATAATTGCATTGATAACCAAGACATACTTTGGGCAATAATGAGAAGTGATTTGCCATGGTTGCATTCCAGGTTTGTTTTGGACTTAAATACAATCAGTATTATTGTGGATTCCTTTTTAAAGCTATGTGGTGCTGCTGGAAGAAAATACAAAGCAAAACAGGTATCTTTGATGGCCCACTGTTGGTTATATGTTTTCTTAATGTGAAATGAGTGTCTGAGCTTATTATACTAATATGAGCCTGCCACTCCTAAAATTTATGACTCCAAATTAGTGGCATTTGTGTCATTGCTAGTGCACTTGCTAGTCAATACTGAAATGTACTCATTGGTTCCAAATGACAGAGCGTGTACTACACTACAGTTTTTTATTTTTATTTATTTTCATGGTCAGCCTGACTGTTCTTCCTTTGGAACAGAATAATGAGATAATAGTTAAGTGGAGAGCTGATGAAGATTTTATAGCACCGGGATAATCTTCCCACAACAACACCAGGGCTTTGCTCATTTTATCGGTTTGGTAATATTCATTCCATTGAAAGGACAGTGTATCTTTTCCTAGTGAAATAAGGATATGTTTAGACCATTCATATGAATCAAATGAGCTCACTATAATGTTAGAACTTATCAAATTTATTCAAGACCTATTATCAAAATGAAGTATCTGCTTTTTTAAGTCTTATACTTAAAAAAAAAGATTTTATTTATTTGTTTTTAGAGAGGAGGGAAGGGAGAGAAACATCGATTGGCTGTCTCTTGCAGGCCCCCAGCTGGGGACCTGGCACCCTGGCCCACAACCCAGGCACGTGCCCTGACTACGAATTGACCTGGCAACCTTAGGTTCACAGGCTGGCCCTCAACCTACTGAGCCATACCAGCCTTACACTTTTGAATGCATTTTCTCTACTTCTTTTTATTCAAAATGCCAAGTGTAAGCTTTAGAACTGCCTATAAAAATGAAGAGAGGCTGCGGTAGTAACTAGTCATGGGCATTAGCATATTATTTACAGCCTGTTCTTTATTTAATGGACAAATAAGTCTCATTAACACACACCCCTCCACTAATAAAAGCAGATTCTTCTCTGTGGAGAAAGTAAAGACAATTATTTGGATAACTTAGGCCTATCCTTGCCAAATTCTTGTTTAAAATAGTAGTTCTCAACTAGGGGCGATTTTGCTCCCAGAGGTCATTTGGCAAAGTCTGGAGACAGGATTGAGTGCGCAGCCCAGGGGTGGGCAGTGCTCCTGGCATGTGGGTGGAGACCGAGGAAGGGGCTGACCCTCCCACAATGCACCGGCCAGGCCACACAACAGCACATTATTATGATCTGGTCCAAAACATCAACAGTGCCACAGTTGTGAAACCGTGGTCCGAAATATTCCAGTTTCTCATTTGTTCCATTAAAGATAGGGTTTAGATTTTGAAATATTCAAAATATTCAGATAAGCTTCTTAAATCTCCACCTCCCTGTACCCACAAAGGAAGAACTAGGCATAATTTTTAAAGGGTAGTGGTCAATATAGTGATGTGTCGAAGCTGTTTTTTGAAAGAGGATAATCGAAATGAAATAGGAAGGTATGTATGGTTTTCCTTCCAAGTGATTTTTTAAATTATGGGAATGAAGCTGAAGATATGAAGCCCTTTTTATAAAGTATCTTTTCATTAAAAATAATCTAGAGAATTTTTTATTTTAGGACTCTCAATTCAAAAATATCAGATAAATACAGAAAAATGAACAAAATTTATTTCATTTTCTTTTAATCCTCACCCAAAGATATGTTTATTGATTTTAGAGAGTGGGGAGAGAGAGAGAGAGAGAGAGAGAGAGATTGATGTGAGAGAGAAACAGATTGGTTGCCTCCTGCACACATCCCAACTGGGGATCGAACCTGAAACCTAGGTATGTGCCCTGACCTTTTGGTGTGTGGGGAGATGCTCCAACCAAATAAGCCACCCAAGCCAGGACCCTTTCCTTTTTTTTCCCAAAGTGCAGTGCTTCTACCTCTTTAAACAAATGCATGCTGTGTAAAGACTGACAATTGAATCCTTTTATCTAATTTCTGAGTATTAGATCACTTGATATATAAGAAAATGAAAGTTACATCGACTCTTAGAGAAACAGCCTATATCAGAGATAAACACACACATACACACAGGTACAAATCAACAAAGAAACAAAACACCCTCAACCCCAGGCCTTTTAGGAAAAGTAGATATATATATATTTGCAAAACAAACATAAAATACTCTCCTAGACATTTTTCCATTGAGCATCCAAGTTGTGTCGAATGCTCCATTTCTAACTCTTAAGTCAATTTATGGGAGGGGTTTGTAAAAGCACTTTAGCGAGGAAAACCAGTGATCGCAATGCATCAAAGTTAAGCGGTAGCGAGGTTATCACTCCGTGAAAAATCACATAAACATTTCACATATAAAATATTATTCATCAGGGTAAAACCCTCTAAGGGGTTGAGAGATAACAAAGATTTCATGAAACCTTTCTCTCTCTCTCTCTCTCTTTTTTTTTTAAAGAAAGAATATATTCCTCAACCAAGATGGGATCTGTGGTCATGTAGTAGGTAAGAGGTGAGTATAATTGAGAAGAAAATTAGCAAATCTTAAATATCTGCCTCTGCAATATCATTACCCATAAACTTGCCCTTTTTCCACCCTCTTTTCCCCAAAGACTGATTTCCCATATCTGAACTGAGGGAAATGTGTGCTTTTTAACAGCTAAATCAACAAGGTTTCACATGAGTAGTGCTGTTCGGTGTGGTTGACTGATTTCATGAAAAACTAATCATGTATTCATCATTGAGATCAAACACTTCCCAAGTAATTATCATCCAAACCCAATCGGATAGGACCTGAAAAAGTGGCTCTGCTGCTGCGATCAGAGACCGAGCAGAATAGTTCTCTGAGCTTTTGTAAACCTTGGGCAGGAAAGCACGGAACTGAAATTGTATGTTATAATTAAGAAAGGGGAAGTTGGCAGGCTGCAGTCAATTATTTCAATCAATCATAAGAATTTTAGCTTGCCTGGTTATTTACTGAAACACATTTAAAATGGACTTTTTATACATGGTCTTTGGAACATTTTTTAATATAAAAATGCTAAGAAGTTTTTGAATTAAAATATGAGCCCTTTGTGTACCTGCTATAAATAGTGTAATATCACTTCCACAGTTTCCTTATTTTGAGCTGTGGTATTATTCTTTTTGATAAAGGACTAATATTAAATTGAATTATATGTCATTACAAAATGACTGCTTTTGGAAAACTTTATTTTAGCTTTATGTCTGTGATTGTAAATTTAGGTGAAGATAAACAATGTAGAACATTTAGGTACTTTCGTGCATATCACCACGAATGCTCACATGTCGGATAATGGAAGTGCCTTTCATATGTGATTTTATTTAGTCTTCAAACAGCTTAATGAGAGAAATCAAGTTACAACCCCCACTTACAAATGAGAAAAACAAGTCGAAGAGATTCTGTGTCATGCTCCAAGGCAGCACTGGGACACGACCCCAGCTCAGTGGGTCTCAACCTAAAGTTGGCCCCCTCAACCACTGGCCTGTGATACTTCCCTAGCAGTCATTTGACCATGGTTAACAGTATTTTACAAAGAAATTTCTATGTGCTAGGGATTTAGTTGTGCATCTTAGATATGGCTGTGGGATTTCTCTGAAGCACACTGCCTTAATTTGTAAAATTTGATGATCCCTAGTTCCAAAGTTATGAACATAGTAGCTCAAGGCCCTACTATTGCACCTACGAAGTATGCGGGGCTTCGTTAAATGACTTGTGTTGGGTCCAATGGCCAGCAAACAAAAGGGGCTGTTTTATATTGTGGTTGGATTCTCAGATATGAGCCTGAGATGCTGGCAGAGCTGCTGCCACAATTACTCCATGTGGGTACAAAAAATATCACCCCATCTCAGGCAGCAGAAGAGTGCTCTTTCCAAATGGATCCTGCTAGCTTCTGGAAAAATAGGCGCAACCTGAAGTTTAGCAAATCAAATCACATGATTTGTTTAATAAGTAATTGGTTTTGTAAATGCAAATATTCACATTTTATAATTTCTAATATGTGCACCCACAGCACATATTTTATCTATACCTTTATGAGTTTCTATTCATCATTCAAGATGAAATAATTTTCTGAAACCTAGAAAATTTGATTCAGTATCCATTTTTCATTTTATTTCATTTATCATTATAGAACATAAACCAAATTCTACTCTATTCAGCCATATTGATTATTTAGTTCCTCTATCAAATTCAGCAGTATTAGACATCTGTTAAGTGCCAGACACAAAGAAGGTACCTTATATATTTCTTACAAAACTAGGGTGTGTAGAATCGGAAGTTCTTTCTAGTAGTCAAGCTCACTGAAACAGACTAGAAGGGTGGTTGCCAGGGGCTGGAGAGGAATGTGGAGATGCAGGCCAAGGGGTGAAGAGTTCCAGTTATGTCAGACGAATGACTTCAGGAGAACCGATATTCAGCACGGTGACCACAGTTGACAGCAATGAACTGATATCTGAAACTTGCTAAGGTGTCCCCACTACACACATCCACAAGGCGACCATGTGAAGTGATAGATATGTTAATTAGCTTATTTGTGGCTACTGTCTCACAATGCATGTGATGATACCAAAACATCAAGTGTATGTAATTTTTTGGCCAATAATACCTAAAAAATATGGGGGGAAATAATAACCCTCTTCACTGAAGTTAAGTTCTACTCACTTAAATGAGATTTAGAAAAACCTAGTTAGAAAGTTGTATTCTTGGTGGACACAAACATATTTCCTCTTGTGTTTCACTGGTTTCAGATCTATTGACAGGAGAAAATCACTCATAAGCCTTTGAAGAATCACCACTGGCAAATGGAAACATGCATTCACTCACAAAGTCCCTTAAACACAAATTGGGCTCCTTGAGAATAAGGTCAATTCCACACATCACATTTTAGGTATTCTTTTATCCAAAAGTTATTCTCACCTCTCCACAAAATAAGCCAGCGCCTAGCTGAGAATGTCCTGCTTCTCGCTGCATCACTTGTTAACGGCTGACACGCATGCAGGTGCAAGAGCCGGCTGATCTCTCTCCCAGTCCAACCGCCAACCACTCTTTGTGGTGTAGGTGGGAGTTACACGCTTGCTCCGTGGTTCAGGGCCCTCACCGGTTTGTGGTTGACTAGTAAAGTTCTTCCTGAGGCCATATTATGTAAGTATGCCTGAAAGTATACTTACAGCCCTCAAAGGCACCATTGGTGTTGATTTGTTAAAAACTTTAATAAATATTTTTAAAGCATAGCAATAATGTGACTGCATTATTAGCAAAAAGCACTGCTTAGAATATTACCTTTCAAATATGTCTGAGCATAGAATGATTGGTATTAATTATTAAAATAATTTCAATTGCCAGCAGAGTGTTTTTGAAGAGCGATTTTCACTTTAATTTTAGATTTTTAAGCATGCCTTTTAAATTCCAATTTCCCCCAGATTTCTTTGTCAGTGGTTATTTGTGGGCTTTAAAACATCTGGAAACAGTTCAGACCTTGATAATGGTCTACACAGTATCAAACTTTTAATAAATGTGATGTGCTGACTGTTACTTGATGGATCAGTGCATCTAATTGACCAGCAGTTGCTGGGGTTTTTTTTTATTTTTTTTAAGTTTTTTAATTGTTGTTCAAGTACAGTGTTCTGCCTTTTCGCCCCTCAGTTGCTGGTTTTATTCACACACTCTCATTCTGTCTGAGCAGTATTTCATTCTCGGATAATTGTGTTGTACCATGATCACGAATGAAGGAGAAACATCAGTTATGTTTGTTCATCAGAAATTTCAAGAACACTAACTCTTGTGATCACAGACCACTTTAAAAAATAGTCTTAGGAGTACATATAGATGAGTAAATTTACCTAAATATCCAAATGTTTGTCATCTGATATAATGGAACTCTATGTTTCAATGGTTTATTTTTTAATGAAACTTACTGGGGTGACGTTGGTTAATAAGATTACATAGGTTACAAATACACATTTCTATGATACATATTCTGTGTATTGCATTGTGTGCCTGTCACCCAAAGTCAAATCATCTTCTGTCACCCTGTATTTGATCCCCTGTACCCTTTACTACCCCCCACCCCCATTTTGCTTCAACTCCTTTCAATTTGCTTTCCAGCATTTATTTTTTGTTCCAAATTGTTTAACAGTGTAGTCGCGGTTGTGGTAGAATGGCTGTGTTTTCTCTCTGGTGCTCCCAAGGCAGTACAGACATCTGCAGAGCTGGGAACACAAAGGACTGTCCTAGGGCTGTGTGTGCCGGCACAAGTGAGAATACGACAAACAGTAAGGAGCGATTAAGATCCTCATAGGTCAACAGTAACATGAGTCATAGATTATTCTCTGCAATATGAAAAAAAGCTCTCCAAAAATAAACAAAAGGGGGGAATCCCATGGATATGGCTAAATTGGGAGAACGTCTAATGCCGAACATGAACAACACAGGTTTGTATCATGAAGAACATATATGCTACAAGGGGAAGGGGGCAGAACTGTTTAGACAAAGTGGTGAAAACACACGAGTCAGCCATGAAAGAGGCTTTAGAAGGAGTGAGGTGATGGGAAGTGCAAAGAAGCAAGAGGCAAGAAAAAATAGAAACATCACAGTCCTTCCATCTTTTTTGAACTTCTAAACTGGATCAACACCAAAACGGCATAAAAAGGAAACTAGAAGTTCCCATCTCAATTTTGTAGACGTATTTGCTTTATCAATTAATTCATTTTTTATAATATCTTTTGTATTCTCCTAAAAGTGATTTCTTGGGATTCTACTATAAGATCAAATATATGGAAAAAAAAATTGAACAAAACCAAATTTCTTCTAGCAATTGGTGATTAAAATTTCAACCAATCTGATGGTATTTTAATTAGAACTTTTCGGAGGCTTTCACATTTCATGGGTGCTGGTTGGGGATAGTCAGGCCATTCCATTTGTGGGATAAATCAGGTTTTAGCTTAGGTGAAAGAAGATGTGAGAGTATGTTATAGCTATCCGTACTGCTCAGGGAGGGATTTGCACACTGGGATCCTGAATAACATCATTTCTGTCCACTGAGACTCTCCTATCCATTTAGTTACCACCTTTTAAAACTGTATCTTAATTTAAAAGCTGTCACTACAACTGGAAAACGAGATGAACAAATCAAGCAATCGAACCAGCAACATAAAATGTCAGACATGGCAGAACATTCGAAGGTCTAGGTAAAATAAATAGAAACAGGGAGGTCAACAAGACACTGGGAAGAGTTGCTTATTCTTTGGAGCTGCTGGAAAAAATCCATATAAATCACACGTACTCATGGTAATAACCACATATACTTTGGGATGGGGCAAGAGTAGGTTTACAGTCGTTACACCTAAAACAGAGTTAATTCTTGCATTATTATTTATTAATTATTACATGATTTTCCATACAAACAACTGTAAACCTAATTTTGCCCCACACTGTGTAATTAGTATTCACCAGAGTAAAGCTGAACAGTCTTTTTTTAAAAAAAAGGTTTTACTTATTTATTTTTAGAGAGGGAAAAAGAGGGAGAAAGAGAGGGAGAGAAAGATCAATGTGTGGTTGCCTCTCATGTGCCCCCTACTGGGGACCTAGCCCACAACCTAGTACTGTGCCCTAGACTGGGAATCCAACCGGTGACCCTCTGATTCACAGGCCGGCACTCAATCCACTGAGCCACACCAGCCAGGGCAAGCTGAACAGTCTTAACTGGGTTGCTTTCACATTTAATTTTAGCCCTTACTTGCTAAAATACAAACCAAAAAAGAGACCCTTGCAAATATATGTGTGTATATATATATAGATCTTATATATAAATCTTTCATATATAAATATCATTCACATCTATCTATCTATCTATCATCTATCTTTTAGCTGCCTCTTCTTTTGAGCAGTAGGTACACGAGTCTAACTTACTGGTAAAAGCAGAAAGTTGTCCCTTCAGAAGTTATGGCCTCTGGCTTCTACAGGTTTCTATCAGTCTCAGTAGGCACAGTCCTTAGATAGCATCTTTTGCCAAGTGAATCTCAGTTCACAACCTTCAGTGTTTTTAGACTGTCTTCACACAAAATAATGGTCTTTCACGGGTGTGTATTAAATGTCATCTGTGACTAAGAGATTTAGAAATCGCTTAGCTTAGTTTTCCCAAAAAAGGACATTAACGAGAGCTAGTGTTTTGACTACATTTTAGGAAGACAAAGAAATTCACGCTTGGCCAAGGCCATGCAGAGCGCTCCCCTTTGTTGTCAGCCTTTTCTCCTTATTTCACGTCTGTAAGCGGGAGAATGTGCTGGTTTTCAGGAGCGGGTTTTGTGGGGCACTGGAGTTTCATTCTATTAAGATTTTATGTAGCTCTTGGTATCTGCAATGTGCCTTCCCACCATCTATTGGTAATTAGTTATTTAATTAAGTTCTGATGATGCAAAGGCTTTATTACTGGAGTCAGTCTACTTTCCAAATGATCATTCCTGAAAAGATGGCATCTGAAACAGAAATTACATCAAGTCCTTTAATATCAATATTTATCAGAGCCAGATAAAGCTCCCTTTTAAAAATGATAGTCATTAAAACAATAAACATAACAATTATTTATTTCATGACCTCTCACCATTTCAAATAATCTGAAAAATACTACAGAATGATATCTATTGATACTTGGACCAAGATCTTTTTGATCACTAATTAAACCCTAAGCCTATTTTGTATTATTTTCATTTTATTTAAATCAAAGATAGTTGTAGGACAACATGCTCCATCTGTTATCCTTTGCTTTTTAAGTAACTGTCTAGATATTTTTAAAAAATCATGACCACATTAATTCCCCACCCCCAAGTCACTGCTCTGCATTCCATAGGCAGGAAAATCTGAGACTAGCTTGACTGTAATCCTGTATCCTGGTCACACTGATGTTTAAAAAGAGAAACTAAAATTTTAGATCCCTGATTACCAGTTTGTAAGTGAATATAGTTTGGTCTGACAAAGGAAATGTGCTGGATGTCCAATGAGGATGATAGCAAACTTGCTTTTTTTTCTTCTTTTAAATGGTTAATTTGTTTTATTAGCTTAATTTGCAGGTCCTGAGGATAGAAAGGATTTACACAGGAAGTAAATGTAGCTGCTCAGGCTAGAATCCAAACATTTTTTTTAAAGATTTTATGTATTTATTTTTAGAGAGAAGGGAGGTAGAAAGAGAGGGAGAGAAACAGCAATGTATGGTTGCCTCTCACATGGCCCTCACTGGGGACCCGGCCTGCAACCTGGGCATGTGCCCTGACTGGGAATCGAACCAGGACCGCTTGGTTCCCAGTCCGCGCTCAATCCACTGAGCTACACCAGCCAGGCGAGAATCCAAACATTTTTAAAATAAATATGCAAAACGGAAAAAGGGACGACAATTTTCTGACCCTTGTTGATCCCAGACGAGAGAGCTCATTCTCTGTAGTAGACAGGTTGGCCTCGTGTATATGCATGAGCTAGGAACCAGACATTAAGATACCTGTGTCCTCACCTTATTCATTTCCACCTTATCTTTGAAATTCAACTATCAGGTGTTGCTCTGGGGATCAGAGGTATTGGATGCACTGGGTAGCCTGGGCTCTGCCTTGCCTACTGCAGAAGTGAAAGGGTAGTTAGTTCTAGTTTCCATACATTTTTACCAAACCAACCCCACCCATTTTGGTTTTCAGTACCAACAGTTGTTTATTGTGTACCTACTGTGTGCCAGATGATTAATACTAAATGAATGTTCCCTTTACTTCTTTGCGATAAGCTGGCTTCACCTACTCTTTTTATTTTCAGTGGGATAAGAAGTTGGCTGGGCTATTGATCATTTATTTGAGTTTATCCATCGAAAAACTTTCACGTGGAATTTTCCTTGAGAGGTGCTGGAGGGAAGGCTTGGTTTACTCAGGGTCCTTGGAATTATGGGAGGTGAGATGAGGAGAGGAATTCCGAGAAGGGACCACCCTAACCATCAGGCCATTTCCCAAAGCAACATTCCTCTACCACCGCCCTTCTAGTACAGCAGGGCATGTACGAGCCCAGAGCTGGGCAGACCCAGGGATGAGCCTGGTGCTGCCGCCTTCTAGCTGAGTGACCTTGGTCAAGAGTCATAGAAACGTTGCGAACCCATTTCCCTACCTTTAAATGAGGATAAGACTATCTTTTGCAGGCGTTTGTGAGAATTAAACTAAATAATCTGTTAGGTTCAATACCTGTTACACCGTGAGATCTCAGGCAATGGGAGCTAATATTTTTTCCAATTGCTTATCTCCTTCGATTTTGAGGTATTTACACACAGGGACCATGCATGTGCCCCCCTTTTCCCCTTAGTCTAGCAAGTCAGGAGCAGAATAGGTCCCCAGTAAATGTTTGTTCAGTGAATCAAGTTAGTCACCCAAAAGAATGTGAGCCAAGAGGTCATTGGCTTCAGAACACACAAGATGCCAAGCTCTGGCTGTTTATTTTATGGTGGCTTTTTCTGTTTGTTTGTTGTTTTTTACAGAAAGAGTGAGTAGACACTCATAATGTATTTTTTAAAGATTTTTCTTTATATTTTATCGTTTATGCCATTAGAGTTATTCATTTTTTTATTGCAAAATACAATTGTCTTTTTTTTGGAAAGTGTAATACAGACACATACACAGACATGCCTGCACAGCATCAGTTCATTCTTACTGTTCTGAATAAGGAATCCATTGTATTTTCCTACAGTGGATAGTCAACACATTACCACTGTATAAAGGGAAAAGTCCAACACAATTCCTTTTATTTCCTGTGGTATTAGTGCCTGTTGTAGGTGTGAAAGCAACAGGGGAGGGAGTGTACTTATGGCCTGCCCCTTAGTAACAGCTGACTAAATCTGGAAACCTAGTCAACAGACAGAGGACAAATTAAGAATCACAGCAAGCTGCTTCCTCTGGGCAGGTGAAGTCACTTGGCGTGGCAATTTTTTTTTGAGTCCATCTTCGATATGTCATGGGGTTAATTGATATACCCTTGTTTCATGGATGAGTGGGTGAAGCCGAGACAGACTGTGCTGGTGTTGACATCTGTCTTGCTAAGCATACAGCTCCCTCTCTCTGGAGTGCTGCAGTGTGCAGCGCTGGGCTCCAGCTGCAGCTACGGAGCCTGGGGAGACATGCTGGTGCTTGACGGCAGACTTAGCTCTGGGAAAGCCCCAGGGCTCCACCGTGGCCAAGCGCGTGAGCCCAGCCTGCTGCAATCTGGACAGCAGCCTTTGAAAACCTGACTTTGCAGCTCCACTGTCTGGTGAAAAGCCAGCAGGTGACTGGAACACCACTGAGCAGACATGGCTGAGAACGCTGTGGGCACCACTAGCTGTATGCAGGAGGGCTGAGCAGCTTAGGCGGAGCGGGGGATGGAGGCCGGTGAACGGGGTTTGGAGGGAGGACAGCATAATCACACAGATACGGAAGGTACTGCCTTCATGCGCAGTACAGGCCTCCATATACTCTTTTCAGAGGGTGTTGATGGTGTTCAGGGCGCAAGCTCTGTGTTTGAAGGCAGTGAAAGATACAAAGGATTGTTGAATGCACTGTGCTAAGTATCGATACTTGTAGGTACCAGAGTAGAGGGGCCTTAAAGGGTCGTCTTGGGAGGGGAGCACACCAGTGTGTGTGGTTTTAGTCACAGTCATAGATGGCTGTCCCCAGTTTTCCCATAGAGCATGAAGCATGGGCCTGATGTGAACCATGCTGTGACCCACACAGGTTTATATTGCAAAGTGCACTCATGTATTGATTATGAAAGATGATCTGCAGCTGAAATCTCGCCATCAATTCTTGTTGAGGGGCTTGTCTCTTGTTGAAGATTATTTAGATGTGGACTTCCAATGGCTCTCATAGAAAATAAAGTGACCTGGAGGAACAGTGATTCAACAGAAATTTATGGATTGGGTTCTAATTCTGCCCTGTACTGTGTTTTCTGCTCTCAACTCCAGCTCCAATGAGGGAGACGTATACAAGTTCCACGGGAGAGTGTGGAATACGTAGGGTGTAAAAGCCATCTGTGGGTCAGTTCCTTCGTCTGTGAAATGTGGGCAGTGAAAATCTCTACCTCATGGTGAGTTATGAGTATCAGAGATAAAGTATATGCCAAGTACTTAGCACAGCACTTGGTACATTTTCAGTGCTCAATAAACAGTAACCATTTAAAGTTTTAAAAATTGTATGCATTAGTTTTGGAAACACAAAAACCACGGCCCCGACCTCTGCTTTGCCATTCACTGATTGTACGATCTTGCCAAGTCACTCCTCTAAGTGTTGGTTTCATACAGATATGCCAAGGTTTAAATAGATACAGAATCAATAAATGTGAATAAGAACAGCACATATTACATAAAAAGATGATAAGGAATTGATCTAAAATGTGAGAGGGTCTGGCATATTGTAAACACCCGGTAACTACTATGAACTCTTATTAGAAAATAGCTCCATGAACAATTTGCTTCGCCCATGAACTGCTGTTGAGTGAGGTAATGACTTGTGGGGCCACCGTGATGCTTTCTGTAAAAATTAGCTTTCGTGTGTATGGATAGAAGTAACATAGGACCGAGTAGTCAGGGACTTTTTGATGCTAGTTTCATCACAGAGACGTGCCTTCTGTGTGACCATAGGGTATTGGTTGACCTTGTGCCTTAAGGCATGTAGACATATGCCTTCTGCCTGGCTTCAAAAGCTCATCGCTTACATGGCCCTTTTGAAGTTGGGTGTATGTTCTACAGAGTGCATAGTGTGGCCAGAGGCAAATCTGGCTCTTTGCTTAAAAAGAGAAAAAAGGCCAAGCTAGCATATTTGTTGCTGATCACATGAACTGAACAAAGCACCCATATGTGTGTGGGTTTATCTGTAAATCTATGTGTGTTCAGAGGATATAGATGTGCATATAAATTATATGTGTGTATGTGCATACACACATAAACATGTATAAAATATATGCACAAAAACATATATCCATGGCAACTGTTCCATAAAATGCAACTAACAAACTTTCTAATTCTTCACTGGTCAATAATAGCATATGTATAGCAGTTTGAAAATGCAAAATATAACAATATGGTAAAGAAATAACTTACAGTGATATTTCTTTAAATAAATTTAATGTTGTATATATGAAGAGAAAGATCACTCTGAATATTTTAAGTTTTCAGAGCACAATCTTACATGAACTTGACCAGCATCAAGGCTTTATTTTATACACATCCACACAAAGTGAAAGGCAGAATTGAATTATCATTTGCACTATAGAGGCAAACCCATTTGCCCACAAAATTGTTGCAGAAGTCAGTCTTAAGGTACCAAGTCCTAGATTATTGTATTTTTAAAAATAATGGCCATGTGGTAAAAATGCTGTTGCAAAGAGAAATAGTGATACTTGTGTATTTTGCTTTACTATGTAAAATGTTTTGCTTTACATTCTTTTGTAGATCAAATATTGAGTAATTGGATAAATATTTTTCCCATCTAGATATTTCAGCATTTAATTGTCATCCACGTGCATAGAGATACAGAGCCTAAGAAGTGTGACAAAATATAGATAATAGCCTTCATTTTTCCAAGGCGTGAACATTTTGTACTATTTGGAAATATTCCAAAATTTTCTCTTCTCTTTATGTTTTTAAATAAAGGGAAGAATGGGTTAAAAAAATCTGTTCTTTGGGTATGGCAGAAATAGATTTTCTAAGTCTTTTCTATAACAGCACAGACAAGCTTTCTTTGTTGTGCTAGTTTTAGCCTAATTTCCATCTTACATTTAGAAAGCGCATATACCCAGCAAGCAGCTATTTGCGTGGACAAGGAAGAGTACCTACTGCTAAAATACACTTTCTTTTGAACCTACATTTTCTAGCTACTCATGTACAAGCTACTTTCAGTAACCATTTTAATTTCAGGTTTTAATTCTCAAAAGCAACACAATAACTTCAGAAGGCATGTGATATTTATTTAACCCCTTACAGAAGAACTCATTGGCAGTGAGACATGCTCAAAGACATTACTACCCCAAGGTTTTAGCAGAGAAATGTTCCCTCATGATGGGGTTATGAAAGACACCGCCTCCGTAATTGACTGAAGTTCAGCTTTAGAACAAGCTGTTTCTTTTATGTACAAAGCTAGCAATTCACAAATCCCAGCTGAAATGTATTTTTTGTTGTTTGTTGGAATGTTTCAAAGATAAGGCATTTGGAAATTCCTTAATTAGATTTAAGATTTTAGTCTACAGTGGGTTCTCTTTGTAACTGGAATGTATTTATTTGGCAGTTGCTTCATTTAGTGATGCTCATTTCACACTGTGAATAACCAACAAAAACTCTAACATGCTAGCACTCCAACAGCTTTTTTTTTTTTCTCTTGAAAACAGAAGGTAGAGATATCAGAAAAGATTTATGGAGAGTGGCCCAAATTGAAACCTATTTGGAAGCACCTTTCCTATTTGCACAGCTAAACATCTTTATGTTTTATTTTAAATGAAGAAATACATAGACAGATAGTTCCCAGTTTGAAACACACATTAGGATCTGTTTCTATAAAAACACATTACACAATCAGCATTCAGAGAGGGCTGCCAGCCCTGGAAGACTTGCATGCCTATGGTCAGCCCTGGGGGACAGGCTGTATATAAATACCAACTGCCAGTTCATAGTTTGTGCAAATATAAAGTCTGTTAGGCCAAGATGACATGGATATAGTGTGACATGGCAGTACCTAGCTGCGTCTGTGGGCACCTCAGTGTATCTAGTGTTTGACATCATCTCACTTCTCACTGAAGCAGCTTGCTATTACAGACAAATTGGTAGAAAGGCAATGACTGTAAGACATTGGGGTGGAGAGAATGGAACAACAGTCATGACTTTCTAGAAGGCCATGCAGGGAGGAAAGAACTATAATATGTGAAGTCTGCATAATTGGACACTCTTTTGTTCCCTGAAGCATTAATGAAAAAAGGAAGAGTTTTGACCCCAGAATCTAATGCTATTTGTGCATAGTAGGTGCTCAAGAAACATTTGTTGAAATTGTGATATCCTATAGCTTCTAATTCCTATGACTTATCACTTTGCCTCATGGCCATTGCCAATGGTCCAATTCACACGTTATCTCTTTTGAGGTGATTAAAATAGCCTCCCAATTGCGTTTCTTTAGCTGATTACAGTGATTTTCAACTGGTGTGCTGCAAGAATTTTTAAACATGCAGTACCTATTTAGTCAGGGGCACTGGCCTTTTTACCCTTTGATTGTCAAATGAAAAAATAGCAACAGCAAACACAACTACAGCCATCCAGTGTGAGAATTAATATTATACCTATTTTTGGTCAGATCGGCAAAAATATATATTTTTGGTGTGCTGCATAATTTTAATAATCATGTGCCATGAGATGAAAACGTTTGCACATTGCTGGCCTATTGTCTCTTCAGTCCAATCTAGCCCTCCAGTATCTACTTCCAAATGATCTTTTGGCCTGCCTCCCTCACCGTCAGTAGATTTGAGTGAAACTGTTTTCTAAGCGTGTTTCAGGCTGGCCCGCCTCCCGCAGCTGTGATTCTCCTGCCCCCATCCTGCCTCCAGAGGATCGGCCCCACCACGGTGCTCTGCGGTGTCCTTGGAGGCACGTTGCAAAGACCAGTGTTTTCCTGTTGCACATCCTTTTCCCTCTAAGAGGCGTGTCTCTCTTGCCCAGACACTCAAAAGCATTTTATGTGTATCTTTCTTAGGGGCACTTTCAGCTTCCTGTTTTGTAGTATACTTGTCTATCTGAGGGTCTTGTGCATTCTCCTCACCAGGCATTGTTTTAAGGGCGGGAGTTTTTAACCCCTTCATCTCTGTGGCCTACATGGTGCTCTTTCATAAACCTTCGTGGCCAGAGTAAACCGGTTAGTAGTTCTATTTGTACGTTTAAAATTGAAATGATAGAAATGGTGGAACAATTTGCTTTTAATGTTATTGGAAGAATGTAAGGTCTGCACGGGCTTATGCTTACAGCCGGATTCCAAGTTCCTGGTACATCCTCAGTGTCTTGTACAGTGTTTTACCCAGACATTCCACACATGTAAGTGTAGAGGTGAACAGATGATTGATTGATCAGGGACACAAATACTCACACACCTATGGTCTCATGTGATCATATGACTGCGCTCTCCAAAAGACCATGATCCAGAAAGCAAGGGCAGTCTACAGCCCTACTACCCTGAACGCAGAAAGCAAGGGTAGCAACTGCCACAGGATCACTGTACCTGGTCTTGTATCTACTCTGTGTGGCAGACATCTCTGTACTTGCACCTCCTTTTCTTCAGGTGCATACTACCCCTTGACCACACTATCTCTTCCTTCTATATAGTTGTTTCTGAATCTTTATCTCCTATCAGGGCTTCTCTTGAATTCCGGAGTGCCCTGCTTTCTGGCCATCTTTCCTTATTTGTCCTATGGGAGAGACAGGTTAGTTTTTCACTAAATTATTTCATTTCCTTCTTTCTCCTCATTATATATCCAAACCATATTTCCAGCCTCTTTTTTTTTTTTTTTTTTTTTGCAGTTAGGTGTAGCCAGGTGATAGAGTTTGGTTACCAGAGTGTTGATTACAGTGACATGCACATGACTAGGTCTGGTCCACAAAACTACATCTACCCTCCCTTCACTACCCTCCATCTGCCAGACGTGGCTGGACCTTGGATGGAAGAGGCTGAAACCCCTCAATGACTGTGTGGAGCAGAGGCATCCCATCCTTCATAATTAAGGTTAAACAGGTATCCGTTAAACAGTTCTGTTTGTTAAGCCATTGAAATTTTGAAGTTGTTTTTTACAGCAGTTAGCCAAACCTGTATAATTCATACCTTCCCTTAAAACATACCCTCTAAAATTCCTGCTGTCTGCCAATGCCCTTTCACCTTTGCTCAGTTAGATTGCTATGAGTTCCCCAAAGTATTTTTTTCTCTCATCTCTTATTCCTCATCAACCAACATGCCATGCCCTTCATTCTTGCTCTTACTGTTCTAGTTCAGATTATCATCCTGTCTCGATTGGTCTATTAAAGTAATATCCTGAATGATCTTTCTACTTTCTGTCCTGCCTACCTCAAATTTATTCTTCATATAGCCCACCATTTTTCTTTTGAAAACATCCGAGCTTATAGCTCTCTCATATGAAAAATTTTAATTCAAGACAAAATCCTTTTTCTTTAGCATGCCATCCAGTTAAACCACATCAAGATCCATCCATTTACTAACCACTTTTCATCTACACTTCTGATGTCGTAACTCAGGCTCTAAAAAACCAAAAACAGCAAACACCAACAAAAAACCAGAGATAGACTTTTCCTCTAACAGAGTACATTTTTTCCACAATTTTGATTCTCTGCATAAGCTATTACTCAGCCTAAAATATCCGCCCTCCACTTTCTGTTTAACAGGTTTTTATTCTCTTAATAGGGCTCAGTGAAATAATCACCTTTTCTTTCTTTTCTGACCTCCGTACTGAGTTGATTGCTCTCTTTTGCACTTTCCCTGCCCTTCGACTATGACTCTCTTACAATGCTAATTCCTTTGAATTTTAATTATATGTGTCTCTGATTTGATTGTGAGACATGAAGAGATAAGGAACTGGCTTTATTTATCTTTAGGAACCCTGTGCCTAATTTGGTGAGTGGCAACAAAGAAAGTACTCACAAAAGCTTTGTTGAATATATTTTTAACTGTTAGGTAAGTCACTGTCAAAGAAAAACGTGGCCTTTATTTTCCACTGTAAGATTGCCTCAGCAAGAATGTGTAACTCTTTTCCATTTGCAATAGCTATCATAAAAAAGACTCATCTGTTTAAATAATAATAATGGTTACTGATATTTAATGAATGGTTATTATGGGCTAGGCCCTGCTCTAGATTCTTTACGTGCTTCATCTTCCTTAACCCTTGCAATGACTCTACGAAGTTGATGTAATTTGCATCTTAGAGTACTGTGTTAGCTTAAGTTGGTGTGCAGTTTTGAACAAAGAAAAACTGTGAGACAAGTAGTCTCCTATAGGAGATGCTGAGGAATGTACAATTAATTTTGCTTCCAAGGTGACAAATCATTTGGTAATTTCCTAAAATCTTCCTCAACTAACAAAGCTTTAAGCCTTATATATCGGATAATATGGAACATAGAAAATTCCATTCAAAAGGATTTTAATATTTTTTGTTTTTTATAATTTTTGTTTTCTCTAGATATTTTTCATATGTGTATTTGTAGAATGCTTGGGATGGCAGTCTTTAAAACTGAATTGTGAAATCAAAACCACAATGAGATACCACTTCACACCTGTTAGAATGGCTATTATCAATAAGACAAAAAATAACGTGTTGAAGAGGATGTGGAGAAAAAGGACCCCTCGTACACTGCTGGTGGGAACAAAATTGATACAGCCACTGTGGAAAGTAGCATGAAGCTTCCTCAATAAATTAATTAAGAATGCATATTAGTAGTTACAAAAAAGTCACGAGGATGTAAGTAGAACATAGGGAATATGGTCAATAAACCTGTGATAACTATGGAGGGTACCAGTTGGGATACTGGAAATATTGAGGGGACTACTATGTAAAGTATTAACATATGATTATCTAACCACTAAGCTATGTACCTGAAACCAATACAAAACTGAAAGAAAAAATTAAGAACAGAGCTACCATATGACCCAACAAACCTTCTTCTGAGTATCTACCCCCCAAAAATTGCAAACAGATAAAGATGTATGCACCCGTATGTTTACTGCCACATTCTTCATGGTGGCCAAGACATGGAAGTAACCCAAACGTCCTTCGATAGATGAAGGGTAAAGATGACGCGGTACATACATATATACAGTGCAATACTACTAAACCATAAGAAAGGTGAAATACTGCCATTTGTGACATTGACGGATCTTGAGAATATCATGCTAAGCAGAATAAGTCAGACAGAAAGAACAAGAACCATATGATTTCACTCACACATGGGATATAAAACAGAAAACAACAAACAAAGAAATGAAACAAACTAATACAGACAAGACATCCCACCTTACCGGAGGGAAATGGGGTGGGGAGAACTTGAAAGTGGTAAGGGGGTCAAATATGTGGTGACAGAGGCAGACTGGACTTTAGGTAGTGAGCACACAATGCAATATACAGATGATGCGTCACAGAATGGTACACTGGAAACTTATGTAATGTTATTAACCAATGTCACCCCAATACGTTTAATTAAAAAACAAATTGTAACAAAGATGCTTTTTGGCTTTGAAACTTTTGTGAGCCTCAAATACAGTGACCCAGGCCACAGATGTCATGTCATTCTTGAAAATAGAAAGGCCTAGAAACTGCTGTTATCTGACAACTGAAATAAGTCTCCGGTATACTGGGATCCCAAGAAAACCCAGCCAATGTGAAATAAAACTATAATAAAGGGGCAAAATGTATTGAATTTCTATGACTCCTCTTAAAAGTATTTTATGATGCGTATATATTGGCCAATTAGAATCTTTATGGCATCTACGTTAACGTACTCCAAATGTACTCATGAAATCAACTCAGGTTCTATTGCTGTCCTGTCAATTCCCTCTGGTTTATTCCTTTATACAAATTCCTTCCCAACCTTAACTCCACCTGTTATTTTTGGCCCTCCTAGACGGCACTGGGTGATGTTTTGAGCACTAACAGTATTGGAGACGGAACTGAACACTGAGGTTCTGGGCAGGCTGAGTCATCTGGTGAGTGCTGGGTGAAGCCAAGTGTTACGCAGCGATGGGGAAGTGCACCATGGCAGATCAGCAGCTCTTCTGTCTTATCTACAGTAATGGTGTTTCCCCATTCAAAAGATAAGAGAAAGTTGAATAGAGCTCCTGCTATACCCAGAGCTAGAAGTTCTTTATTGGCAATTGTAAAGTAATTTTTTTGAAGACCTCAAAAGGCTGCAGACATACACAGTGATTTATTGTTTTATATCATCCAAATCTTAAGGACACCAATAAATTTTTAAGAGCTTGTCTATTTCCAAGGCTGGTAGAAATATGGTTCTATATTTATCTCAATATATAATTAACAATAATTTATAAGTAATGGGTTTCATGCTCTGAAGACAAATTACTGGCTTCTCTTTTTTCTCTTTCTTTTTCCTTGTATAAGTAGTGGCTGGGGGTTCGGGTGCCGCACAGTGATTTCCATGACGCCCAATTTGGCATCTTACACTGTCAAAATGAGCTCATGACTTCAGGTGAGGAATAAGCGGGAGCATATGAACCCTCAAGCTAAAGAGATGAAAATTTCATCTGAATGTCCTAAAGAATAAAAATGATGGAGATAAAAACAGAAAATACATGACATGGACAAAGTTGTTTCTAACTAGAACATTTTTCAAAGTTTTCTAGGGGCATCAATTGCTCCCTGAGCAAATCATTTAGTACAGAGCTCTAGCGAGAGCATTAGCCCACGATCCTCTCTTCCCTGCCTGCAATTAGACTGGTCATGCATTGTGGGCCAGAATTTATGGTAATTCGTACTCCAGAAGATTCCTTGCACCATGCTTTACAGAAATTCAATAAAGAAGATGAGTAAAACATGCACCAATGATTGCATATTTCTTTTTCTTTTAAATTGCTCATTTCTCTTTGAGTTTTAAAAGGTTTATTTCATAAAAAAGAATGCTAAAGACACTGCACCACAAACATCCTCAACCTCAAACAGATGATTCGTTACTGCTATCAGGAATGTCATCAGCTTTCTTTCTGTGTATATCTATGTATTTGCTTGCTTGATTGTCTAGTTTATAAACTACCAGAGGGGAAAACCTATATACCTTTCTGTCTTCCAGGAACATTATTATTATGATGATGATCATCATCATCATCTACATCAGCATTATCATCTGCACACAGTAGGTACTCTGTAGGTAATTACCGGTGTTTTCAAAATTAATGTCGAGCTTACAGCAGGAAAGGTGCTGTATGTATTTGGAAAGTGGAACGGGAGAAGGGTAACCAGTCGTTCAGCCTCGTGAGTTGTGGATGATCTTGCCCTGTGTCTGCACAGGATGGTTCTGAGGTCTGTTGTGGCTGTCACGTTAGACCAAGTGGATCAGCAAAGTTTGCGTGCAGGTGTGGCCGTAGCCGGCATTTCTGGGCTGCTGTGTGAAAACGCTCATCCTGTTCACTGACCTGACCAAACATGATTATCTCAAGGATTCCTCAAGTCATTCTGCTCAAGGCACAGACGTTCATCTTCTACACATCGTCAATTTTTCTAAATTGCTTTCCGTTTCCTAAACATCAAACATACAGAGTATGCCCCTGTATTTTTAAGCGTATGATGAAATCTCAGCTTGAAGTACACAGTAACGCCAGCCTAATTGTCCACATTTACCTGGGATGCCACCTGGCCAGGAAAGTGAAATCTCTTATCAGTTAGGTGGCTACTCCTACGTTCATGTACCTGAAGTGCCGAGAGTTCAGAGGGAAAGTGTGTGTCAATATAATGCTGTGTAACAGCTGCAGCAGCGAACACATGTACAACATTCAGAAACTGCCCAGGAAGACAGACATGCTTCAAGTATATTTAAGTGATTTGTGAGAATTATTATAGTGAGGAATGTTACATGAGAATTAAAATATTTTATGGCCTAATTAAAACTGACTATAGCCTCACAAAGTAATATTTTGCTATTGTTAGTACCTTTGTTCTCAAATTGTTTAAAAACTCTAAAGAACCAGTTTCAAATGATTATTATAGCTATTAAAGAGCCAAACATTTGTTTAAGTAGGGACAGTAGGGATTGCTGTATGAAAAATATTTATATTCCACGTTAAAGATTGATTCCTTAAAGGTGAAAAATAAAAGAGATTGGTTTTCTTTAACTTTATCAGCTATTAAGGATTGTGATTTGTTCAGATTTGGTCAATGTGTTCTGATGGGAGGAATCAGTAGGAATTCCAGGCGAACTTTGGTGAGCAGGTCATGCACTTTCATATCTTGGATTTTGCCTTCTACCATTCAGTGATTTGGAAATACTTCTGCAAACAGGCACAGTTATCCAGCAGGCACTGTGATGTTCTAGGCACTGAACGAAAACATTCACATCCTGCCTCTGGAGTCAGTCCACAGAGCAACTGCATCGGCATCTCCCGGGAGCTCCTTAGACAGGCTGCATCTCTGGCTCCCCGAGACCTGCATTGCAAGAAGATCTTCATGTGCGTGTACACATTACAGTCTGAGAAGCTTTGCTTTCACATTTTACTTCTAATTCCTCACCAAAGACCTACAGTTTGGAGACGTTAAGGCAAGGTGCTGAGTCACAAGGCCAGTGAGAGGCGGAGTGGCTCTCCCCACTCAGAGTTGGTCATGTTTGCATATACCCATGCCCTTCACTTGTTGCAAGTTTACCCCTTCAGTTTCCAGCTCAAATACTACCCTTCACTTAAATCTTCCTTGATGACTCCTGTTGCAAGTAACCTTTCTTGTTTAAATATCTCACATTATTTTAACTTTTGCTGGTTTTGCCATATAGCATAGTCTTGTCTTAGATTTTTATTGGTAGTGTCCAGGAGGATACAAACTATCTTTTTAGGCTTGCATAGTCCATTGCAACCAGTGTAGCAACTGCTGTGCAGTATGTGCTTAGTGGATGCTTGAATAAATTGACGACTGTCTTTGCCCTTTAAATAAAGCCATTTCATAGTTCATTAGGACAAGTAAATCCTATTATAGTTATGTTTAGTGAATTAACAGCTGCTAATTGCTTGAAGGTTATTACTGCTTGGTTCACATTAATATTAATACCAATATTCCTATCATGTTTTTAGGATTTTGTAACTTACGAAGTACTTTAACACCTATGACAACATTTAATCCTCACTACAATCTTGTGACATAAGAATTCTATTATTATTTTACAGATATAAAAATTTATGCTTACAGAAATTGTGACCTGCCCCATCCCTACATCAGGCTTTGCCATCCAGCCAGAGTACCAGTGCCAGGAAGGGCCGCCCTTACAATAACTGGCTTTGAAAACCAGTGGGGATTCTGGCTGTCCAGGTGAGATGAAGCCTGCTGGAAATCCAGGTATCCTCTTAAAGGGCCCACACTCAGACTCACTTGCTCACTTGAACGGTCCCTCAGCTCTAGCAGACAGGCAGTGAGTGCCCAGGGAGGCACCAGAGAGAAACTGACTTGTGAAGCTTCAGGGAAAGCACTGGAGGGACAGCCATCGTTGTCCCTGTGTGGAGCCCTCCTCCCACACAGCCAAATCTGAGTCTGCCTTCAACGCATGATCTCCACTCGCTCCACCCTGATGACTCTGTGAGACCCCGCCCCACTCACCTTGAGGACCACCAGAGGCTATTTTGGCTGCGGGAAGTTAGCCTTGGCCTGCATCGCAATCTTTCTTTGAAAACTCTCAAAGGTCTGCAGGCCCAGACAGGTGGTGACTGGCCTCGGTGTACCTTGTGCTTTTGCTTGATGGCCCCTGGCTCAGAACTGGCACAAAGTCTGAATCTGCAGTAATCTGCTGAACACCACTCACCCCACCCTGGGGACTCCCTGAGACCCTACCTAACCCAACTAGCAAACAGCCCAACCATCTTTCAGTAGCTGAGACTTATGGCAGCCAGCAGGTGGTAGTAGACCTCTGGGTGCCCTGTGTCTTTTGCTGAGCTGTCCTAGGCCCAGAACTGGTGGCAGCTGACCTCAGTTTGCAGTATGGCCCCCCTCACGTGCCCCCAGGCCCAGTGCAGGCAGCTACCAACTGCAGATAGCTTTGTTGCTTTTACCAGATGGCCCTGGGCTTGTCACAGTCAATGGCTTGCCCTGGAGCCCCTCCCAAGAGGCCCCACAACCAACACACCCAGTGGCTGGCTTCAGACCACAACAGAGCACCACCCAAGTAGCGCCACAGACAGCGCTCACAGGGTGGTCCCAGCAAGCACCAGAGCCCACTGGGGCAAATCCTGCCTGTTCTGTGGGGCCACTGCAAAGCAGCTGTGTGCTGTGGTCAAGGCCTGTCCTGACAGCCAATCAGCCTGAGGACCAGCCCCACCCACTGACATGCCAGCAGCCATCAGGGCTCTTCCACAACTGGAGGGCACACACAACTCACACAGGGGCACTCTTGCAGCACTCAGTGCAGGGGATCAGGGAGACTGCCACTGGGCCCCAAAAGATAGCTACTCTTATGATGCGTCCCCACGAAGACTGGGAGATGCAGCAGACCTACCTAATACAGAGAAACAGACACAGAGACCAGATGGATTTCATTTATATCTTCAGACCATTTCACACCAAAGCAGCAAAATCTGTTCTTTTCAAGTGCATGTGGAACATTTTCTGGAATAAACCATATGTTAGGCCACAAAACAAGTTTCAGTACATTTAAGGAGATTGAAATTATATCAAGTATCTTCTCTGAACTCAGTGGTATGAAACTAGGAATTAATTACAGGAAAAAAACTGAAAAAAAAAAACCTCCATACAAACACATGTTACTAAACAGTGAATGAGTCAACAATGAGGTCAAGAAAGAAATCAAAACATGTCTTCAGACAAAAGAAAATGAAAACACAATGACCCAAAACCTATGGGACACAGTGAACACAGTGCTCAGAGGGGAACTCATAGCAATACAGGCCAACCCACAGAGACAAGAAAAATCCCAAATAAACTATTTAAACTTACACCTCAATGAACTAGGAAAAGAGCAACAAACAAAGCCCAAACTAAGTAGAAAAAAGGAAATATAAAATAATCTAAAAATATATAAAAGTTCAATGAGATCAAGATATGTTTCTTTGACAATATAAACAAAATTGATAAACATTTAACCAGACTCATCAAAAAAATGAGAGAGGATCCAAATAAATAAAATCAGAAATGAAAGAGCAGAAATGACAACTGACCCCACAGATGTACAAAAGATGATAAGAAAATAATATGAACAACTATATGCCAAGAAACTGGACCATCTGAAAGAAATGAATAAATTCTTAGAATAAAAAAATCTTCCAAGAATGAATCAAGGTGAAATAGAAAATCCAAACAGCCCAGTTAAAACTAAAACAACTAAATCAGTGATCAATAAAGCTTCCAAGAAACAGAAGTCCTGGACCAAAAACTCTACAGGTGAATTTTACTAAATATTCAAAAATAAATTAACGCTTACATTTCTCAAACTAGTCTAAAAAATTCAAAAAGGGAAGAGGCTTCCAATCTCATTTTATGAGTCAACCATACTCTGATTCCAAAACCAGACGAAGACATTACAAAACAAACAAACAAACAAACAAAAAACAATTACAGGCCAATAACCCTGATAAACATAGATGGAATAATACTCAACAAAATATTAACAAACCAAATTCAGCAATACAGTAAAAAAGGTCATACAACATAATCAAGTGAGATTTATTCCTGAGATGCAAGGTTGGTAAAATATCCACAAATTTATGAGCATGATATGCCACATAAACAAAATGAAGGGTAAAAATCATATGGTCATATCAATAGAAACAGGAAAAGCATTTGACAAAATCCAGCATCTGTTTATGATAAAAATTTGCAGCAAAGTGAAAATAGAGGGAACAAACATCAATGTAATAAAGGCCATATCTATGCAAACACAGCTGATATCATAGTCAATGGGGAAAAGCTAAAAGCATTTTCTTTAAGATCAGGGATGAGACAAAGATGCTCATTTTCACTACTTTTATACAACAAAGTATTGGAGGTCCTATCTACAGCAATTAGACAAGAAGAAAAAAAAATATTTTCCAAACTGGAAATAAAGAAGTAGAACTATCATTATTTGCCTTCTGTATAAGCCCTGACCATGAATCAAACCCACAACCTAGGTATGTGCCCTGATCGGGGATTGAACCTGCAAACTTTTGGTGTACATTACAATGTTCCAACCAGTCAGGACAATCGATATTTTTAAATACAGATTAATTAAAAGTAATGATAAAATAAAATTCATTTAATATTAAGAAAAGAAATTAAATGATGTGAAAAAGATTAAAGGGAACGCCATGGAATAGAAACTTAAAGCCTTCTGTTGCTCCTTCTGGTGTTTTTCGGAAGCAAGAACATGGGTCTTGTATGAGGTCAAGAACTATTTACTCAAATGGTGTTTGTAGTAGAAGCCCTCATATACAAGATGCATTGACCTTAAGACATTATTCCTCAAATAAAGACACTAAAACCAGAAATAGAAGAAAGGAAAAATCTACAGGATTTGTTAAACGACTAGCAACATCTGGAAAGGATGAAAGATAGAATTAAAAGGAGCCTCAGATTTGGAGCCCTGGTGCCTGGAGTTTTCATGATACCATCGGTTCAGCGAAGATAGTCTGGGGACCTGGGGGAGAGGAGAACTTGTGGGAGGAGAGTGGCCACAGCTAACCAGTCCTTTTTTTCCCTGTTTCTGTGGTATGGAGACCCATAATCTTTTAAAAAAAGATTTGATTTATTTATTTTTAGAGAGGGGAAGAGAGGGAGAAAGAGAGGGAGAGAAACATCAACGTGGGGTTGCTTCTCATGCACTCCCTACTGGGGACCTGGCCAGGCAAGTGCCCCAGACTGGGAATTGAACTGGTGACCCTTTGCATCCCAGGCCGGCACTCAATCCATTGAGCCACACCAGCTGGGGCTGGATAACCATCATCTGAGTGATTACATCAATTACAAAACCTGTCACATAGTGAGAATTAAACCTATTTTTTTTGTAAGGCACTGAGACTTTGGGGTTCTTAGTAACAACTATAGCACAGTCTCCATTCTAGGCCACCATGATTCACAGATAACACTAAGAAGTTGCCATAGGCAGTTTGTTGGGTACACGAGCAATTCAGGTTCTTGATTTTATGCTGTTATAACTGTGCTCTCACCTCCTCATTGGGAATTAGCATCCTGTTAGTCAGATTCATAAAAACAGCAGCCTGCAACATTGCTGATTTCTCACTCATCCACATTCCAAAGACTCTTCATCTAATTGTTGATGGTGTTGAGTAAAAGATCTGGAATCTGAAGTAAGAAATCCTCAGTTACAGTCTTGGCTCTGCTTTTCTGTAGTTGTGAATGAGAGCAAGTCACTTAACTAGTCTGAATGCAGTTTATTCATCTACCAACGGGGTGAATAATGCCACGCTGTTTTTATGGTTGTGAAGAGCCAATGAGCTCTTATGGATGAAAGCAGTTTGTAAATTTTAATATGCTGTATCAATGTAGTTATTATTAGTGTAAGAGCAAAGGACAAAAGAGTTGCTATCAATGTAAATATCTACTTAAATGCAAATTATGTATTTTTAAAATTCAGACGTATTTTTAAAAAATTTTTTTAAAGATTTTATGTATTTATTTTTTCAGAGAGAGGAGAAGGGAGGGAGAAAGAGCAATGTATGGTTGCCTCTCACATGGTCCTCACTGGGGACCTGGCCCGCAACCTAGGCATGTGCCCCGACAGGGAATCGAACTGGGACCCTCGGGTTCCCAGCCTGCGCTCTATCCACTGAGCTACACCAGCCAGGTGTATTTTTTAAATATTAAAGTGCTTTACATACTTTCATTTCAGTATAATAATAACTTCTATTTTAAGTGAACAGGAGTTTGTAAAAAACAGAACTGGAGTTCCACAAAAAATTCAGTATAGAACTACCAAATGATCCAGTAATCCTACTTCTGGGTATTTATCCAAACTAATAGAAATCAAGATCTTGAAGAGATATTAGCTCTCCTACGGTCATTGTAGCATTATTCCCAATAGTCAAAATGTTGGAACAACCTAAATGTCCATCGACAGATGAATGAATGGATGAAGAAAATGTGGTATATACGTACAATAGACTATTATTATTCAGTCTTAAAAAGGGGATTCTGTAATATACAGCCAAATAGATGAACCTTGAAGACATTATGCTAAGTGACATCACCCAGTCACAGACTCTTCTTCAGCTGAAGGGCTTCCACTCTCCCCAAAGGCCATGACTTTGTGTTCAGTGAATCCCATGCCCTTCCCTCCTACCCCCTGCCACCGTCTGTAATTAACGTTCCTTTCTTTCCTGGGTCATTGTTTTCAACATGCACATGCACTCTCTCCCACTATTTAAAACTATCTTCTTGGCTCTCATATTCCCTCTGGCCACAAGTCCATTCCTTCTTTTTTACCTTCACCGACTTCCTAGTAGTTGTCCGTAGACAATGCCTATGCTTCCTCGTCTTGCATTCTCTCCTCAACATGCCCCATCTGGGCTTCCTTCTGGCTTCACGCATTATTGAAATGGCTCCAGTCAAGGTCACAATTGACCTCCACGATACTAAATCCAATGGGCACTTTGGCTCTTTGCATCTTGTTCAACTTCTTGTTAGAATTCAACACAGCTGACAGCTCCCTTTTTCTTGAAACAATTTCTTTTGTTTCCAGTGTCATCCTTCTTCATATTCAGGTGTGTTTGTTCATTCTTGCCTTAGTCTCTTTTGCAGGCTGCTCTCTGTCTGTTTAACTTCATCCCAGGACTCCTCCTCTATGCTAGCATGCTCTCTACCAGAGCTGATCGGCCAATCTATGTTTTTGAATACCAACTGCAGGATGATGCTTCTCTATTTTATATCTTTGGCCCTGGCGTCTCCCTTAATTTCCAAACTCAATAGCCAACTTTCAACTTGACATTGCCACATAAATGTCTAATAATTTATTCAAAATTTCAATATCTTATGCAACAAGACTTGTTGAATCTACCCCTAAATCATATTTTGAATCCAGAAGGCTGGACTGACTAGGGGACAGCTTCTGGAGGATGTTAATGGTCCCCTACGTGGTCTCATTGCTTCCACTCTTAGAGCGTCACCCCCTTTGACTTCTGTTGTCCAGGCAGCAGCCAACGTGATCTTTGGAAACTATAAATTAGATCATTTCCTACTTAAAACTTTTCAGTATCATTTTGGGCTCAGCTTAAAAGTCACCTCCTTGCAAAGGCTTTCTGCCACAAACAGTTTAAAGTGGCACTTGAGTATCTTCTGTATTCTGTTTTACTGTCATCATTGCGTTTGCCAATAACTGGTGTTTTCTGATTTACTGAGTGTAATCTCTGTGAATCGAGGGACATGGTCTGTGCTGTTCATTGCCTTAGCCTCGGTGCAGGGTTTGGCACATAATATGTGCTCAACAAATAAATGAATGGATAAATTTGTTCAGCAACACCTGTTGTAATATGTCATAACTTTCTTGGCTATGCTGATATATCAGGACTAATTTAAGGAGATTTTTCAATTCTTTGGGATAATTAATCTTTCCTCAAGTAACTGGAGTAAATTATTTGACTGGTTCATTCACGTCTATAAATGGTAGTTTTTACCCAGCTGTAACTTATTTCATTCATGTTGCAAGGAGGCCAAAAGAAGGACCATCTTTGGGTTGTTCTATATAATAATCATATATAATTTGGTATTCATAAAAAAAATGTACCTGTGGTGATGAGAACCTTTACTTTTCATAGCTTTTGCTGTCTCTACTTTCCATTTGCTCACCTAAACATTTTGAGAGTGTGACATGGGTCATTCCAACACCGATAACTTTTGCTCACGTCATGTATACCCTTCATCCCAGAAATAGCTATTTCCAAATTCTTCTTTCCTCATTGTACAACTACAGAACATCCAAAACCACAAGGTACAATTACTTCACATGCTTTCAGCACCTGTAACAGTACTGGAAAAGGGTTTCTCCGCAAATACACGACAACGCACTCAGTTCAGACTGAGCCTCAAACCGCCTTGGTCTCGTGTTTACTGGCAGACGTGAAGGAGGCAATATTGACTTCCTCGCCGCAAACATAGGTACTATCTTAAAACATCCCCATTGGGCTACTTCCCCTCAGTCTCCACTCTGCTGTACAGGTGGCTTATTTAAGAGTGTTTCCGAGGGACTGTCTCACCTTGAGAGGAGTTTCATCTTCTGAAGTTCTAGTCTAAGATTCCTCTCCTGTACAGCTAGAGTTTCAACCCAGCGCCAGTGAATGCCACGTCTTTATTACTGTTTTGAGTGACGGTGGTTCAGGGGAAGGCGCGGGCACAATAGTCTTTGTCTCCCCCAGCTAATGACCCGGGGCGGAGCGGGTCAGGCGCTGCTCCCTTTATCTGTGCTGTATAAGCTCCTCAGGACAGCCTGGCCCTCCTCATTGTTTTCAGAACCTTGACTCTCCTTACCATTCTCATCATCCAAATTTATTTAAGGATGAAACTATTAGAAACACAATTGGTGAATTAATGTCATAGGGACTGCTGCTGGCAGCTCATCAATTTTTGATATGCCACTCAGACAAATGAAACATAAGCCACCCAGAACAAGGGGACCTTTTGACACTTCAAAGGAAACCCCTATGGGTGGTTTCCTCTTGAAGCCACACTAAACTGGCTCGATCTCCTCAGCTGGAAGCTGCCAATGTCTCATTAACCCCTAAAAAGGCCCGGCATGAGCTTTTCTTTTCCGCCATAATTATGCCATGCACTTCTGTTATGCTGCACTGAATCGCAACACTGTCACCAGCGCATTATAAACATCCCCCCTAATTGAAAAGCAGATTAGACTCTTGTGTTAATTAGCCAAAGAGCCCGCCCACTTGCATGCATTATGATTGCCTCTTAAATACTGAGGATGTTGAAATCCCTCAGAAAGACAAGGCAGACTTAATTGCAATAACCTGCAAATTAAGTTTAATTTACTTTAAATTTACCGGTTTAGCAGGCTCATTTGATGGTGTTAATGTTCTAGCAAATTAATTATCTGAATTAGTCATGCCTGGTGGAGTTTTGCAGCAGAATACATTGTACAGTGGCCTATTAATAACAGACAAACAGGACAGGATTAATGAGAAGATTATGTTCGAGTTCTTAAAAAAAAAAAGGATCTTGCATGAATTCAAATATAATCACCAAAGTACAAATACAGACACAGAATATAAACAAACTGAGATTTATTACACTCTATGGCGTGCCATGCAGGAGAAACAGTAAAACATGACCGTGAAATATCAGACGGCGAGAGCCCCGTTCTGTACACTCCCGTGGAGCGCGCCTCACCGCGAGCTGTTTCCTGTCAGCAAGCATGTGTGAGTCCCATAGAGAGGCACTGGGCTGCAGAGATGATACCAGCCGATCAGTTGGAAATATCTTCCCTTTGGTTAATTCTATTGCCCTCTTAGTAGTTCTGGAACCCACTAGTAACCATCATTCTTGGCCAGATCAGGATACTATTAGTGATAAGGAATCTAAAACAATAATAATCTAGCTGCCACTCTTCTCTTTGTCCCAGTATATAACTGTCAAGACTGAATGCAGGAAATTTTGGGCAGGGGGATGTAGAAGGATGAGAATGCCAAGATTGGGGAAAACATTTAAGCATTAACACCTTTGGAGAATCTTCCAGATTCATCCTTCTATGAGCATGTGTTTATCTTGCTCCTCTTCTAGCCTCAGGTCCTATGACAGGGTCTAGAACATAGTAGGGGCTTAAACCATTCTTTTTTTTTTTTTTTAATAATGGATTAAAAAAATGAGCTTAGTAACAGTTTTGGAAGAAGAATTACTCAGCCTGGAGACCATGGTAGGGCAGTCCTCCTAACAAACATGGAATCTCTCCGACAATCCTGTGCCAGCCTTTCTGTTATAAATAGTTAGGCTTTCTCCATCTGGTTCTGAAGAGATGCACGCAGGCTTTCTCTCCGCCATCCACTGCAGAAAGAAATAGCCTCTGGGTGTCAAACTAATAGTCTTTGACTGGCTCAGACTGAATATGGCCATGCAGTGACTGACCTCAACATGCCAGATTATTGATTGAGCTGGAGACACCTCAGCCATCATTTTCCTGGAGCAGTCACCGCCTTTGTCTTGCTCCATCCACAGCTGTCACGCTGTGGTGAGCCACTGAAAGAGCCCACATTTGAATCCTTCATGCATTCATGCTTCTCCGCTTAAAATAAAAATGCCACCACTTGAAAGTCAGGCTGAACCATTGGTTCTGGTTTTTAAAAATTATTTTATTAACAGCCAAGGGTTTGAGTTTAGTGGGGAGTGGGGGGAGGGAAACATGTAGAATATGTAAACTTGCTTTATGAGACATATTTAATTTTGGGAAAAAATAATGAGAATAAAAATTGTTTCAATATGTTTTCTGTATTGTGTCAATATATCACACAGCTCCTTTCTGGAGTCACATTTGCTGTTAGGGTGGTTGGGTTTTTCGCTGTTTTTGTTGTTGTTCTCTGTTGAATTACAATTTGCAGCAGCAAATGAAACTGGCACAAAAGCAGGTGTTATTAAAACTGGGCAGGAAAAGGACAATAACAACATAATTCCGCTTTAAAGGCCGGTATGTGTGTGGTGGGAGCGACTTTGGTTGGAGCCCGTAGGGAATAGAAAATACACCATAAACAAAATGGATTTCAGTGACACATAAACAAAAGGCGAATGACTAATATATTTACATATAGCATGTGGAGTATTCATGGCACACCATGGTGACAGAATTGTTTATTTCATTTATAATTTATGCAGCAAAATCTTATTAAATGTGTAACTAGTTTGCCAGATGATAATATACATAGGAGATTAGGCTTCTATTATAGAACGTCATTAACAAACAAAAGATTTTCATTTGTGAGTTAATTTTTTCCCAGTTCATTCTTTTCAGCAGTGTTTGCTCCGAATAGAAGCCTGCCTCTCTTCAATGATGCTAACACTGGCCAGAAAAAGGTAGCTGTGGATTTCTAGAGAAGAATGCCCACTGGCCAATATAAGACTCCTCTTCTGGTGTCCCCTAGATGAGAGTATCAGTTGTCAGACTGTATAAGGTAGAACTGAAGGGTGTGCGTGAACTTTAAGGAGATTTTAGAGATCCTAGAAAAACTTGTCTCTGACAAATGATTTTCCATCAAAGACCAGAAACACCAGAACTTGACGTTTCTGACCAACATTGCTTTGAAGACAAGAGGATGCCGTGAGTAAGTACCGTAAAGAGAGTAAGTTCACTGTGCTGTCCTTCACCTCCTGATGGACCATCAGGCTAGAGGCTTTGAGGAAATTCTGGACACCAAGGGTGCAGGCAGAGCAATCTTCTCGAGATGTTAACTGAGAATTAAAAAAAAATTTTTTTTTGCTTCCGTAATCACTACCGCATGCACACTATCTCTCATGTGATCTGTTCCTCTTACACACACAAAACTACTCTGAGCTTTTTCTCATTATTCCTTTTGAATAAGAAAAGAAAACTCTCCTTTTGGATTTGCCTTTGCTCAGTGTTCTTTACTGCGGATTGAACCATTTCAGAATGTTTGCAGTGCATGTCCTTCCGAGCCAGGAGAGCGCTGCCCGTGAGGGGCTATGGGATGGGTGGGGCTTGGGAGGGGGATGGAAGTGAGGTGGTGGAGAAATGCTTTTAAACAATAAAATGTATTTTACTTTCAAGCCTTGAGCTGTCAGGCCTCATTCCAAATAATGTATCCTGACAGTTCATAGCTACTCTAAAAAACTGGGTGAAGCTTTTGCAGTTGCAAACTAGTGTGATAAAACATGAAAATACTTTATTCAGGTAAAGTGGAAATAGCTGTTCAGCCTGGTTAAGTTACACAGAAACCTTTTCCTCTCTAAATTAATATACTGTGCAAATATCTTGCCTGTGACACCCTAGCTGTCCACTTAATACAAGCCCTTCCAGGGAGAACTGTGTCTCAGTGCATCAAAGCATTAGTGAGTGTTCCCAGCCGAAAGGCAGATAAACTTGTACATTCAAAACAAGCGCACGAGGAAGTGAATCTTGGTGTTGCCAATCATAAGTGGAAAATGCAAAGAATACATATTTATTCAGTTTCTACTCTTGGCCTCAGAAAAGACAAAGAACTGCTGTTTTATTGTTTGCACATTTTCCCCTTCATTAGTTCCATAATCACCCAAGAAGGGAAAAGGCAGCTCAAGAGCATCTTCCTTTGGGTGCCACAGAGTGTCAAAACAAAACAAAACAAAAACAGAAAAAATAAAAAAGGAAAAAAAACAAAATAATGTCATTTTCTGATTTAGGTTCAGTGTGGGCCAGTAGTTCAATGCACTGATGCTGTAACAGCTAAAATGTGCCTAGGTCCCATAACAGATGTATTTAGTCTAGATTCTGGGAAAGGATATTACTGCTCAGACCACATCTGCACTATTGTGCTCAATTCGAGACCCGAACAAATAAGCTAATATTTAGGGTGAGAAGAGTGGTAATAAAATAAGAAATCATGTTATATGAGAAACAGTTAAGGAAATGGGATAAATTCCTAACTCAGAGAGATCATATTCTAGCAGAAGATGCATGCTCACTTTGAGGAGATTTTGCAGAGGCTTTTTTGCAGTAGCATTTTTTCGTTCTCCACTAAGTAATAATAAAAGTAGTAGTAATAGTAACGGTAATGGTAATAGTAATAGTAATAATACCTGACATTTGTGTATGCCTTTGAGTTTCCAAGTTTTCTCTTACAAATGCCACCTTGTTTAATCTACTTAACACCTCGAGGAGAAATGATCATGCCTCTTGCACAGATGAGCAAATGGACTCAACGTGGCTTAGTCACTTGCTCAGGGAGAACAGACAATAAGGGACAGTCTTTGGACTCCGGGTCTACTGACTCCAAATCACAATGAGTAACTGTACCAGATTATTTATAGAATTCCTTTTAGTCTTCAGTTTTATGATTTGAATAAACTTAGAGGGTTAGGGAAATGCTTTTTTTTATTTATCCATTTATTCAAGTAGATGCTTATTACTAAGTGTCAAACACTGGCAGGTGCTGAGGCTAGGACTATGAGAAGTTTGGTCAGTCCCATTGGGAATCTTACCCAGTGAAAGGGAGTGAAGGAAGCAGATAATTAGAATTAGTTTTGGGAGGCATGAAGAAATGCTGTGTGACCTTCAAGGGGCAATTAACACTGCTATTGGAAGGGGGAGGCCAATGAAAAGCTTACAGAGAAAGTGACAGTTGACTTACATCATGATGGTTGAAAAGAGAAAGAGGAAGAGAAAAGGGTGTGGGAACTGGAGAGCATTTTGCGAAAAAATTCTTTTAAGTCCTTGGGATTTGTATTCCATAAATTACTTGTGCCTCTGTGAAGTGACCCATTCCCCCTAGTTTTCTCAGGACTTTCTCAGTTTTAGCAATGAAACTCCACATCTTATGGAACCCCTCATTCCCAGGAAAAGCAGGATGGTTGGTCACCCTACTTTACGGGATTAATGATGTACACTTGCACTACAGGTACAAAACATATGCAGAGTTCCAAATAATAGTGAGCTCTGATAGTATGAAGGATACGAGGTGACCCAGTATATTAGTTATCGCTAAAACAACCACTTGGCTTCAATTTTTTCTGTATTGTCAAAAAAGTTAAATGCTAGGTGGTTTTTGAGTACTCATTGGTCCCAATAAGAAAGAACAGGGGGAAAAAAAGCCTAATTAGCCCTTGCTGGTGTGACTCAGTGGATTAAGTACTGGTCTGTGAACCAAGGGGTCATGGGTTTGATTCTGAGTCAGCGCACATGACTGGGTTTAGGCCTAGTCCCCAATTAGAGGCATGCAAGAGGCAACCACACATTGATATTTCTTTCCCTCTCTTTTTCCCACCCATCCCCTCTTCCTCTAAAAATAAAGAAAGTCTTTAAAAAAAGAACCTAATTAATCTTAGGATGATTAGTTCACTAGCACTAATCAAAATTGATTTTTATCATTCAACTCCTAATGTCTATCATATGAATTACTTTTTTGGCAAATAAATAGCATGTAGGTAACTATAATAGAACATATCTATAGTTAAAGATTGTAGAAAATGGCCATCTTCTAAGAATTAGTAGTAAAAAATCAACAAAAATGTGTTGAATGGATATTTCTAGAAGTATCTTGCCCTAAAAGATGCACATTAATGTGTGAAATTGGGGAAATATCTTAGTCCTATCCAAGTGATTAGAAGAAGTGTATTCAGGTCTGAAATGTAGGCTTGCTGAGGAATAATAGGTTAACTGAAAGTCAGATATGGGTATGAATCCCAGAAAAATGAATGTGGACATGTAATTACATCTCTGAAATCCTCAGTGGAGAGGATACATGGTCCAGCTAATTGATGTTCCTAGTGGAGATAATATAATAGCCCCTCAGCATTCACCAGCTACCAACATAACTCTGCCCTGAGTTCCCATAGTCCCTTAACTTCCCATGAGCATTTCCACAGGTGTGATGGTCAGCTTTGTGGGGGCAAGAACTTTATATCTCTGTGCCTGGCCTAGGGGATATAGTATAAAATGGAGCTTAATATTGGTTAAATAAAATGGATATAGCTTTCTTTTTATTTTATAATTCTGTGTACACTTGATTAGTATTGATCAACTTTGAGTAATAGGAGATCTTGAGTTTAGAGTTCTGCAAACAGGTGAACCAGAGCCATAGGCTTAATTGCATTCCACCCCCATCCCCTGAAATGCATGTGTTGACACAAAACCCCAGGACCTCAGCATATGACTGAGAATGTGACAGACTGAGTTAAAATAAGGTCTTTGGTGCGGGGGCGGGTTGAGTGTTGTCCTTATAAGAAAAGAGTAGGACACACACATGCACAGGGAGAGGCCAAGACACAGGGGGAAGGGAGCTTTCTATAAGACAATGGGAGAGGCCCCCGAAGAAAGCAACCACGCCCACACCTTGATCTTGGATGTCTACCCTCCAGAAAAGTAAGAAAATAAATTTCTGTTGCTTAGGTCACCCAGTGTGTGGTACTTCGTTGTGACAGTCCTCACAATCAAGCACACAGGTACACTAGGACACTGCCCACCTGGGAGGAAGTGCCGCCTGGCTTCTTTCCTTGACATAGCTCTTCAGTCACAGAGCTGATGATGGTTATGGAAATGGTGTGAAGAAAGCTGAAGGAAATGCTATCAGATCTACTTGTCAGATGACCACACTGAGGCTAAAAGACACCAAATTAATTTCAATCATAAATGAGCAACTTATCTGGTTCTGTTGTCTTTTAAAAGTCTATTCTCAGAACGCTATTCCTGGAAGATCAGTGGGGAAAAGAATTCTATGGTCGAATCTGTTTGGAGACACTGCTTACTATTTCTTTCTCTGAGCTAGCTACATAGCCTATCAACCTATTCAGAGCTCTAAGTGGTACTATATTTAAGAAAGCTGTTTAATTTTATTAAGTCTTTCAAAAGCTTTTGACCAGAGAATTTGTTTTCCTGTAACATCTCATAAAATCCATCACAAGGAGTACGCTGTTGAACATACTTTGGTAAAATCTGATCTATTACTGTTGGTATTCTAATCTGCATTACTGAATGGAAATCAAATTGTATCTTGATCATGAAAGAACTAACATTAGTATGGTCTGTGAGAACACTGGTCTAAGTATCTCTCAGATAAATTGGTGACATATGCTGCTTCCTTCTGGCCAGACTGCCCAGACTGTCAAGTGTGGACTTGACCCCTTGGTCATATTTCAAAATCCTTCTCAAGTTCCACTTTCTTTGTGCAGCCTGTCCTGGTCTTTTCTCCTCCACCCTCCACTGTGAGGCATAATTGACCAGGGTCTTTTCTGGATTATATTCTGGAACATGTGTTAGTGTCATTTTGTATTGTACTTATTTGGTTACATTTCTACTTATCTTCCAAGACTGGGAGATTCTTGAGGGCAAGAAGTGTGTCACACTCATCTATGTTTGTACCACAGCAGACCGTCTGACACGTGGTGAGTGTTTAATGAAGGCAAAAGCAACGACTCATTTCCTAGGTTTGTGATAACCCTCTGGTTCCGTCCTCTCTGGTTATACTCCCTGGTCTACATTTTAAATCAAATCAGAGTCATACAATGAAAGTTTTGTCTTAATAAGGTTTTAGAAAAAAAAGGACCAACACCTTTAAAATATTAAAATCATAAAGCAGTATTGAATTGGAGCTAATGATGATCATTCTTTATTTTTTTTTAAGATTTCATTTATTTATTTTTAGATAGAGGGGAAGGGAGGGAGAAAGGGAGGGAGAGAAACATCAATGTGTGGTTGCCTCTCACAGACCCCCTACTGGGGACCTGGGCCTTAACCCAGGCATGTGCCCTTTGGTTCACAAGCTGGTGCTCAATCCACTGAGCCACACCTGCCAGGGAAATTATGATCATTCTTTACATAAAAATATTTCCTATTTAAAAATAGTTCCTATTTATTATACACCTACTGTGAGCCAGGTCTGTGCTAAATGTTTGCACACATTCTTTCCATACAATGACTGTTAGCAGATCTCTGTTGCCTGAATTTCCAAACGAAAGCAAAACACTATTGAAAGTATAAGCTGAGCAAAGACTTCTTGTTTGGAGAGTTGTGAGAAAGCAAGTGGTAAGAAGAACACAGTTCTCTGCAGCCCAGCTCCTTTTCCTCCATACATGGGAGCAAACTGTATTTGAAACCTCGCAGGTGAGCAAGGTGTACACATCACTCTGTATCCCACAGGAGCAAAACATTTTTGCTTATTTATCATTTGCTTGTGTAATTGCCTGAAGAAAGAAGAAAGACACACTGATCTGGGAGATGGGGGTACATTTTAATTTTATTCATTCATTTACTCATTGACTCATTAACTCAATTACTATTGGAAGACAAGTAAGACATGGTCCTTATTTTCTGGGAACTCTCATCCGAGTGGGAGAGATAGGTATTATCGACTCACCACAGGATAAGTGCCATCTCTGAATAATGAACTGCGTGCTGCATACGCCCAGAGGAAAAGTCCTCCTCCCAGGGATGTGCCTTGCCCGAGGTATTGTTCCGCTCCATCAGTGACTTCCCATCCTTGCCTTACTAGGGCTATTGTCATCCTCAATCACTGCCTTTCTCTCTCTTAGCATCCCACCTATCAGCAAGTCTTATCTTCTACCACCAAAATACATCCCAAATTAGCCCATTACATTCCATCTCTAATGCCATCACTCTGGGTCTCTCAAGTCCACCGGGGAATATATGTCTAGTGTCAGCTTTATATTATAGAATTCTCCCTCCACTGGATTCAATGGGATTATCATGTCAAGGTGTTTTTTAAAGTTACAGAACAAGAAAGGACCACTCACTGTCATTGGCCCACCATAGACCTTGGGGCAGAAGAAATAGTTGGGGAACCAGCGTATTCTAAGATAAGATGTGAGGGCATATATTAGATGCTGGGTTTAAGGCACTTAGAACAATTTTGCCACTCAATAAATGTTCACTTTCTTTTCTCCCCTTCTTTTCATTCTCCCCTCTTCTCTCCATTTTCCCCTTTTCAACCCTGAATGAAGTATAGAAAAGATGAACATTCAACAAAGTGCATGTATTATAGCCTATAGATAATATAAAAATTATTTCTTCTGCAATTGGCATGGGTAAAATGGGGCTTTCCTTTGCAAAAGTGTTCAAATGGTGACGATATATTTGAACATGCTCTGAGTTAATATCTTTTTACTTTGTAACATAAAGTAATTGACCTGATGATTAAAACAACAATCATGATTACAGTGTATTCAACCTGTCTTTATGCAACCATTTCCGAAGCTCTAAGAGCTGAAATATCTTCAGGGTCCAGAACAAGGTTGGCCCATGGTAGTGGCTACCCAAACATTTTGTTGAAAGCATAAAAAGGATGAAGAATTTCTTTTTATTCCTGCCAGATTCTGGCTGGTAGAGAGAAAGTTGGAGTGATAACTCATAGAAGGAAGAGCAAAATTGTGCCTGATATCTATTTCCTATAATATAATAATAATAATAATAATAATGCCCAATAATAATAATAATAATAATTATTATTATTATTCCCTTAAGTGCACTGCATTTACTAAGCATATCCTACTTTTGGAAATACTTTTATATATGATATATGTAGTTTTCACAGTCCTCTTGGTGAGGCAGGAGGTTTTCTCTTCCTTGTTTTATTGCTAGAAAAGTTGCGAGACAGTGTGTTGAAATAATTTGCCTTCTCCCTTCAACAATTTGTAGCAGATTCAAGATTAAAACTGATTTCCTGATTCTAATCAAGGGGCCACCTACAGGTAACATATATGTTTCTAAGAGAGGGTGAGGAGGCTGCAGAAGTCAACATTTTGGGAAGAAATAAGAAGGCTGGTGTTAAGATATTTAAATAGTGCTGATAAAGAAGAGTAATAAGTGCTGGAATTATTATCTCTAGACAAGTGATGAGTGAGGTGAATACTTAATTATGTCATTAAAGGACTATATGTGATTATTATAACAATGTGATAGATTGTAAAGAAAAATGGAGATGTTCCCATATTTCCTGGGTACAGCATTAGACCAAAACAGCTCAAATTGAAGACTACATACATTTAAATCAACAATGGCTATAGAGAGGAAGAGAATGTGTCCTAGGGTTGCCTAGTAGGCCAGTTTTGGAGCTGACATGGTGTTGGCTCCAGCGAGACCCCCTGAGAGCCACTCCACCCATCCTTCTCACGGCCCAGACCCAGCAGAATCCCTGGCTGGTTAGTTTCTCTAACCCCTCAGTCACACTCCAGACATTGTGGTCCAGATTTACCATTGATTTGATGGTATATAACCCAGAAATTGCTTCCTGTCTCCCTAGGTGCTTACCATTGAGCATGGAGGTCACAAAGTGTGATGATGTGAGACAGGAAGGGACAAGTCTTCTGTCTGTGTGCCCGATATGGTGAAGACTTGAGCCGAACTATTCTGGCATTCAATAAAGCCTAATTTGTCTATACTAGCTATCGGCCATTGGGACTCTATACATTAAATAGGACTAGGAAGACCCTAAGTTATCACACTCACCAAAGGTTTTCAAAAATTCTTTTGCTTTGTATTTTTCCAAGAATTACTTTCTCAAAACATGGGTTTGATAATGCCTTTCCTCACATCAGGGGATGGAACATGGTTACAGAAAACAGAAAAAAACTCAGGTTTCTTGCTTGGCATTCATGGCCATTTGGAATCTGGTTCTAATCCCCACCACACACCACAATTTTATTGAGGTTGGAAAGACTTGGTATGGAGACCAAGCTGGATTTCCTTTATTTCTCCGTGCCTAGTGCAGGCTCTGACTCAAAGCTGGGTGCAGGTCACTGGATAAACGGATGAGAGGTACAGGTAGGTTACGGCACCATGTCTTTCACCAGCATCTCCACTGCATTGTTCATACTGTGCTTTTTGCCTGGAAAGTCTTTCCCCAACATTTCTGGTATCGTTTCCATTTACCATAGCCCTATCTGTGCATGGTCCACATCAAATTACTGCTCTTACTGAGAACTGGATTGCAGAGCGGGACAGAGTCAAGGCATAGTCTGGGCGGAAGGGGATTGCAAGGCAGGCAGGGGACCAGGGGCCGGCGTGGGGGTAGGGCTGGGGTGCTCCCTGATCTTCTGTGTTGCAGCTGTAAAGAAGAAATGTTAAAAGTTCACTTAGATCCATATTTTCCCATCCTGGCCAGGTCTATTTCCCTTTCTCTTCACTTGGACCAATTCACTCCCCTTTCCTCAAATTCTTGTATGCATACTCTTCTTCCTTTTCATTATAACTTGGTTTCCTGGATGTTTTTCTGTCAGAACCTGAGTTTCCTATTTTTTTTTATTTGATCCAAGTCTATCTGAGTCAAGCTCTGTCTGAGGTGGATTTATATCCTCAGCTGCTGCTATTCCCATTGAAAAGGGGAAAGGCTTATGGCCAGAGGGGTCCCTGGGATCTTACTCCACTTTCTGGAACTATCTAAAGGAAGTCTGTCACCAGGAATGGCATTTCCGAGTGTCCAGGACAAAGGACACTAGTGACCCGAGGCTGCCTGTCAGAAACTATCTACAGGTGTGAGGTGGCAGCCACAGAGATAGAAAAAGAGGAATCAGCCACAGAAGAGAAGTCAAGAGAAATAGCATTCCCATGGTCTCAAAGCTGAGTGACAAGATGGAGAGGAAGCCTTCTTACAAGAAGCCAGGAGCCCAAAAGGGCAATTTTTTGATGCCACATCGAAAGACCATGATACTAGGGTCTCACAAACTCTTTCTCTCTCTAACCCTCCCACAAATTGAGCTAACAAAAAAATGTTTCTTAAGGAGGCAGATATATGAGCAGTCTAGTTAACTAAAAAAAACTATCATGGAGCCCTGGCTGGTGTAGCTCAGTGGATTGAGCGCGGGCTGGGAACCAGAGGGTCCCGGTTCGATTCCCCGTCAGGGCACATGCCTGGGTTGCGGGCCAGGTCCCCGTGAGGGCCATGTGAGAGGCAACCATACATTGCTGTTTCTCTCCCTCTCTATCTCCCTCCCTTCCCCTCTCTCTAAAATAAATAAATAAAATCTTTAAAAAAATTAGTTAAAAAGAAACTATCATGGAGTCCCCTTATTTTTCCTTCTTTTACTCACCAATGAGCTAGTCATTTTCTGTGTCTTCATGTAACCAGTGTATACTTGGAAAACCATATTGTACTAAGGTATGGAAAACGGGGGCTGTTTAAGAGTGGAATGAACCATGCCAATTTATATAATAGGTTTGCTGATACCAAAGGTGTATGAGGGTCTGGGTCCTACATTATTCTGAACTTCCAAATAAAAGTTTAATTTGCCAGATTTAGAGAGCTATATTATTTTGTCACTTTTCCAAGTGCTTATAAATCAAAGGCCACTCAGGAGGAGAAAAGGTTGTTTTTTTTATTTTTTGCCAAATTCTACACAATCAGAAAGACTTCACAGTAAGATGAGCTTTCAGGAAGAAGTCCTTTTTTATGGACTATTGCCAAAAGCTTATGCAACCAAATTGTATTATCTGGGCCATGAGGAGCTCAGAATTGGGAAATACTGGCTTCTGGAGATCTTCTCTATATTACTTTCTCCCATTCCTCTAATTCAAATCCACCTTGAATTTGTACATGAGGAATTGGCAAGAACGAATAGGCGCGAATGGACAACCACATGAGTCTTGGCACTCTTTGTTTTGAATAAGCCAGCTACACTAATTAGAGAGCTGTAGAGGTCAAAAGGTCTCTCGTTCTCTTGGAATGGCTTCCCACTACTCAGCTCTGTGTCTACATCTTGCCCATCGTCTAAAGCGGGGCTCCCTCTCACTTGCTCTGAGGGACCTTCTCTGACCATGCTGCTCAGGGCAGCCCCTCTTCTGAACCTGCACTGCCCACGGTGTCTTCATGAACCATCTTTGACATTCTCTCTGCATCTCACTACTGTGCTGCATCGTGTTGCTTTCTAAATGCTTCGTAAGGGGAAATTTTCCATCTTTAATGGGACTGTTTATTTAGAGCATATCTGTCACTATTGCATGTCTTCCACTTTCAAGGAGTTATACTTTGAAATCAGTTAATGCATGAGCAGTTGAATCAAATTCAGTAATGTTGTGGGTATCTCACAGAGATGTCTTCCTTTTCAGCCAGTATTTAAAAAATTTAAATATATTTATTGATTACAGAGAGAAAGAAACACCAATGTGAGAAATATCTTCAGCTGCCTCCCATAGGCACTCCAAATGGGAATCAAACCCGCAAACCAGGCATGTGCCCTGACCAGGAACTGAACCCTCAGCTGGTGTATGGGATGAAGCTCCAACCAACTGAGCCACACTGGCAAGAGTCTGCCAGTAATTTTAAAAGTAGAGCTTTTTGGTTGAAGGTGCTTTTAAATATCCCAGTAAAATATTAAATACTTCATTTTAGTTTTAAAAGTCAAGAAATAAGATAAATTATAGTGCTGATTTTGAACTCTTTGGCCCCCCTTTGCCTTACCTTTTTGACATCGGGATGAAGAGTGGAACAGGATGGCTCCATGTCTGCCGTGGTAACAGCACTAGATAACCTTCGTCTAGAGCAGGTGCTACTGTGCTAAGCACTTTTCTTCCCATTGGTCCTTTGAGATGGGTACTGTTTTCATGCGCATTACACAGGTGAAGATACTGGATTTACGGAGGCAGAGTACCAAAGGTCACCCATCCACTTATAAAGAGGAAGACCCGAGTTTTGAACCCAGGCTTATCTGAGGCCAGATTCTAACTCTCAGTCACTGGTCCACACAACCTTTCTTCTGTCTCTAGCTAAATTCTTGCATATATTCCTCTTGCAAAAAGAAGTTGAACCCCTTTACGCACTACAAATGGATGCTAAGTTCAGAATAGTGGCATTTATATTCTGATGCACTCAGAGAGCAAGCTTCCATTCAGTTCTGCTGCCATGCTCAGACCTGGTCCTTCCAGGATTGACGATTTTTGAAGTAGGCCACGTTATAGTTCACAGGGCAATATACTATGATAGAATATACTAAAATGCTGATATCGCCTGTTAACGGCATGATTTCTAAAAACTTTGATACAAGCAGCTATCAGGTATGCATCATAGAAAGAGACAATTGAAACAGTTGATTTCTCTTTAGCCTTCACCCTTGGGGTCTCAGGAAATTGTTATCTTAGGAGACCTGTAATATGATACAGAGCTTTTCATCTCTGGGTCATTGGCACTAGATACAATCCAGGATAATAATGGCCATAAGTAGTTATTCTGTGACTACCTAATGTTCTGTAGGAAATAAATTTATATTCTTGTAGATTCTAGGAATATATCTACAGAATATTCTCACATCTATATAAAGTCAGAAAATATTTTTAAGAGTATTTTTATTAAAGTTGATAGGATTTCCTCAAGTCTATACTAGAAATGTGGAAGAAAGCTTGAGTTCTCTCTACAGACATGGGAAATGGTCCCTCTTTTTGTCATATCAAAAGCAGTGCTAAATTCAGTTGGCAAAATACCATGTGAATAAAGAGGGCCACACGTATGTCCTATACACCCACATGGATAGCTTGGGAAATAGGCCTTCTTTCTCTGCGGACCATTTAGAATTGCTCCAAAAAAAAAAAAAAAAAAGAGTTATTGATCAGTTGATGTGAGGACCATCTGCAATTAATAGGACAGTTTAGCCACCGAAGAGGCCATAGAGTGTGAGAGTTCAGAGCAGGGACTCTGGAGCCGACCACTGAGCTCCATCACTTACCAGCTGCGTGAGCTTGGGCAAGCTACTTAGCCTCCCTGCATCTCAGTGCCTTGACTCCAAGATGTGGGTCTAATAGTACCATTCTCATAGGATTGTTGTGAGGATTAAATGACCTGATTTCCATTAAGTACTTAGGATGGCACCTGGCACATATGAGCATTGGCTATTCTTATGGAGTAGAATACAGAGAATAATACTGGTATTGTTCAAACTAAATATAAAGTAGTTCTTAAGTCTCTGCAGCTTTTCAATTCTCCTAAGTAAGCTAGAAAATCTACATCTATTTGTCTGGGGTACCAGGCACCCATAAAGTTTCCAGGGATACACACATGAAAAAGTCATCATCTTTACCCTTGAGGGATCTGTCATCTAGAAAAAGGCAGATATGCACACCAAAGATTCTCAGTCATCATGTTAAGTGCATAAGTAGAGATGTCAAGCTGTTTTCAACGTGTAAAGAGAGGACTGAATAATTTTCCCTAGGAGAGTTGTTTAAGCAGGTGATGTTCAACCGAGTCTCAAAGGATGCGCAGAAGTAAGTTCACCAGCAGTCAGTACCTGGTGATCAATATCTTCTGCAGAAGATGCTGGACCAGTACCCAGAGCATTGTGTCGACTTCATCACTGAGTAGCAGGCAACATTTGCTAATCAACTATGACATGATAGGTCTCTTTACTAGGTTTTCTATTAGAGACCAAAGGGAATTGGGAGGAAGAGAAAGGGTGAAGAGAAAATTAAAAAGAAGAGAAAAAGGAAAGAGCATAATTTCCCCAAAAGTAAAGTAAAACATATGAAGGTAAAAGGCCTTCCTGTGCAATATCCTATTTATAGGCAATAATGTCTCGTGGCTTATTTTAGTAAATTAATCAGACACGTGGATGCCAACGAAGGAAGCCTGTTTTCCACCATTACGATGGAAAGAACTTTAGTTAGAGACGATCTCTCCAAGAAAACAATGCTATTGTAACTGATTTCTGTGTGACATCCAGATTTGTCCCTCAATAGGTCATATACGGACATTTAAACTACAGTTTGCCCAGTTCATCTTCACTGGTCATTGGGGAAATTCATCTAAAGCTGCAAAAAGGACTAGAAATGTTTGCATCATATTAATAAATGGGAAACCGAGGAAGCTGCCAACTGGCAGCAGAGAGTGTTTTGGTGGTTTGATAAGGCTACTAAAGAGTTTATGATGTGACAGATGTTTCACTACACTATTGTGAAATGAATAGATTATGAGAAGTAATTAGATGTACATTGGAATCAATGCTGTTATCATCGAGGCCTTCAGGCGATGCAGTAGATGAGAGTCTTGGCAGCAGGTGGTCCAATGGCTCAGAGACAGGAAGACACACCGCAGGAGACTGAGTGACAGGTTTCACAGATCCAGGGGGTGAGAGATCTGAGCTGGGGCTTGCATTTGTAATCTTTACTCATGTATAAATAATAACAACTCCACCATTGACTTCATATGCTATGTCATAGCCTCTGTTACCCTCACACACATGTAGAATAGTGTGGGTTTCATCTACTCAAAGTTATTCTTGGTCTGCCTGCTTTCAAATATGCATATGGATGCTTGATTGTAACTGACAGCTCTATCATTTTTTGAGGGAAGACTTTTAGAGCTAATCATGTGATGATTACATTTATTTTTAATGCCTGGCATTGAGCCGCCATTGTACAAAACTTCCTATAGGTTGCAGATCAGAGGCTGAAAAGTACTTTAACTGCCTTTTATCAGGAAGGCGGTTTCTTCTCTCTGGCTCAATGACTAACATTTAAAGAGACACGTTTGTCTCTCTGCTCTGTAAAATCCCTTTGCAGGGGACTTGGCAGGGTCGCCCTCCATGCTTGAAGCAACCATATGGAGCCTGCTGCTTTCAAGAGAAGGTTTTGGTTTCTGCCAGTTTCCAGGGTCAGCTATTAGCACACTGGGGAATGTTGAAGTTTCCAAGCAAAGAATGAAGAGGGAGGGAAGAAGTGGGTGATTAGGGGGATTAAGTAACTGATTCCTTGTGTACATCTGCTACCCCTGTAGGAAAAAGAAAAAGCTGGTAGGAACATTTATTAACCCCTATCTGCTTAAAACAGCAATGGTATTTATGTTAAAGAGAAGGAGGTTTTATTTATTGATCTCAAAACAATATATCAGATCTCTGATAATTAAAGAGATCTTAGAAAATGCACACATGTAGCGTATGGTTGTACACTCACATATAAGTGCAAATTTTCATGCTTTTACTCATATATCTACCCAGTTGGGTAACTAATTCTTCTATTCATTTTTTAAATAAACCTTCATTAAACATGCACGATATTCCTATTACTTCTGCTGTGGAGATACACCTAAGTGATTGTGTCATGTAGAACTCAGTTGTCTCTCTTGGGTGTGTGTGTACATGTGCTTGCGACTCCTTGTCTACCTTCCATCAGAAGCTAGATGTCTGTTCGAGTGTTTCCTTTGAAGCTGACATGTACCGTGTATCCAGTTCATAAAACAGAAAGTGGAAACTAGAATAACGTAATGAAATAATATACAGCTATGGTATGCAAAACACTTTATTTTATTTTTTTCTACCCTCACTTTTTTTTTTTAAAGAATTTGGGATCTTTTTTTTTTTCCTTTAAGATTTTATTTATTTATTCTTAGAGAGGGGAAGAGAGGGAGAAAGAGAGAGAGAAACATCAATGTGTGGTTGACTCTCACATGGTCCCCACTGGGGACCTGGTCTGCAACCCAGGCATGTGCCCTGACTGGGAATCAAACCTGCAACCCTTTGGTTCCCAGCCCGCGCTCAATCCGCTGAGCTACACCAGCCCAGGCAGTATGCAAAACTCTAAAAATAATGTTCTTAACTAGCTCATGAATATTTTGGTATACCCAGTGTCTGAAAATTATAGAAAAAAATAAAATTTTCTTCCTGATTAAAAATCTGCTTAATAAAAGTCTAGAAAAAAATGATATATTCTATTTGCCATATGTTAAGGCAAGAATGATAAAGATCTAAATGCACTAAACATAAAGCTTTTGCCTTTCAAAGGTTCGCTGTATCAGATATCTGTGTCTGGGGATTTCTAGCATAAACCACCAGCTCCTCTGATTTTGATAGAGCCCATGGCTGGTCAATCAGGGCTTCCTGGGAGGGCAATAAAGCTGAATCCTTCATGGATAATAGGACCTTGTCAAACAGGCCTGAGGAGAAACCTGAAGGGGAACACTCTGTGAGACTGGTCTGTCTCTAAATGAGCATGAACTTTCAGCAATAATAGCAACCACTTATGGAGTGTTCTGCTAAGCGCGTTCCAGATGTTATCTCACTTAATCTTCAAAATAGCCTTAGAAAGTAGATCTATGATTATCCTCATTTGATAGATGAGTACACTAGTGTTTGGATAGGTTAAGGAAATTGACCAGTGTTGCCCAAAGTGGCAAAACCTGGATTTAAAACCAGTTTTCTGATACCAAAGTTCATGTGTTTTATCACCATACTTTCTGTCAACTGGTTTTCTTCAAGTCCTTTGATTTTCCTATAGGATTTAAGGTGTGATGTTTCAAATAAAGGGGAAAGTTACACACGAGACAATTCATATAACTCTATTATCTACTTGAATAAAAAACAATTGCATAAAATAAGGCTTAACAATATGTATATTTGTATTTGTTAATATTTGTGCTATATTGACTTTGCTCCCAGTACTAACTGTGGAGCTTCGGGTGGACTATGCTCAGGAATTCCAGTGAGAGTGAATTCTTCCCCCTCTGCCATGGTGAATACATCAAACTATATCCTCAGGTGATTAAATAAAACAAGACCCTCCAGCAGTTCATAGGCACATTAAAGTTTGAAAAGCACTAGTCCAGCCTATCAATGTTTGAACATCTCTACCAGTAGGAGTGTCAAAAGTTCTGTCTTTGGATGAATCTGACTAATAAAACTTTTGAGCCAAACTTTGTCTCTCAATGACTTCATACTTCAATTAAAATTCTCAGTGGACTTTATACTTAAGTTAAAATTCTATGTTGGGGACTTCTGGTCAAGTTGAAGGACTGAGTAAACATGGCTTGCTTCCAGGACTGAGTAAACCACAGCAAAAATTGCAACTAGACTACAAAACAACTGTTACCCAGAACAGTCATAAAATCAAGCTATATTGACATCTAACAATAAGGAATTAAAGAAGTCACATTAATACAGATGGGTAGGGAGGGCGGAGATGTGCAAAGAGGTGCAGAGACATGGAGAGGTGGAACAGGCAGTCCCACACCACATGTGGTAGATAAAAAATGGGATGGATACTGCAGGAGCGAGGGATCCCAGTCCCATACCATACCACCCAGCTAAGGGTTCCATTGCCAGGAAAATGACTCCCCACAGATTCTGGCTGTAAAAACCAATGAGGGTCAGGGTAGTAGAAGAAACGTGTGGAATTCTCAGGAACTTCCTCTTGAAGGACCTGCCACAGACTTAGGACTTATGCAGATTTGTTCCCTCTGGGTTCCACATGGGGGCAACAGCTTGAAGGGCCCCAGTGGCATACAGGGTGAAACTGAAGTGTGTGGTATGAAAGAGAATCCCAGAGGACAGCTTCCATCCAGACAAGACTCCAGAGGCCAGGCAGCAGCATTGTCCCCTTTCTGAGCCATCCTTCACACAGAGCCACAGAGCAGCAACACCATTCCAGAGACTCCATCAACTTGGTTCACACGGGTTGCCCCTCCCAGGAGATTACCTAAGGCTCCACCCCATCCCATTTACCAGTGTGCTTTTCTATAATAAGCCACATGACTAACACAGGGAGTCAAAGCAACTTTAACTGATACACAGAAACAGACATAGGGAGGCTGTCAAAATGAGGAGACAAAGAAACATGGCCCAAATGAAAGAAAAGAACAAAACTCCAGAAAAACAACTAAACAAAATGGAGATGAGAAATCTATCAGATGCAGAGTCCAATACACTGGTTATTAGGATGCTCAAGGAACTCACTGGATCCTTCAACAGCATAAAAAAGACCCAGGCAGAAATGAAAGTTACATTAAGTGGAATAAAGAAAAAAAAAATACAGGGAACCAACAGTGGAGTGGATGAAGCCAAGAATCAAGTCAATGATGTGGGACATAAAGAAGAAAAAGACATTCAATCAGAAAAGCAAGAAGTTAAAAAAGAATCCAAAATAACAAGGATAGGCTAAGGAGCCTCTGGGACAACATCAAACATATCAACATCCGAATCATAGGGATGCCAGAAGGAGAAGAGAAAGAGCAAGAAATTGAAAACTTATTTGAAAAAATAATAAAAGAAAACTTCCCTAATTTGGTGAAGGAAATAGACATACTAGTTCAGGAAGCACAGAAGGTCCCAAACAAGATGGACACAAAGAGGACCACACCAAGACACATCATAATAAAAATGACAAAGGTTAAAAGTAAAGAGAGAATACTAAAAGCAGCGAGAGAAAAGCAGATAGTTACCTACACAGGAGTTCCCATAAGACTGATAGCTGATTTCTCAAAAAAACTTTGCAGGCTAGACGGGACTGGCAAGAAGTATTCAAAATTATGAAAAGGAAGGACCTACAACCTAGATTTCTTGATCCAACAAAGCTATCATTTAGAATTGAAGGGCAGATAAAGTGTTTCCCAGACAAGGTAAAACTAATGGAGTTCATCATCACCAAACCATTATTACAAGAAATGTTAAAGGGACTTATTTAAGGAAAAGAAAATCAAATCTATGAACATTAACCTGACAATAAATTCACACCTATCAACAATTGAATCTAAAAAAACAAACTAAGCAAACAAATAGAACAGGAACAGAATCACAGATACGGAGATCATTTGGTGGGTTATCAGCTGAGAAAGGGAAGTGAAAGAATGGGGGAAAAGGTGCAGGGATTAAGAAGTACAAATTGGTAGGTACAGAATAGACAGGGGGATGTTAAGAACAGTATAGGAAATGGAGAAGCCAAAGAACTATATGTATGACCTATAGATATGAAATGGGGGGAGGATTGCTGCAGGGAGTGGGGGGTACCAGGTAGAAGGGGGCAAAGGAGGAAATATTGGGATAACTGTAATGGTATAATTAATAAAATATATTTACCAATAATAAAAAAGGAAATAAAACTAGGAGAAACTCTACGTTGGTGCTTTTTAAAATGGCCTTTAAAGAAGTTGATACTAAAGTTTATATGAAATGACAAATGTGGAATACTGCCCAGAAAACACTGAGAAAAGAAGTGACAGACATTAGAACATACTATGAAATCCTCTGTAATTCAAGGATGATTGTACTGGCACTTGAGAAGGCAGACCAATAGAACAACAAAAATCCAGAAGTAGACCCAAGGATCTAAGTAAGTTTAGTATGTAGTAAAGGTAGAAGCTCAAATGACTTGAGTAAAGATAACTTTTAAAAATAATGGAACAGAGTTGACATTTAGAAATAAAATTAGATCAATTCCTCATACCACATGAAAAAATAAACTCCAAATCTATCAATATGGGAAAAGTAATTCCATATAAATACAAGTCATACTCATGGTTAAACTCCTTTTTGACCAAGATGCAGAAAAATGTTTTTGAGACGTATGTTTCACCTGCACAAAATTTTTAAAGTCACCGGGCAACGGGAGGAGACTAAAATGTAATCTACACAGTAACACACTAACCTAACTGTATTACAGACAATAAAATCACACTAAAGGGGTTAACAAATAAAACAACTGATTTAAGTCAGTTTAGAAAACAATATTTTGATTAAATATACTGAGGCAAAAGACTTGAACTACATACAAATATTGCACACTAATTATATCTGTTTTTTATATGAACATGAGTTAGTGATTCTAACACTATGTATAATCTGAGATTAAATAAATATATAAATATACTGTGGCTGGTGGGAACTTCTCAGGGTCAGAAGAGAAGTTGCAAGTAAGGGAAGGGACGAGGTTAGAATCGGCCCTGCAGTGTTGGACTGGAAACAGAAATATGTGTGTGAAGTCATGGCTTTGAAAACATTTGCATATGTAGAAGTTGATATGAGTGTATATGTACAATACATATTGTGGGCAGATACTGTTATATTTCCAAATTCTTTCTGCTAAGAGGGCCTAGAGAAAATGATACCTCAGTAGCAAGTAACACATTGAGCACCCAGATCTTGTTTTTATTGGCATGCTCCAGAAAAAAAAAAACAGATTTATTGGAGAAATGGCTGATTCTATCACCCAAAAAAATGAGAGATAAGGTTTGAAATGTCTTGTGGTGCCAGAAGTGAAGCAAGTGAAGTGCTCAAAATTGATAAATATATGTGGAAAGGATGTTGAAAGGACACTGGAGCCAATATAATATAATTCCCATGGTAAAATACATATCCATGAATTCTCTATTAAGGTAAAAAACACTGAACCGATATTTATGTAGGGGAGGGTAAAAGTTCCTTACAGTAGCTTCTTCATTAATAAATGTGGAAGGAATGATATGAATAGACTCATTATAGAAATTTGACAGACACATCATAATAATTTCTACAAGCAGAAGACATTAATAGTTGCTAAAATTAGGGGGTGAAAATATGATGAGAATCTGAATATTTACATACTCTCGGAGTATCTCTACAAAGGCACTTACTAACTGCAAAGGGAAAAGCAGCCACTTCACAGTGGAGAGATCTGGCAGATACCGCCTTCAACATGTAAGTGAACTTAACCTCCCCTGCACCACAGCACATTGATATCATGGGTCTCCTGATACGATGCATTGAGAAGGGCGCAACATCGCTTCTGTAGAATTCTTGCTAAAAATGCACAACCTAAATTTAATCAGGAGGAAACTTTAGACAAGCCCAAATTGAGGGACATTCTACAAAATATCTGGCCGGTGTTCTTCAAAAGTTTCTCTTATTTCTCAGCCTTATAGAGGTATAACTGACAAATTAAATGGTAAGATATTTAAAGCCTAAAATGTGATGATTTGATATACGTATACATTGTAAAATGACGTCCCCCATTGAGCTAATTAGCACATAGATTACCTCACATATTTACCTTCTTTTTTTTTTTTAAGATTTTATTTATTTATTTTTAGAGAGAGGAGAAAGGAGGGAGAAAGAGAGGGAGAGAAACAGCAATGTATGGTTGCCTCTCACATGGCCCTCACTGGGGACCTGGCCCGCAACCCAGGCATGTGCCCTGACTGGGAATCGAACCTACAACACTTTGGTTCATAGCCCGCGCTCAATCCACTGAGCTACACCAGCCAGGTATTTACCTTCTTTTTTTGTGTGTGAGAACATTTAAGTTACTCTCTAACATACAATAAGAAAAGGATAGTCTTTTTGATGAATGGTGCTGAGAAAACAAGACAGCCACGAGCAAAAGGATGAAACTGGATCCCTGTCATATACCACACATAAAAATCAGCTAAGGTAAATTAAAGACTTCACTGTAGAACCTGAAACCATAAAACTCCTAGATGGTAAAGTACTTAACATTAGTCTTGGCAATGACTTTTCTATTATTTGACACCAAAAGCAAAGGTAACAAAAGCAAAAATAAACAAGTGGAACTACATCAAACTAAAAAGCTTCTGCACAGCAAAGGAAACCATCAACCAAATGAAGAGACAACCTATGAAATGGATTAGTATCCAAAACATACAAGGAACACATAGCACTCAATAGCCAAAGACCAAATTATTCGATTACAAACGGGCAAAGGACCTGTATAGACATTTTCCCAAAGACAACATACAAATGACCAACAGGTGCATGAAAAATTTCAAGGTCTTGAAAAATAAAGAACAACTCAGGAACTGCCAGATTGAAGAAGACAAAGTATAAATATCCTATCATTCTGTGACAGGATAGTAAGAAGCTAGGAAAAATCCTGGACAAGTGAAATGTGAAAACTGAGACAAGAAAATTAAAACCAATTTGAACAACTAACCAGCCAGCTGCTGTATCACAAGACCTTATCTTTCCCAACCAAGGACAATGGTTTATACCTCCCTCCCCTTCCTAACCAGAGAATATGTAGCTTAAATCACCTTGGTCTCGGAAACAGAGGACAGAGATCTAATTAACGCCATTTGTGCCAGCTAAACCCAAGGACAGATGAAGTCAAGGGAACAAATAACAAAAACCCCATTAAAAGTCAGACAGAACCAAGATAAAAGTAATTCAGTATAGCAGACCAAAGAATAATCCCAAATCCCACTATGTGCTCATTTTGATGCATCAGCGTATTAAAGATGCACCTGGAAGGCTGATGAATATTCTGCTGTAACCCTCCCTTAAGATACTCACTTGCAGAAAAAAAGATTAAAAGCCCCCAGGACAAAGACTCAGAGATGGTTTGCTCTAGAGCATGCCCATGCCCCTTGTGGGCATGGATTTATACTTCCTCCTAAACTCTTAAGGGTCCCCATGAGACTTGCACCCAGGAGAGCTGTGGGCAGTGGCAGCTCGACCTGGGTTCACCCCCCGAACCTGTCTCCAACGCCCTCTTTTCTCTGACTTCCCAGTGAGCTGACTGCAGCCCCACCTGGGCTCACTTCTCTCCTGTAACATTTCTAGAAGCCAAAGCAGAGCACCGCCTAGGCTGTCTCCTGTTACTTCATCTGCCCTTAGTCCTTCCTCTGTCTCACGGTGCCCAGTGATAGCTTTAATAAACACACTACCAAAATCACCTGGACTCACGTCGTGCCATCCTTCCTACGGGAACTGGAGAACCCACACAGGCCGGCCGGGTTCTTTTACTGGCTTGACTTTAAGCCCGCCCACTTTCTGTCTGTTTAAACTCTTCCTAAGGAGCTCCGGTTTGTCAAATCTCTAGAAAAGGAGGTCTCTGGGATTGAAAGCCTTAGTCTAAGCGTTATTTAGAAAGTCTTAAAAAAACAGAAAGAAAGAAAATCTAAAGTGAAATTGTCATCTCCTTTATTTCTAATATTTGACTGCTGTATGTGGAGACTAAAGTTGGTGAAGTTTAAAGGGAGTTGTGTGACCCTGTTATCTCATATGGAGCGTTGTTGTCTCCAAACAAGGCGGAGGGGCTGCCTGTGGGGCCGCTGTGGTGTCTTCGCTGCGACACTGTTCCCTACATTCCGCACCTGTAGTCTAGGTGTTACGGGTCCTCAGGGCAGAGTCTCACATTCACTCCCACTGAATCCTATGTTCCTAGATTTTAGGCCATTACTACAGCCTGCTGAGATCTTTTTGATTCTGAAGCTGTCATAAAATTCGTGACCCACCATGACATCTATAAATGTGTTGAGTAAGCCTTCTAAGGCCTATGCCTTATAGATCTTTATGACTTTTAGCTTAAATTGAAAAAAAAACGAAGGGGAGAAACCACAATGAAAGAGATGTGCAGGTTCAATTCCATTTAGAGTCTCTAAAAGTATTATCTACTGCATATAATAAAAAATAAACTGAAAAATATTGATAGCAAGTATTGCAAAAGATTAATATCACTAATATGTACAGTATTGATATATAAGTTCATTAAAAGTGCTTAGACTCCAAAAAGTCAATGGAAAAAAGATGATGATAATGTTCACAAAATACAAATATAAATAATAATATTTTAAAGTGCATAAAGAAAAATAAAATATCTCAGAGATACAATTTTTACCCATTCTATTAGCAGTTGTTTACTGAGAACATCCTTGGCTGGTGAGAATGTGAACTGGTACAATCTTTCTGAAGGACAAATTTGATAAAATATATCAAATGTTTAAAAAGTGGTTATACTTCTGATATATTAATTTTATTTCCTAAAATTTGCTTTAGAAAAATAATATTCTAAGCAAATAAGACAAAATAGTAAGAAAAAATAATACAAAAAGATCTTAGAAACAGCATTATTTATAACCAAGAAAAACTATAACCAAGAAAAGTGTCCAACAACATGACTATAGTTAAATTATGGTAAGTTAAATAACATCTTATAAAATGTTTAATTTATAATGTTAATATAAAAACACTATATAAATTAAATGTACAGAAGACCCTTATTTATGAAATAATACACATAGGAAGAAAGAAATAGCATATTTACAGCAGTATTGTGTGCTTTTAACTTTCTTTTAAAACCTTTTCTGTAAATCGTATGCTTTTTCAGTGAGTCTTTTGGAAACATTTTGGTAAGCATTTTGGAAGCTTAAGTCACTGACCATTTAGCAATGAAAAAGTATATATGAAAATACTTCAAACATGAAAATAATCCCCTACTAATATTTACAATAGAAATAGCAATAACAACAATAATACTTAATATTAGCAGCAATATGATCCAACTGATAAAAGAATCGAAGTAATTCAAGGCATAGTTGAGTCCCTAGAGAGTAATACACTTCTTACTTAAAGGAGAAAAATATCTCTCAAAAATGCTGAAAAACTATTTATTACTCTCCGTTTCTGTAGCATGAATGGTGACCTAGAGTTCTTAAATATTTTTCTATCTTCCCAAGTACTCAACTCACTACTAGAAGATTTCTCTTTCTTTCTCTCTCTCTCTTTCCTCCCTGTTATTTCTAACTGGCCAATTGTTACGGAAATGTATTAGAAAAATTTGAATTGAAAGGATGTGTCAGGCAATCCTGGTGAGGGTGCCTAAGGTTAAGTAGGTTTCTCTCAGTGAACCTAATGGTAAGACATTTGACAAAGATAAAGCGGCTTTTTAATTGGGAATGAGTAAGAAGTGGTGTTTCATTGTTAACCATAAAACAATGATGTATGCAACCTTTCATTTTGTTTTAATAAAGTTGTATATAGCAATTGTGTAATCTGTATAATCTTTTTTGCCACTTATGGTTAAATTTGACTATTCTTAAAGTTTCAATGATCAAATTTGGGCTAAACTTTATTTGACAATAACTTAGAATAACAAAAAAAATTGCTAAGCACAATAATAGCTTAGATAAAACGACCAGGCACAGTTTTAGCCACTTCCAAAGCAAACAATTCTATACACATAAGAGAATGAGTGTTCTGTTCTCTGATACGGTCTGGCATGAGCCCGCCTTGCACCGCATCTGTAGCATTTGGGTCAACTTTTGTTAAACACCAGGAGTGATATAACTTCATTTCTTTAAAAATATTTCATAATTCTAATTAATTCACTAATCTGCTTTATTTAGTCAAAATAAACAGTACAAATCAATATAAAAATCTGAGCACTCTAGTGGAAAGATGGGCAACACACATAGAATAGGTAATTCTGAAAGGAATGCAAAGATCCAGTAAACATGACTAGATAATCAGTCCCATTGTAATTAAGGAAATGCAAGTAAAAATGAAACACATTTATGCTTTTTACATTTGCAAAGATATAGTAAGAATAATACCTTCAGTAAGTCTAAAAAGCTGCACATACAAGATTAACTATAAAATTAAAAAATCTGGAAAGTAAATGCTCAATGATAACAGATTTGTGAAGTAATTTATAGTATGTCTATCTAACAGGACACTTTATGGCCATTAAAAAGGGTGAGCTTGACCACTTTTTTTAAATTGGGAATTCTCAGGACTGTCTTTAGGTTCGGTGACTTACTTGCACTCATCAAACTCAGAAGAGCTCTTCTGCTCACACTCTCCATTACAGCAACAGAAAGCAGCTTCAGATCAGCAAAGGAGAAGGTGCATGGTGTGCGGTCCAGGAGAAACCAGGCACAAACTTCCCATTGCCCTCTCTCTGTAGAGTCACATGGACAATCTTTAATCTCCCTGTGATTATACGTGACAACACTTGTAAAGTGTTGCCACCTCAGCGAAGCTCACCTAAGCCTTGGTATCCAGTGTTTTTATTGGAGGCTCAGTCACCTGGAGCTCCCAAATGACTAACCTTAGCCACCAAGTGTCCAGTTCTGCAGGGGTCAGACTGATGCAGCGTGGCCCAAAGTTTCAGGCATAACACAGACAGACATCCACCAAAAACTGCTATAAATATGATGGCTGATATTAGCATGAATGAGCTGCCATGGCCCAAGGTCTCAGGTATAGAAAGACACTCCTATCAGGCAGGAAATCCTATGGGCTCTGAGGTTGTATGCTAGGAGTCTGTCAAGAGCCTGTTCTGAAGTCCTTTAAGATAGGGAAATCCCTAAACCTGCGACATTAATCCTTTATTATACAGCCTTTATTTCTTGTTTGGGCTATCAAAACACACCACAGGGACACAACACACTCTCATCAATAACAGTAATTGAGTAAGGCAGAAATTGGCAATAGCTATGGAAGGGGCTGTGTACGTGATTGGGAAAGAGGAAAAATGAAACAAGAGGGTCTATGTTCCTGCAAAAAATCATCTCTGCATCACTGCATGTGTAGGCACTTGGTTTGTAAAAGTTTCTGACCCACCCCTATTTGGATGTGGCCTCCAAACTATTTTTTCTGCAGTCCATAGTATAAAATATATTTTACTTTGTGACTTAGTGCATGATTGCACTAAGCAAACATACACAAGTGCAGCAAATTTTATAGAAAACTCTTTGTGCACGCATGAGTGCACTCTGACATTTCTCTTCCCTTTCTAGTCCAGTCTATCTTGTATTATTTACAAAATGCTAGATTAATTTCACCAAAGTTGCATCATGTTTCACTAATAGATAATAGTCTTCAGTTTAAGAAAGTCACCTAACTACTTCTATATTATAGGCATTCATTTTTGACATAGAACTTTCATGAAATATTATGGATAAAAAGTCAAGTTAGGGAGTAACATATATACACTATTATGATTCACTCTGTAAAATATGTAAATAAATATTTACATATGTATACATATTTAGAGAGACGAAACAGTGCTTAGTAAGCAGTTCATCAAAATGCTAATGCCATGAAAGTAACTTTTAGTTACTTTGGAAGAATCTCAAGGAAATGAGATTTTAAATATTAGTCTTATCAAACTTTTCTGTTTCTTTAATTTACTTTTAGGCACAATGATTTTTGTTTGTTTTATAAAATCTAGAAAGCTACTTGTTAAAATAAAATAAAGTCTCAAGATATCAAAAATAAAAAAATAACTAATAATTCTCATGCATGCCAAAGTATATTAACTAGACTGATCTGATGAAATCACCAAGATTTAAATCAGTGTCATTTCCCAAATATCATTACTTTAGAGCATTTACTGAGGATGAAGGAGAAGCAAATTGCCCCTTTTTGGTTACCATTGAACCTTTTTAAACATCGACCTCTTCAATGCTAATAAGTTATTATTCTTACCATAGTGTTTACTATTATTAAAATTTAAATGTAAGATTAAATAAATATGTGAAACTATTAATCTTAAAATAAATACATAACTAAAATAGCCTTCTCTGGTACCTGACAAAGGGAACTTATGAGTCAGTAATAATAAACTTTGACAGTGACAATTTATTACCGTTATGATAGCACCAAAGCACTATAAGATTCTTAACCTATTTATGCATTGATGTTCAAGAAATATGCCATCCACGCTTGTGGAACTCAGAGAATAAAATTTCAAATTGTATTATCCTGTATAGGATAATTTAGAACTGAGTACTTTACATTCTTTGTTAAAAATCAGAACTCGTATGCTTTCAATTGCAATTCTGTATTAGTTTAACTGACACAAGTCATTTTTCATTCAGAATGGAGCTTGCGCACAAGCAAAGAAGCTCATTTATTCTGAAGCTGAACCTGTACCTCGGCAACTTCTATTGCTCTCCCCATCGCGTCGAATCAGACAGCCACCTAAGTGACACATGAAGAAGTCGAGCGATTAAAGAATCACCAAGCCTCCCTGAAGAAATAACTGCCGATCCTTCTAAAATCAAATTCACATTCCTAAAAATTTTACCGCTTCCTTTTCTTCCTATTGTAAAAGATCTCTGAATGAGTAATGACATGGCAATAAAACCTTAACTTTTATTTGCATAGTTACTTTCTACCAAAATGATGTTCCTCTGCAAACACAGTGCAATTGAGGGAAAATCCTCCCCCGTATTAAAGTTTCCCCTTCTTCATTTGCCTACATAGTAACCTCTTACAGCTGAAAAAGTGTACCTCAGTGTCAGGATATGGGTCTACCTTCATTTGTGTGGCTTCAAAGGCCAACATTCACTCAGAAAATATTTGAATTTCTCTTCATCTTGTGAAGATCTTCTTTTGTTGTGTAATTAAGGTGGCCTCTCACCAAACAAACATCTAGCTGAGTCTCCTGGGGATTAATAAGCATGCCTTCCAATGATTTGGGATTAGTGGTAGTTTTTTGAAGAATTGGTCTTAAGCTTAATAATGAAAATTTTGGAGTGTAACTGGATTACAATATTAAATGACCCAAGAGAATAAAGAAAGACCACATAACCCTAAGCTATATGCCACTTACAGGGGGGTTAGGATAGCTTCGGTTTACAATATAAAAATAGCATCGTAATTGTTATGAGAAAATGTGTTCTTACCCATTGATAACATTAATGTAAAATTTCTTATTTAATCTTTGCACCTCAGATAATATGGTGAAATCTAATGGAAGAAATTCCACAGACTTGTAGGATTGCATTGCAATGATTCCTAATAATACTGTTGTGAAGACAGGTTGCATAATTTTATCTCAAGCTCATTTTGGAGCATCACTCCTCCATTGTTTTTTTAGGTAGGACATGTATAAAAATATAACAAGTCTACCACTTGTTAGGATTCTACAGTTAATTCTGAATATTAAATGATCTGCTCATGAACCTGCTCAGTTTATGAAGGGAAATTTAATGAACACATATTTTTTAAAAAAAGTTAGCCCTGCCAGAGAAGACTGTCTTTTGAAGTTAATAATAATCAAAGTTGTAAAAATTATAATAAAGTTATGAGCCATATGCCTGGAACAAATGGATTTTTTCTCACCTTTCACTCAAGACAAAAAAACAAAAAGAGAGAGAGGAGGTTTCAGTCACACCAAATTTAATCCAATTTGCTTTGGGTTTAATCTCCAAAACAAGGCTGGTCGGCTAATTCCCAATTATAATGGCACATGTAATCAGAGTCCTCATTAACAAAGACTGACTATATTGTCTATTAGGAATGAAAATTTGAAATGCAAATTCAGCAAATCAAAACGTTAAATGAGCTCCTACCCAAGATGGTTAGAGCTCCCGCCAGGACAGACCACGCTGGCCGACACCTGCCCTGGATTTTCCCTCCAGCTGAATGTACCCTTCGGTTCCAGTCTTTGCCTCCTAATTGACCTGCTTATGATCTCCGCTACAATTAACATATGCTTATTAGTAATGGCTGGTTAAAGATTTCAAGGGCTGCAGTTTCCAAAGTCTAATAGAGATGGCACTCCGCAGGAAAGACGAAGCCACTGCCTCCCTCATCAGCAAAGTCGCAGTGGTTAGAGCATCTGTGGTAGAATTCACAGGATTTTTCTCACTGTCTGATGCATGGAAATTGTTCCTAATTGATATTAGAAATGAATGCAGTCATGATTCCTGATTGATATTGGAAATCAATGCATACATGATCCACTAAGGAAGATATAAGTACTTGGTAAGTCCCCTTGCACTTTGAACAAGTAATTTCTGATTTGATTTTAGGAATAAGACAAAGTCAAAGAACTTCTCTAACTGGGTGAATGGCTAATGGCTTTGGGTTTAGTTTAAATTTGAAATCAATCACCAAGCCATTATTATATGGAATGTTAAAAGGACTTATCGAAGAAAAAGAAGATAAGAAATATGAACAGTAAAATGACAACAAACTCACAACTATCAACAAATGGACCTAAAAGAAAAGAAAAACAATGAAAACAAAAACTAAGCAAACAACCAGAAAAGGAACAGAATCAGAGAAATGGACATCACGCTGAGGGAGTTCAGTGGGGAGGGGGAAGGGAGGAGAAGGGGGGAAAAGGCACAGGGAAGAAGAAGCATAATTAGTAGGCATAAAATAGACAGGGACAGATAAAAAAAATGGTATAGGAAACAGAGGACTCAAAGAACTTATATGTACAACCCATGGACATGAACTAAGGGGGGGGATGTGGGAGGGTTGGGGGGCAGGGTGGAGGGGAAATAAAGGGGGGAAATTGAGAAAACTGTAATAGCATAATCAACAAAAATATTTTAAAAAAGAAATCAAAACATTTTCCTTCAGAATAATTTCATACAATACAACGGGAAATTTTGCACTTGACAAACATCTTCCTGAAGTCTTAACAGGGTGATGATGTTTTTAGAAGATAATGCTCAGAGTTTATATTCTTAGTTTCTAGCTAATACCACTAGATTTGAGAATGCTGAAAAGTTGGAGTAGCATCCTTTTTGCTTCTAGTCACGTAATTTGATAGAAGAGATATTCTATTCCTCCTGAAATAGTTTTCTTTTATTCAGAATTAATGTTTTACCAATCATAAATGTTAATTTTTCACATCCGGTTGTAGATTAGGAGATAGTATGTGGCTATTTGTAACCCAAGGGGCAGCTATACCTTGATTACATACCTTGGTGCTGGTTGATCAAATTTGTTCTTAAACCATTGTCTCTAGTGATCATCCCTGTCTCTAATAAGAGGTAAAAAAAGACTTTGTTCTACAGTAAAAAAAAGAAAAAACAAGAAAATCTTAAAGACTCAGGAAAAAAAAAGACTTTGTTCTGAGTCTCAGGAGGCTTTGGGCTGTCACTCATTAACAATAAGATCTTAAACAAATGTATTAGTTTTCTGTCACTGAGCAACACAATAACACAATTCAGCAGTTTAAAACAACACCCATTTCTGCCCTGGCTGGTATAGCTCAGTGGATTGAGCGTGGGCCTGCAAATGAAAGGGTCACTGGTTTGATTCCCAGTCAGGGCACATGCCTGGGTTGTGGGCCAGGTCCCCAGTAGGGGCCATGTGAGAGAAGCAACCACACATTGATGTTTCTGTCCCTCTCTTTCTCCCTCCTTTCCCCTTGCTCTAAAAATAAATAAATAAATAAAATCTAAAAATATAAAAGCACCCATATAAAATCTAAAAATAAAACAATACCCATTAGCTCACAGCATTGTAGACCAGCATTGTAGGTCAGAAACATAGTCTGAATTTCTGCATTTCTGCTCAAGGTCTCACTAGGGCTGACAAGGGGGTCATTCATGGTGACAGTTTTCCTCTGTGGCTTAGGATTCTTTTCCGAGTTCATTAGTTACAGGCAGAATACATTTCCTTTCAGCTGTAAGTAAGATTGAGATTCCTGTTTCCCTGCTGGCTTCCGGTCAGGGGCTGCTCCTAGCCCCTAGAGGCGGCCCACATCCCTTGCTATGTGGATCCCTCCCTTTGCTAGCCAGCAATAGTGCATTCAATCCCTCCTGGCTTTCAAATCTCTCTCTCTCTAACTAGTGGAAGAAAACTCTCTGCTTTTAAAGGGCTTGTGTGATTAGGTCATGCCTACCCAAATAATCTCTATTTTAAGGCCAACTGGGCTAAATAACAGAGGTTAATCATAAAAGTAAAATCCATCACATTCACAGCCCTGAGGATTAGACAGGATGTATACACCAGGGAGGAGAGAAATCTTAGAATTCTGCCTACCACAGAAAGTCACTTAGCTTCTTTTAGCTTCACTTTCCTAATGCGGAGTTGTTAGGACAAGGGTCTCAAGGTCTGGTCCATTCTTACTGAATGTTATTCTTGCTAAATGTTAAAATGTAGCACAGTATTTTTCAGACCAGCTATAAAAAGGATACATTTGACAGGAACTCTGCCAGATAAATATAGCCAACTACAAAGAGAAATCGATGTGTAATTGACCAAATCATGTATAAGCAGTGGCCTCCCAGAGGCAGAGTTTTGGATATGAATCCCCGTCTTGTTTACTGGCCCAGGTAAATAAAACTGCCTTGCAACCATGTCTGGGTCTTGAAGGAAGCGCGCAAGTGGTGAATCCCATGTGTCTGATACCAAAGCAAGGAGGTTGGACTAGATAATCTCTGCCTCTTTTTACCCATATCTCCAAATTTCCAGGGCCAAATAATTACAAACACATGAGTCACAGATACAAATCACCAGTTAATTGCTATATACTCAACTGGGCTGTTTTACTTACTATATTTTTTGGACTAGAAGACGCACTTTTCCCCCTCAAATTTGGGAGGAAAATGGGGGTGCATTTTATAGTCTGAGTGTAGCTGAATTATAGTCTGAATGTTATTTATGTTATTAAATATTTTACCACATTTTTTGCTTCAAAATTTTTTTCCCTATTTTCTGCCTCTAAAACCTAGGTGCATCTTATGGTCTGAAAAATACAGTAGTAGGTCAATTGGTTTTAGAAACACTAAATGGTGATGTCTGAGATTTTACTGTCTATGTTTTCTTCTAGGAATTTTATGGTTTTGCAACTTATATGTAAGTCTTTTTATACATTTTGAGTTTACCCTTGTGTCTGGTGTAACTTGGTGGTCTAGTTTCATTTTTTTTCTCTTTGCATGTACCTATTCAATTTTCCCATTACCATTTTTTTGCTGATATGTCTCCCAAGGCAAGGGAAATAAAAGAAAAAATAAAGAAATGGCTCTATATCAAACTAAAAAACTTCTGCACAGCAAAAGAAACTATCAACAGAATGAAAAGGAGCCCACTGTATGAGAGAACATATTTGCCAATGATATTTCTGATAAGAGGTTAATTCCCAAAATACATAAAGAACTTAATGCAATTCAACATCAGGAAGATAAACAATCAATTAAAAACGGGCCAAAGACCTTAATAGACATGTGAGGTAGGACAGGTAGTAAACCAAGGCAGGGCGGAGGAGGGGGACGTGGCTCACCCTCTGACTCAGCAGTCCTGAGCCCGGCTCCGTAAGGTTGCTGGGCATTCCGGACATCACAAGCAGGGACAGTGCAGGAGGAAGGGGGTCCTTGAAACTCTGCGTACAGGGAAAGGGAACCTCCGTGGCAATTTCATTAACTAAGACCACAGAGCCTTTATTACAAAGAAAGCCTTTGTAGCTACACATTATTCCAAAGGTTTAGAAGGGGGAGAAGAAGGAGTACCTAGAAACTGGCTGAAGTATATAACTTCTGAACCCCAACAGACCACTCAGATTAGCTGGATGCCCACTTGTAGCCTCAGTTCAAGGGTATAGAACAAACATACTAACAACTTTATTTCCTCTATATGTGGGGCTTTCAGACTAGCTGGGTGTCTGCTTACAGCTTTGTGCTCTTATGTATTTCATAAGTAAACTTACTATCTCATTTCTGCTATATATGTTTTTCTCTCTCTTGAATTCATCTCTTGCAAGCAGGCCAGGACCAAGGGACAAGCTGGGTGGGGAACCCCTGACTCAGGCCTCTCCCAGGTAACAGATGCTTCTTAGCAGAAGAGATACAGATGGCCAGTAAACATATGAAAAAATGCTCAATATCATTAATCATCAGAGAGATGCAAATTAAAACCACAATCAGATATCGCCTCATACCTGCCAGAATGGCTACCATCAATAAATCAACAAAAAACAAGTATTAGCAAGGATGTGGAAAAAAGGGAACCCTAGTGCACTGCTGGTGGGAATGTAGATTGATCAAGCCTCTGTGGAAAGCAGTATGGAGTTTCCTCAAAAAATTAAAATTGTAACTGCCTTAGGACTCAGTGATTACACTTTTGGGAATATATCCAAAGAATTGGAAACACTAATTAGAAAGAATATATAAGACCCTATATTCATACCAGTATTATTTATAATAATCAAAATCTGGAAACAGCCCAAATGCCCATCAGTAGATGAGCAGATAAAAAAGTTGGGGTACATTTACATGATGGAATACTACATGGCCATAAAAAGAAGGAACTTTTACCATTAGAAACAGCAAGGATGGACCTGGAGATTATTATTCTAAATGACAAAAGCCAGTCAGAGAAAGAAAAATACAATATGATTTCACTTATATATAGCATCTAATGAACAAAATAAACTGGTGAGCAAAATAGAAAAAGGAGGCATGGATACATGGAACACACTGACAGCTGTCAGAGGGGAGGGGAAGGGGGACTGAATGAAAGAAAGGGAAGGGATGAGCCAAAGCACACGTATGCATGGCCCATGGACACAGACACCAGTGTGGGGATGGCCGGGGGTGGAGGGGAGGTGGGAACTGGGTGGGGGTGGGCTAAGGGGGAAAATGGAGACACCTTTAATATTGTTGATAATCAAAGTAAAGAAAAAAAAAACAATGACAAGAATATTAAATGGTGATAGAACAATTCTTTTAGTAGGATTTCTAGATAAAATAAAAGATAATGACAGGTGGCCTCTAATTTAATAAACAGCAAAATAGCCTTAAAGACAAAATAAAAATTTATGTAGGCTACAAAGTGCAATTATGAGATGAATCACATGCTTTTTCAGAGATGAAAACATAATATTGGCTTAGAGGTAAAGAAAGTGTTGCCACATTTTTACCTCGTTCTGTCAGTGGCACGGAATTCTAACAAGGCAATGCCCATGGATTTTTGATGAGGTACGTTTCCCAGAGTTTTTCTGATATATTTCAAAATGTATTAAATTTCCTAACAAAAATCCATCTGTTTAAAAATTCTGTTAAGAGCACTTCTCTTCCACACTTGCTTAACCCTAGGTAAAGCAATCACATTTTAATACACCTGGCTTTCTAAAGTACAAGTCTAATTTTCAAATACCACATAATCTAATCTTAAAACTTGAGACTCATATGCATTACTCGTGTTTTTAAATTAAATTTTTGACCAAAGGCAAAGACTTCCGGCCAAGATGGAGGGGTAGGTAGATACACTGCCTCCTCGTACAACCAGAAGAAGGACAACAACAAATTTAAAAACAAAAAATAACCAGAACTGCCAGAAATTCTAACTGCATGGAAGTCCAACAACCAAGGAGTTAAAGAAGAAACATGCATCCAGACCTGTAGGAAGGGCAGAGATGGGTAGCTGGGGTGGAGAGGACTCATAGCAAGGCAGTGGCTGGAGGAGTGGGTGCTCCCACATTGGTTGTGCATAAACCGGGAGGAACAACTAGGGATCAAGACAGACCATGCAACCCGGGGTTCCAGCTCGAGGAAATAAAGCCTCAAAACCTCTGACTGAAAAAACCTGTGGGGTTGAGGCAGCAGTAGAAACTCCCAGACCAACAGAAGAGTTTGTTGGAGAGGCCCACAGGGTCCTAGAACGTACGTAAAACCACTCACCTGGGAATCAGCACCAGAAGGGCCCAATTTGTTTTGAGTTAGTGGGGGAAGTGACTGAAAGCCAATGGAGAGTTGAGCAAGTGGCATTGTTCCCTCTCAGACCCCTCCCCCATATACAGCACCACAACACAGAGACCTGGGTTGCCCTGTCCTGGTTAATACCTAAGGCTATGCCCCTTACAATGTAATAGGTGGACCAAGACAAAAAAAAAAATATGGCCCAAATGAGAGAACCAATCAAAGCTCCAAAAAAAGTACAACTCAGCAATGAAGAGATAGCCAACCTATAAGATGCACAGTTTAAAACACTGGTCATCAGGATGCTCACAGAAACGGTTGCATATGGTTGCAAAATAGAGGAAAAAGAGAAGGCATGGAAAGTGAAATAAAGGAAAATGCACAGGGAATCAACAGTGACAGGAAGGAAACCAGGACTCAAATCAACAATTTGGATCAGAAGGAAGAAATAAACATTTAACCAGAACAGAATAAAGAAACAAGAATTTAAAAAAAATGAGGAGAGGCTTAGGAACCTCCAGGCAATTTTACATGTTCCAACATCCAAATCATACGGCCGCCAGAAGAAGAGGAAGAGCAAGAAATGGAAAACTTATTTGAAAAAATAATGGAGATCTTCCCTAATCTGGCAAGGAAATGGACTTCCAGGAAGTCCAGGAAGCTCAGAGAGTCCTAAGGAAGTTGGACCCAAAGAAGCACACACAAAGACACATCATCATTACATTACTCAAGATTAAAGATAAGGAGAGAATCTTAAAAGCAGCCGGAGAAAAGGAGACAGTTATCTACAAAGAGTTCCCATAAGGCTACCAGCTGATTTCTCAGAAGAAATCTTGCAGGTAAGAAGGAGCTGGAAAGAATTATTCAAAGTCATGGCAAGGAGGCAAGGACCTACATCCAAGATTACTCTATCCAGCAAAGCTCTCATTTAGAATGGAAGGGCAGAAAAAGTGCTTCCCAGATAATGTCAAGCTCAAGGAGTTCATCATCACCAAGCCCTTATTATGTGAAATGTCAAAGGGACTTATCTAAGAAAAACAAAGTCAAAAATATGAACAGTAAATTGACAATAAACTCACAACTATCAACAACTGAACCTAAAGAAATGAAAACAAAAACAAACTAAGCAAACAAGCAGAACAGGAAGAGAATCACAGAAGTGGAGATCACATGGAGGGTTATGACAGTGAGGGGGAGGGGTAGAATGGGGGAAAAGGTACAAGGAATAAGAAGCATAAATTGTACGAAGAAAATAGACAGGGAAAGGTTAAGAATAGTATGGGAAATGAAGAAGCCAAAGAACTTATATTTGTGACCCATGGACATGAACTAAGGTGGGGGAATGATGGTGGGGGAGTACAGGGGGAGAGTAATAAAGGGGAGAAAACATGGGACAACTGTAATAGCATAATCAATAAAATATATTTAAAAAATTAAATTTTAGCCCTGGCTGGTGTAGCTCAGTGGATTGAGCGCGGGCTGGGAACCAAGCAGTCCCTGTTCGATTCCCAGTCAGGGCACATGCCTAGGTTGCAGGTCAGGTCCCCGTGAGGGCCATGTGAGAGGCAACCATACATTGCTGTTTCTCTCCCTCTCTGTCTCCCTCCTTTCCCCTCTCTCTAAAAATAAATAAAAATAAAATCTTTTAAAAAAAATTAAATTTTAAACCATATTGGGTGGGAGAGTGTGATCTGAATGGTCTCCTGGTGTTTGCATGTGTGTGACTTTAATAAGCAAAGACAGTAAAAAAGAAGACAACATAATTCCTTTTCTTCTTTCCAGGCTCTGGGATAAAGTCAAGAAAAAATGAAATTACTAAAACTTCAGAAAAAGCTTTGGTGCTTGGTGATGAATTACTTCAAAAAATTGTGTTAATTTCACAATTGGAGATTGCAGCTGTATCCTTTCGAGACTTTTTATGTCTCAAAAAAAAAAACCCAGCTACACTTTGGGTATACATGAATAAGAGTTAAGAGCATACATTCTTTCTTTGTTATGGGTATATAACTTTTCTTTTTCTAGTTGAAATAATGAACAAGATCACTGTGGTCAAAAAAGCTTTTGTAATGAACTTCAATGAAATATACTTGATATGGGCTTATGTAAGTGATAAACACTGAGATATTGACAATCCACCATCAATCACTTATATTGGGCTCTAAAAACATTGAAAATCCGTGTAAGCATTCAAACTCCTCACATTTAATCTGTGAGTATATTTTTGTCAACATCCCTTTTAGAAACACTTTTCCTCCTTCTCAGCATGTGGTCCTTTGTTCCATTTGAAACTCAGTTTTAGTCCCCCGACACGCAATAACTAGTCATGGGCGTCTGCAGTTAGAATTGGGAACTGGGTCATAAAAGCTATCACCTTAAAATGACGATATTCTGCTTTTAGTGAAATTATTCCAGGCATCTCTATAGTAAAATGTATTTATTGGCTTTTTCTTCTTTGATTGATAATTCATCTAGCAATTGGTAAAATATTTGGAACCTGGTTATATAGACCTAGCCATTCTTGGATAATACTGAGTTTTACCCTCTTCTCTAAAAATAAGACAATAAATATTTGAGAGATTATAAAATGTTTTGTGTGCTTACATTTTGGGAAAACCCCAGACTCCTTTGTCTCCTCAGGATGGAGAGCGAACCTCTGTTTCTGAAGCTGTAAATTCTGCATTCCTCTCCTGAATTTCAGAGTTGCTGCAGTCACAGGGATAAACAACTTGGGAAAATGTACTTGTCCTAAGACATAGTTTTTCACTAGTAAAATAGAGATAATTATAGTATTCACTCAATGAATTGTTTTAAGATTGTGTGAATTAAATATGTGTAAAATACCTAACACAGTTTAGTACACAGTAAATGTTTAGCAACTATTAATGTCATTATGGTTCTTGTTTATGTCTGAATTTAAAAGAATTGTAATTTTAGTTCACCTCAATAATATATTAATCTTAGTGTTATTAAAACAGTTTAAGTAGTCAATAATATTCTTAATCACCAGCTCTGAGAAACACACTCTCATACATACCCCCAAACTGAGAATTAAATAAATAATGTGAGCAAAGGGACCAGGATTTGCCTGGAACAGAACTCAAGGTGTGCTCACCGTTTTTATCCTTAAAGTGGTCCAGTGATGCCACCCGCCCAGAGCTCATCCCTACCAACATTTGGAAATATGTGTTCCAGTCGGTTGTGGGCACATAATGGTGTGCATTTACTCCATCGTTCCATGATTAGTCACCACTACAAAACGCAAAACGGTAATAAGAGCATTTGCAGGCAAAGTAGAAACAGTAGCTGTAGCTGGCAAGATGATGTATTTCTTTTATCTCTGTGTCCATCTCTCCATTTATCGATCATCATCTCTTTTGCTTTTGTTACCTCTAATGCTTATTGCAAACCTCACTCTCCACGTTATCCTGCTCCACTCCCACTAGGCTCCACTCCAAGCCTTAAGACCCTTGACTTTTGTTCTACCTTATAATTACCAAGTAGCAGAGAGAAAGAGAGAGAGAGAAGAGGAGGAGGAGGAGGAGAAAAGAGAGTTCAGTTTTAATAAACACCCAGATTCTTGCAGTCTAAAACTTTCAGAATACCCTTAAGATTTGTCTTATGTTATAAAACAAACATTTCATTTATTTGGGAGGTATAGTAATCTTTTTAGTTCTTATACATGCTGAATAGCTTAATGTGGTTCTGTTTCGAAAGCTCCCTAAAATTTTGGGATGGCATCTCACATCTTTAGCGGACTCAGTCACAGCCACTGGGATTGTCCCTCAGGGCCAAGTTGTTGGCGGGTCACCCTCTCTCTCAGTTCTTTTCTTTTTGGTGGTACCCAAGGAACATACACTTCCTGGTTAAACTCAGGTGCTTGCTCTGTTTCTGCCCTGCCCCCAAATCTGTACCCCTCAATGCAGAAGGGGGTATCTGTACCCCTCAATGCAGAAGGGTTGGGTAGCACCCTGTTGGGAAGGGAGGTTGCTAGACCAAAAGCATACTTTATCCCAATACTTTGGCTGCTCTTCTCTCCTGTTGTCCAGGACTACATTTCTGACATGAGGTCAGCCAGTCCAGAGAATGTGCACTCTGCATCCAGTTGCTCTAAAGTTAAGGGCGACATGTTTCCTGTGCTCGAGGATTTATGCGACTCCTGTTGGCTTCCTTCAGATACTACTCCATTTCACCTCAGCAAACAACACACTGTCAAAATTCAAAACCGCACTTGACCATCGTAAAAATATTGTTTATATTTTTGTTCTAGAGGCTTCAACTACTTTAGATACTGGTATGATGGCCATCCAACACAGAGGTTCTCGATCTTGGCTGTACAATGAAAACATCTGGGGAACCTGAGAAGCTATTGGGCCCCTCGCCCCAAATCGGGTGTAATTGATCTGAGGTGAAGGTTGTAAAAAGCTCCCCAGGAGATTCTAATTGCAGCCAAAACCGAGATCCACTGATGTAAAGAGAAGTCTAAATATATGGATAATGAAATCAGAGGCTGCCCGATTCGGAGAGGTTTTTCTGGGCTGTCCTCCAGCTATACTGCTCCCGGTCCCGACCTCTGCACTTGAGCCGCTCTGAATTTCCCCGGTTCCTCTAGGGCCCCACGCTGCTCACAGTTCAAGCCTTTTGCACAGTCTGACCTTTCTACCTAAATCAGCATACCCCCTCCTGCCCACAGCAGTGCCGGCTTCATTCCCACCAGCCTTTAGGTTTCATTTCAACTGTAATGTCCTTGAAAAAAATCGGGCTTGATTTCTAAGACAGCATGTGTGCCCGGCCAAAGGAGCAAGTCCATCGGCTTTATAACACGCCTCTCACTGGAGAGGCGGCCGGCCGAGGTGCTCAGCACCGACGCCTTGGCGCCCCACTGCCCAGGTCCCAGTCTTGGCAGCATCACGTCCCAGCTGTGTTTACCTTACGAGTTCGGCAGGAGGGCGCCGGGAGCTAGAGCACGGAGAACGCTCACAATAGCGGCTACCGCGCAATAAGTGCTAAAGTTTTCCTGTTTAATTTCAGTTACATAACTCACTGCTTAAAGGCTGTTTCTCTCTCTACAATGCAGGCTTCTTGAAGGCGGGCCCGCCTATGTATGTTTTTTCTTTACTTTTTTTTTTTACTACTATGTACACATTAGAAATACAGTGAATGTGGGTTGACTGAACACATGAATATGTAGTGCAGATAAAATAATGGTGGACATGAGGCATGTAGTCATTCTCACAATATTGCTTAATACACATTCTCTTATTCATTGTCATGCAACTGTATGACTTGTAAAACCTGACTAATTGCAAACGAATAACTTGCCAATTTGAGGGTTGTTTCTAAGTTTTAATAAAGCTTCCAAGTACAATGGGATTTTTCGTCTGAGCTTTTTTTTCTCTTGAAGAGCCAAAGTTTAGAATGAAATAAATGACCAAAGATTTAATTGCACAATTGAGCAGCCTACATAATTTAAAAACTGGGTAATTGGGTCTTGAGTAAACAGAAATTGATGGTACCTTGTTAGTGTGTAGGAAATATTAAATAATAATCACACACGTATAAAGTTTAGTATTTCTTATATATTTCATGAAACTAAAAAACCATTGAACATCTACCTGAGGGCTACTGCCCCTTAACTTTTAATTTAAATTGATTTTGTGTTTAATTTATGAACACTCAAAAATATGAAATGTAAAGGAAAATGCAACCTCATAAATCAATGTGTTCTGGATTGCCAGTTTAATTTCCATATTGATTTGGTGCCCAGACTAGTGGTGTCTACAAGAAGGCAGGAAACAGTCGTCTTTGGATAAAAGGTCAGGTAGAAAACATGAGTGTGATAGCTAAGAGCTTCCTCTGATTAACCGCTATGACAGGGGAAATATGCCCATTGAAAAACTGGCGTTTTGATTTGCTTGATACCTTATTCTGACAGTTACTTATATTAATGGAATTTTTCACTTTTTAAAAATAGCTGATGGTATATGAGAGTGAGTAGTAAGTTTAGCCTCCTGATAAAAGAAAAAAAACACCTTTGAATTTTAAACATTTTTCTTTACTATGAAATATTATTTCTAATTGTAAAGCAGAAACTTGCTTTAGTTGCCACTAGATTTGAGAATTGTTAGTAAGCAGGAAACTTCCTAAACATTTATTACCATATATTTAAAGGTATTAAAAAGAGTTCAGTTTTTATTGGTAGCATAAATTTTTATTCCTGATATATGTAATGGTATTGTATTCGATGCATCCTTGTAAGCCAAATTTAAAATTCTTTTTTGGAAAAGATTTCCTTTTTCAGAAAGAAATACTATAAACAAACCATCTGAAAAATAGTAGAAATTCTGGAATCAAAAATGATTGAATTTCTTGCAACTCTACTCCTTAATACTTAGGTGACTTTTGTCAAGCTATGAAGTGACATAATGCATGTAAGGTATTTGTCATGGTGCTGGTCATATAATAAGTGTTCAATAAATGTTAGCTATACTCACATAACAATGGCAGCAACAACAGCAGCAAAAACAAAAATGATAATACATTAAGACATAAGATCCATAAATAATAGCATTTTAATTTAATTTTATTTTTACTTCTATTCTTTTTAAGTTTTGAGTATTCATTATGTACCATACGTGCTTTAAAGTATTTCCCATGTATTGCTTATTTAGTTTTCACAGATACCCATCAGGATAGATGCTAATTCAATTTTCATTTTAAACATGAAGAAAGGGAGACATGAGAGTGAAATGACCTGACCAAAGTCATGGACATTTGGATTTAGAAGTCCTCTTTCTGGTCTTTACTCAGTCATTGCAATGACGAACCCCACCCCCCTTTTCATCTGGCAGGAAGATATGTCTTGGCTGGTAGCTGCTACACGTGGAATGCCGGGTCTGCCAGCTACTCCCTCTGCCTGTGTCGGGGGCATCTACTAGTTGTGGGACAAGCTTCTAAAAGTCAGATGGTGTGTTCCCACATCAGTTAATGTGGTTGTACTTGTCAATGTCACATAAATTACCTATCACTTAAATGCTACATAAATCAATATAATGTGTGTAAGAAAAGGCAGAGGATTGTTTCTGTGAATACAAAATTGAGTTCTTCATTAACCTTCATTCTGATTAGGGGTAGATGAGATAAATGTCAAGATTAAGGAAAACATCATGAAACTCTACAAAGTGTCTATATTCAGATTCTCCTTAAATTCTAAATATCTGAAATGTGAGATATATATTTGAGCCTTAAAAAGGGAAGAAAATCCTGTCATTTGTGACAACCTGAATGAACATGGACGCACTTCTTTTTTTTTAAATCCTCACCCAAGGATATGTTTACTGATTTTAGAGATTTAAAGAGAGGGAGGGAGGGAAATAGGAGAGAGAGAGAGAGATAAAGGGAGAGAGAAACATTGATTGGTTGTCTCCCGTAGGCACCCCAAGAGAGGATCAAACCCACAACCTTTTGGTGTACGGGATGATGCTCCAGCCAACTGAGCCAGGGCTAATCTTTTTCTTAAAGTCAACTGTGTCATACATAAAACATAGCTTGATGACGGGAGTAGAATTCATCAAATTCACTGTACTGGGATTATGAAAGGCAGGAGCACAGTGGGATGGGATGGGTTGCAGGAAATCATGAATGTTGGGTCTCTTTTGGACATCACATATTCTAATTCCTCTTGAATTCAAGCTCCTGTTTTGCCTTTGCTATGTGTTATTCACTTTGCTGTATCACATTACATGTATTTCAAACAATAAAAAGTGTGCCATGGACGTATTAGAAAGGTTATTCTGGCATTAGAAAGTGGGAGGAGTGATAGGAGGAGTTGTTTCCCTGGAGCAGGAAAACCATTTGAAAGGAGATAGAAATGATAAGGCAGGTCTGAGCTAGTGCAATGCCAGTATGAACAGAGACGAGAAGGGAAGAGATTTAAGGAGGAATAATCAATAATACTTAATTACTAGTTGAACTGGGGCTGGTAATTAGGGTGATACTCATATTTCTGGTCTCAGTAACTGAATAGGTGATGGGACCATTCACTGATGCTAAGGAATACAGGAGAGAAATAGTTTTGGGTAGAAGAGGGGAAATGCTTTCTAATTCAATGAGTGAACTATAGAATGTGTGCCTTGGCAATGTTTAATAGACATTTGCATACGTATACCTTGGGCTCGGAAGTCTGGGACTCACAGATTACAGAAGCTGAAACCGTAGGAAGGGTGGGCCCGTCCCCTGAAAAGTATTTGGAATAAGAAGAGAAGTGGTCCGAGAATAGAACACTGGGGGCTTTCGAGTTTAAAGGATGAGCACTAGGAGAGGAGGAAAAACAAAGGAAAACAATGTGTAGAAAAAAGTCTCCTGAATAAACTCTAGGAAACAAAGAATTTAAAGGGGAAAGAAATTGACAACTTTATCAAATGCAGTAGAGATTTTGATAATGATGATGATGGTGATAAATAATAACAATTGTATTTAGTGAGTGCCTGAAAGGTGTAAGATATTTTGCTATCATAATCAAAACAAATTATTATCTTTCAACATCCCCAAATGGTGGGCATTATCATTCCTGTTTTATATGAATAATTAGGTCCAAGGAGCCTAAGAAACTGGCATAATGGTCAGAGACAGCCACAAATCTAAGCGCTGCTGGGATTTAAACTCACAGAGATCTGATACTGAAACACTATTTTTTAAACATACTGTATATACTGCCTCCTTTAAAAGCTAAAAGAGTGTATTTCACTGATGACCACGAGGTCACCTTTAAGTAAGAAAGATTACTTTTTATTGACTCAGGGCCAACAAATTTGCATGCATGTGCGTATTGTGGGTGCTTCAAACATCTGGACAGTAGAGTGGCCGGAATGCGAATGGGGGGTAAATTATTTGGCAACTTGAACTGTATTTTCAAGCAGCCCAGCTATAAAGGGTATGTGAGAAGTAGTAAATAAAAGAAGGGCAACATTAAGAGAAAACTCATTATATTTTTATTATTATTATTGGTGGTGGTATATTTTTGTTATAATTTAACACATTATGCTAAGGTCCTATGTCTTGAGGGAAGCCCACAGAGTTTGGACTTAACACATAGGCAATGCTAACTAAGTCCATGTTCCCTGTGTGACCTTTCGAAAGTCCCTGAAGCCTCTGGTTCCCACTCTGCCGGAGAAGTAATGGTACCTAACACTAAGAACTTCTGAGAGACTTAAATGAACTAATTATGTAAAGTGCCAAACATGGTGTTTATAATCAGTTCTTTATCTACCCAACTAGAGGTATGTACAAAGTGGTATTATTTATTTTTGTATTCTTCAAGCCAAACACAGAGCAGATACTCAATGAATAGATGATATAGGGTGGGTATTCGTTTGCTTATCTGCATCTCTTCTTTTGATGGAGAAGGAAAATGTTTTATCCTCCTAAACACTGTTTCCCCAGTTCTATACTGCTGAACAAAGTGTACAAACTCTATAAAGCTTTCCTGATTGATCTAATGAAAAGCTACGAGGAAGATGAATGTCAAACACTGAGAATTAATCAAATGTGATGGGTTTATCACTGTGCCAGGAATTAGATATCGATGCTAAAAATAGATGGAATACATACCCAGAATATAATAATTGGTCTTTGTCAGGATATAATAGTATTTAGCTGATAATGTGAACATATAAACAGAGAGATAGGGAGCCACTATTATTGATTGCTTTCCTATTGTTGGCTTTACATGGAGAAATTCAGCTGAAAGATATATCTTTATGTTCAGGATCAAATCAGGAGCAGGCAATGTTCTTGGGAGTTCTAATCTGATTCATCCCCATAAGGTCCAGTGTTTCCCACGGTTTCCCTTTGTCTGTGCTGCTTCATCTTCCTGGACCTCATGGCCCTTACTGATCAGCTAAAGGCCATTTGCCCACTTCCCAAGACTTAACTCAAGCTTCACTTCTTCTTTAAAGGAGATCTTGATCCTTAACCCCCAAGAAGATATACACCTCCTGTAGTTCTGGTTTAGTTTTCTGACAGAACACTTATAATATTGATGTTTTACTTGCTTATACTAAATTTTTTACTTGTTTACATTTTGCTTTCACTTGGTATCCTCTAAATCATGTAGCCAGAGTCCCCGTCAGACATGCATTTGCATTCACAATGTGCCCACACATGTGCCTAATATACACAGAACCCAGGTCTCTGAGATGCATTCAATACGTGCATGCTAAGTTGAGAGGTTTATTATTACTTATTGCTAGGTTATGAATATTCCGTTGAGCTAAAATGTAAGGTTGTAAGCAGGAATCTTGCCTTAAACCATTTGAAAATCCTCAGACATAGAATTATTTTTTCACCCAGTAGGTGCTTCATATTGCTTGGCACCAATGATGTTGATTTTCTGTAAGATCCGGAAAACGTGACATGATCACCTTCCCAAAAGGCATAGCTAAATTCAAAGGGAGTATCAACAATTCTGTGAAGTTTCTGGTGTAACATAAGGAACTTAGCACAGTACTAGCACATAGTAGAATAGCTGCCTACTTAATATAGATTGAGTAATTAAACAACATGGGACAGCCCCACACAAGAAAGAATGGAGTATTACCTCTGAGTTGGAATTTCATTGGCTCTTGTTATGGATTTCTCCAATGCCACTGCTAAGTTTACCGACAACAGTTTCTGTCAACACTCTAGCACGGAGACACTCGGCTAAAAAATAAACATCTAGACATTTTAGTAGCTTAAATATTGCCATAAATTCCTTGCAGTTTCCCTCATGAAGAGGTAGAATTTGTTTTCATTACCCATGCATCTGGGCTGACATTATTTGTGGCACACTGACAAATAGAATAAGGGAAAAATGACATTCTGTGAGTTCCAGAACCAAGGCCGCCATAGCTTCCATCTGCCTTTTTGGACTGCTGCCCCAGGGACCGCTATGTGGAGAACCCAGGCAAGAAAGGCAACATGGAAAGAGAGGCCCAGCCAGCCAGCAGTCCCAACCAAGCCCATCCCAGCCGACCCGTCAGCGGAAGGCAACCACACGCATAATCCCAGGTGTTGCCAACAGAGGAATCACCTAGTCAGCCCATACAAGAGTGACAAGTAGTAAAGCATATTGCTTTAAGCCTCTCAGTAGTAGGCTGGTTTGCTATGCAGCCAGAGATAACCGGTAGAGGCAAGGAAACAAATGGCAGCTTCTGGGTTCCTTTTCCTAACAATCAAAGGGGAGGTATAAACAACCCGAATGTCTTTTTAGGGGCACTAGAGATCCTGAATAAAGTAAGGTTATTCAGGGAGGCTATGAAAGCATTTCCAGCTCGTTATGACAAGTGACAGGAATAGAAAAGGCTTGAGCAAGCACTTGTTCACACACATTGATTTTGTAAATCTTCACTTTTGGGCAAACAAGGATAAAATATAAGAGTAATCAAACCAATGTGAGAATCATCTAACTGTTCCAAGGCTTCAAAATTAAAACAGTAAAATGTTAGACAAAAATGCTTGAAAGCTAGCAAAAGAAGCCTGGAATTTTGTAAAAGAAATGCTGTGAAGCAAAAATCCATTAATATTCAATAACCTTCCTTCAGCTTCTCCCAATGTGAAGGAGTCAATAATGGGGTCAGTTCTTTTCTTGACCCAGAATTCTGGTTCTCTTAAAAGCAAAGCAAAGCAAAACAAAACAAAACACTAAGAAAATTTACAGCTAAACATGTTCTTAACTGAGATTAATAAGAAAATCTCTCAGGAAAATCCGTTTGCCACATTTTCTTCTTACAGAACATGTGCACAAATAAGGTTTACAAATTCCTCTAGTTTCTGTATGAAGCATTTTGCTTCTCTAGTTACTTATAATTAATCATAAAATGCTTTCAGAACATACAACAAATTTTGTAGATGGACTTGAATCAATATGTTTAAACTTGATATATGTCCAGGGCCCAACAACATACAATACACTAGAACATTCCTGATTTCACATGCCATTATGAGCTTGGGGATTATCTTCTCATGAAGGTAAGAAAAATGGATCTCAGAGAGTTAATGGTTTTCTAAATTTAAAGGTGATTCAGCAGGTCAAAAATAATGTTAGCACTAGGATCTACTCTTCCTTTTCCTCAAGAAATGGATTACATACTGATACGTTCACAGCTAATTCTTACATAGCTCATATTCCAGGCACCATTCTGTTGCTTTAGATATACATATGGTGGGCAAAAGTAGGTTTACAGTTGTTCCTGTGGAAAATAATACAATAATCAATAAATAATCATACAAGAATAGACTGTCATGTACTCACAACAATGTACCTCCTTTTGCCCATCCCTGTGTGTGTGTGTGTTAACAAACTTAGCCATGACACAACAATTCTGTAAGGCATACATTACTTCCATTTCACTGAAAAAAAAAAAAAAAGCTGATGCAGAGAAAGGTAAATGAATGTGTCTGTGGTTACATAGCTAAGAATGACAGAGTTGGGGTATGGGCCCTTGTAGTCCACCTTAGACTACGTGCTCTTAACCATTGTGCTCTAAATTCTTTTCTGTGGAAATGAGTGATGTTTTATTTTTAAATTATAATGATAATAATTGTAGAATTTTTTCTGGGATCAAAAAACTAAGTGTTTCACACAGCCCCGCATGAGCTGAAGAGAGACTGATCCTGCACAGGCAATAGTTATACCAACAGGGAAAAGGGGGATTGGAGTAGATGCTTTTTGAAGTGCATTATGAAAAAAAGGGAATATTCATAACATGATACCACTTTGTTCATGGGAATCTCAATTCAAATTTCAGGGGTTCCAAAATGCCAAATGCAACATCTAACGATGTTTGTTAATTGTTAAGGAATGATTATCAAGCCATTAAAACTATAGTTTCCCACTTTTGAAACTGAATTGTCTCTTTCAAAAGTCTTGAAAAAGGGGTTTATATCAAGGAAGAGATGGAAAACGGACCATCGCTTGGGGCATGCATGTGACTATTTTGGCACTCAGCAGACAGAACGTGTATCCGTTACTGCTTTTTATGCTTTGAGTTTCTATAATCTTTAAAAAGACAATTCCAAAGAAAAGAGACGATTTTAAAATATGTTTGCCTTATAATCACTCTCCAGCACTTGAGAGGCAGTGAAGCGATACATGAAATTTAGTGTCAGGGGTTCTTATAATTTTGAGGTCATGGGCTATTTTGAGAGCCCGTTGAAAACCATGCACCTTCTCACCTACCAAAGTGCACATGGACAAAATATTTTTCAGTTTCTTTCAAGAGGTCAATGAACTCTTTAAAATCTACTTACAAATCTGGAAATTAAATATCTCACCCTATCATCTATGTTTCTTAATTTACCAAATACAGCAGATAAGGATCTAAATACATCTACTATACATTCATGTCAACAATGGCAATATTGCAGCAACACCACTAAATACACCTGGCATTTATTGCATACTTAATGCATGCCATACATACTTGGTGACCATACGATACATGTGCTGACATTGTCTTCATTTCACATATCAGAAAACTGAGACATGGAAAGCCCAAATTCTCCAAAAAGTACTGAAGCAAGGGTCTGAAACTAGGGAGTTTGATTCTACAAAATCATGCTTTCTACCAAGGCAATTTGCATATTCTAGTGCTCAATAAACATTACTTGTGATTACTGCTGGTGTTATCATTTTGAGATAAAAAATGGCACTTGTAGAAAAATGTATAACCCATAAGCAAAAATATTTTTCCTTGAATAAGTGAAAGTAATTTTTTTCTGTGATTTAATAATTGTCTCCTTTTGCTCTAGGTTCTAATAGTTAGATAATGGATCCTGTCAACCATTATATGTCTTCACCTTCAGCTGGGGACACATAACTTTTATTGTGGTCCATTATCTGGCCATTAGAGGCCACAAGTGTGTCCCCTGACCCTCTGCCCCACATTATGCTGAAGAAAAGGAGCAGAAAATGTGGAGGCAGCAGCATTTCTGTCATCCCACGTCAAAGGAGCTACAGAGCCTCCTATATTGAGGCCATTCATTTTCTTTCTGCTGTAAAGTCCATCATGCAAGTCCTGAGGACAAAATTCAGTCTGTTTCCCAATTCAGTTTTCCAGCCTTTCCTTCTTGCTCTTTCACTTCATGAAGTCAAATCTAGTAATAGTCAAACTCTACTCAGTATATTCAGATATCCTTTTTAACAGAGGGCATTGAACTGCTCATAAGATTTAATAAATGTGTTCAGCTTAGTGTTTTATATTCTTATCACACAAACCACTGATCCAAAATTTAAAGCATTCATGTAATTTTTTGACAGTCTCTTAATGGACTTGGGTGGCATATTTTTGTTTCTAAAATGAAATTGAACTACAATCAATTCCAATTAGATATTTATTTTTTAGATTTTATAAACTTGAAATAATTGCAAGCACCATGAGTTGTTATACCCAAGAAGTAGGAGCTGTTACAAAGAACCAGTTTAAACAATAAGGACAGGTTTTACTCGAGAACTTTTATAATGGCAGAAAAGAGACTTCAGTGTAGAGTGGGGCTCACTTTCAAATGCAGCAAGAATAATTTGGGATTTATAGTCAATGAGTTGAATGAGGGGTTCAGTGGACGGAAAATAACTAAAAGGAGATATTAAGAGCAGAGATGGTTCTGGCTAAAGCTACTTAACAAGATTCTTACTAAAGGCAGACCAGGATGATCAGAAGGCAGGAAATGAGAAATCTGCGTAGATCTTACTAAGCTGACTTACCAGGACTCTTGTGAAACCTGGGCTATGCAGGCTTATTCGGGACTGAGGCCATGGTCAAGGCCTAGTCACAAAGAGGGCTCAGAGGAGCTTGACTAAAGTTTGGTCTAGAAGAGAGCCTTTGTCAGAACTACCAACATGTATTTGCTGAAAGTATCTATGTAAATCTGTCAAGATTTTCCATATTCTCATCTGGAGAAGCAGGATATTCAGAGGGGCCAGGTAACTCAAAATGTATGAATCAGATGATCTCTTTCTTTCTCTCTTTCAGAATATTGGGAACCATTGCAAGAGAATCGTTGGCTTTGTCGATAGCCCTTGAGCCTGCCTTTTTATAGTGATTGTAAAATAAATGAAATCCAAAGACACTGTCTTATTGTCCTAATGTAAGGACATTAAGGGTTGGTCAAAAAGGTCTTTTAGTTTTTTCTGTACAAAGGCGCTAGTAGTGCTTAGTTGTCTTCACCTTCACTCAAAACAATTTTGTTAGACGATATTGCGACAGCTGTCATAGCAGCATGCATTAAGAAAAAACAACAAAACTGATGAATTTTCGTGCAGCGATTTTATATTGAAGATGAAAGAAAATACGCAACATTTTTGGTGTATTATGCTTTACGATTTCATGAAATGTAAAAATGCAGCTGAAAAGCAAAAATAGATTTGTACAGTGTGTGGAGAAGGTGCTGCGACTGATTGAATATGCCAAAAGTGGTTGCTAAGTTTCTTGATAGTATTGACACTTTGGCCAAATAATTCTCTGCTGTGTCTTACGCATTGGAAGATGTTGAGCAGCATCCCTGGCCTCTACTCACTAGAAGCCAATTACAGGAGATAGCTGACATACTCAAAATATCCAGATCGATAAAGTTATTGGTAAAAATGAAAAATGTCTTTTATTTTACAGAAAAAACTGAACAGGCTTTTTGGCCAACCCAATATATCTCTTTCTGTTTTCTGTGCAGGCCCCCCCAGCTCCTTTGTCAGTGTTCGTACATCCTAACCATTGCGTGCCTCTCAGTTTATCCACTCATGGCCAAGTTAGAAAGGAATTTAAATCTCTATTTGTATTTTATACTTGTACTTGTCTTTTTAAATCAGAATAAATGTTTCTTGGAGGCTAAGATCTTGCATAACCAGATGCAATATATAAAGGTTTCTCACTGTTGAGTATTTCAGGAATTTTAAAATAGGTGACTTTTTCTTTTCTTTTATCATTTTTTAATCTATTTACTATTCTCTTTTTTCTCCAAACCCTCTCTCCCCCACCACACTCTATACCTCTTACTGAAAATCATAACTGTGGGTAGAAACGAATGTGAGTTTTTAAAATGTCAAACCCTTTGATAACAGAAATATCAGTGGAAAGTTGTGTTAAGGGACTTGAACAGCTTAAAGGGATTACAGTGAAGTAGTAACACTGATGGTCTGCTACTTTGAATCACATAGTTATGGACATTATTCATTAAAGATCATCAAAGATCCATTCTAATAAACTGTTACGTGATGTTATTGAGTAACCACTGCTTATGTCTACTTTTTAGACCCCATACGAGTTTGTATTTCTTATCAAGTTTATAAGGTGATGGTTGAGAGTACATGTAAAAATGAGTACTTTCTCTGCCTCTGACCCATATAAAAGTGGATATTCAGAGGTTAATCTTATGATAAATATAAAATTGAGGGTCTTTCAATGAGCTTATCGGGTCCCATGGGGATGCTAATGCTGCCTCATGAAGCTTCAAAATAAACCAGAGAAATAGAACTTGTCATCTGATTACAGCTGGAAGTTCTTAGGAGGATGAAGGTAAATAACTCGTGTGAACTAAAGAAATGGAGTTCCTTTACCATCCAGAGACTTATACAGTAGAAGGAAGGTTAATAAGTAGCCTGCTGTTTTGAGAATGCTGTAGCACTTGATCTGCCCTTGGACAACAGCTTCTTTCCCAGTAAGTATACAAGGTCTAAATTAAGATCTTGAATGCCTACAGACAGGCTTGAATCTGTAGGCAATGCGTTGTCAGTAATAGGTGTTAAGCCAGACATTGCCATGACTAGACCTTTGTTTTAGGAAAATTGGTCTGAGAAAAGTATATAAAATGAGTTGGGAGAAAGACAGACAGAAGGCTGATCAGAAAGACTTTCCAGTCTTGACAGAGACAGAATGCAGACCAGAACTAGAGCAGTGGCAGATGTGTGGAGAAGAGGGGGCAGTTGTGAGCAATGTAGTAAAGGCAGAATAGACAATGTTGGCCCCAGATGGGCAAGTGGGAAAGAATCAACACTAATCCTGAGATTAGGAAACATCAAGAGAGAACAGATTGGGAGAAAAATAATGAAATCAGTTGTGAAAATATTTGACTTTGAGGTGCCAGCAGAATGTCCAGAGAGAGATGCAGAGGCAGTTAGAAATGCATGCCAAAGATTTGGAAAAGGGGTCAGATCTGAAAGTAGAGTCCTTGAATATATGATGATCAAGAAAGAATGTATAAAAAAATGACAAGACCAAAAACAGATACTTGGGAAACACCTGTATTTATGAGAAAGAAAACAAGAGGGATTCAGAGGATGCAGAGCAGAGTAGATCAGAGGACTAGGAGAACAAAGATGCTTCAGAGAAGCTAAGGAAGAATGATCTCTTAAAGGATTCCTGTGGCATAATTCGGTTTATAAAACAAAAGTGGACTATTGTTAATTATTTCTGAAAATTTTTTTAGACATTCAAAATTCTCAAGATCACTGAAAGTAACATCCCATTCTGGGGAAACAGAAGATTAAAAACTATGATAAAAGCTATTGGATTTTGCACATCTTGGCGCCCCTGAGAGAGTAATTTTAGTAGCATGATAAAGACAGAAGCCACACTACAGGAGAACAATGACTGAGTAGAAAGTAGGGGCATGGGATATAGATTTCCTTCTTCCTTAAAAAATCTATTGGGTGGTTTGGCCATGACTGAAAGGAGAGGAGAAAAAATAGATTGCTTAAAGGGGTAACTGAGAGAAAAAGATTTTATTTACTTGTCCATTGACATTAGGATGGAAAAACTTGAGCAGAGTTAGGGTCACAGAATCACAGATAGGACAGAATGTAGATAAAACCAGAGATGCTTGGGAGAGCAATATTCTAAGCAAGACTGGCAGGCAGTGGGTCAGGTCACAGAGGAGCGGGCTTGCAGAATAGGATATTGTCTGCCACACGAGGTCACTCGACAAATATTAATGGTCCATTTATTGTGTGCCAGGTGCTATAGTCCCCACTAGGGTATAGCCAAGTATACACAAACCCCTGTAGGAGAGGAAGTTAGAGAGGAAATGGGGTAAAGAAGATACAAGATTATGGATTAAGTTGCATGTTGTGTTAAGGACTTTAACTTTTATGTTGAGTAAGATATAAAAGCACTAGACATTTTAAACAGAGAGTGGAATGATATTTTAGGAGGATCTCTTGGCTGCTGTGTTGGGATGGAGTGCAGAGGACAAGGCCAATTAGGAGGCTAGTGCAATAATGCAAGTGAGAGATGATGGTGCTTGGACTCAGCGGGGGGAAACATGTAGGGTAAATATCGATGGGAGAGCTTACAGTATTTACTAACAGACCAGGTGTGAGAGAGAGGAGCCAAAGTGGTTTCAATCTTTTTGGCATGAGCAACTGGAAAAATGAAACTTCCGTTTACTGAGATGGATAAGATTGAGGAAGGGGAACATTTGAGGATCTCAGCTTGGGACAGGTTAAGATTTTGAAAGGAATACTAAGTACCCAGTGGAGATGTCAGGTAAGCAGCTGGATATACAAGTCTGGATTTCAGGAAAGACATATTAATTTAGGAGATATCAATATTTGGATGATATTTAAAGTCTCAAGAACAAATAAGATCAGCAAAGAGCAAGTCTAGGTGAAAAAGAGAACCCCTGAACACTCCAGTGTTGAAAAATCAAAGACATAGAGAAACTCATAAGCTTTTTAGAGAACATTATGATTTGAGACAAAAAGGAAGGACCCTAAATATCCTCGACTCCTCCATCAGGGCTGAATTGGCTGATTCCTTTAAGATGCCTTCTACATTGCTCCAAGCAAGTATTCTTTTTTTTTTTTTAAGCATGAAATCTTTATTTATTGCAAGACTGAATTAAAAAACAAAATAAAATGATGGACAGCTCGGAAAGGGAAAGGATGCCGTATTCTAATTGCACTGAAGATTCGTGTTGTCTCTGTTTTGCTTGGGTCCTGCTTTGTCATCAGTCTTTTATTTTTTTTAAGATTATTATTTTCTCTCTTTTTTATTGTTGTTCAAGTCCAGTTGTCTCCATTTTCAAGTATTCTTTTTCACTATATACTACATAGTACCCTGTATCTAATTGTTTCCAGTACTAAACACCTGGTAATTTTTCTGCACTTTCCACAAAAGTGTAAGCTACGCAAGGGACAGAGTCTGTTTGGGTTACCATTGAATCCACAGTGTCTAACATAATGCCCGGGACAAACCAGGAACTCCACCCACACTTGCTGGATGACTTGAAAGAGGAGAGTCAGAGCTTGGTTGGATGTAGAAACATGTGGCAGGAAGTCAATCAAATAGAGCAAGACCCAGGCGGTTCCCCTCAAGATTGTGCATGGCTTCAGACCAGAGCCCTGGTTTCCGTGCTTAACCTCTCGCTTTTGTCTGCTTTACGTCTGGATCTCATGACTTTCACAACACTAAGGTACCCCTTTGTCTCACACACACGTTGTCCGACTACCTCCAAATCCTCCCTAATCCCCCAGCCTCCCTAATCTCATGGCAATTGTTTCTCCCGCCATCACGCCGACCCTCGCACTCCTTTCCAATTTGGTCTGATTTTGTTCCTGTCTTCAGCAACCCCATCTTATTTTCGAAAAATCCAATTAAAATCTGCGAATGCAGTTTCCTGAAATATATAAAATAATGTCACTTCAGCCTGACTTCATATTTAAAATTAAACTAATGCTAAATATTCATCTATTGGGTTCAAAAGCAGTTTCATATTAATTCTCTTCTTTTTAAGTTCAGTGAAAGCATTTAAAACTTATTAACACAAATTCTACTTTTGTTAACTAGAAAAAGATGCTTTTTAAAGCAACTTAATTATTTTGAAATCAAATTTCATTTGAAAAAAGCGAGATAATTAATTTTAAACTCTATATATTTTTTGCCTGCCAATTTTAAGTAGGGTTAGCCTACTTGGAAACATTTCTGAAATGTTCCTGAAGACAAAAAAAATAAACATGTTTTAGTGGTTTGAAAACATGTCTACAAATTCTTTACCTTTCCAAAGGTGGATACTTGCGTGTGAGCTGGGGTTACTGACTTCATTTTTTTATATTGCGGTGAAACACAGAACATGAAATTTACCATCTTAACCACCTTTAAGTGCACAGTCCAGCGGTGCTCAGAATATTTACGTTGCTGTGAAGCAGATGTCCAGAACTTTTTCAACTTTCCAACTAAAATTTCATGCCAATTAAACAACCCTCCTATTCCCCCTCCCCCAGCCCCATGCAATCACCATTCTGCTTTCCATTTCTGTGAATTGGGCTCCTCCAGATGCCTCATGTCAGTGGAATCACACAGTATTTTTCTTTTGGTGACTGACTTATTTCACTTAACATAATGTCCTTTAGGTTCACCTATGCTGTAGCATGTAACAGGATTTCCTTCCTTTCTAAAGCTGAATAATATGGCCCTGTGTGTATATACTACCTTCTATTTATCCATGTATTAGCTGACGGACATTGCGGGGGTTTCCACATCCTGGCTACTGTTCACAGTACTGCTACAGACATGGGAATGCAAACATCTCTTCGAGGCCTTGCCTTCAATCCTGGATGTATACCCAGAGATATGTATCCCTGGTTTGCTGGGCCATATAGTATTCCATCTATATTATATGGTATTCCATATATACTTGGAATTGCTGGATTATATGGTAATTCCATTTTTAATTTTTTGAGGAGCTTCCACACTCTTTTCCATAGCAGCTGAATACTTTTGTAATCCCACCAACAGTGCACAAGGGTTCCAATTCCTCAACATCTTCACCAACATTATTTATTTTTGATAGTAGCTATCCTAATCAGTGTGAGGTGATAAGATATCTTTGTGGTTTTGATTTGCATTTCTATGATAATTAGCAATGTCGAACCTCTTTTCATATGCTCGTTGGTCATTTGTGTATCATCTTTGGAGAAAGGTCTATTAAAGTCCTTTGCCCATGTTTTAATCTAGCTGTTTGATATTTTTTGTTGTTTTTGAGTTTAGGTCATTATGTATGCTGGTTTGATTTGAAAATATTTTATTGGATATATGATTTGCAAATATTTCCTTCAATTATTTAGATCGACTTTTCAATCTGTCGATGTTGCCTTTGGATGCAATACTGCGTTTCAGTTTGATGTAGCCCCATTTGTCTATTTTTGCCTTTCTGGCCTGTGCTTTTAGTGTCATATCTAAGAAATCATTGCCAAGTCCAATGTTATCAAGATTTCTCCCGATGTTTTCTTTTAGATCCTATGTAGTCTTTGGATCTCACATTTAGGATTTTAATTCATTTGGAGTTAATTTCTATTTGTGTGGTAAGATATGAATCCAACTTCTATCATGTGGATATTTAATTTTCCCAACACAATTTGGTGCAGAGACCATGATTTCCCTGTTGAGTGGTCTTGGAAACCCTTGTCAAAGTTATTTGACCATATATATGAGGTTTACCTCTGGTCCTCTATTCTATCTCTCTATTTTCTTTTTTAATGTCAGTACCATGCTGTTCTGATTACCATAGCTTTATAATATGTTCAAAATCAATAAGTATGAAGTCATTGTTTCTTATCTAAATTGTTTTGGATATTTGGGTACCCTGGGTTTCCATAAAAATTTTAGGATGTTTATTTTTTATCTCTCTAAAAATTTTAGGATTTTGAGAGATTGCATTGAATCTATATATTGCTTTGAGTAGTGTGTGCAACTTAAAAATATTAAGTCTTTCAATTAATGAGCATTAAATATCTTTCCATTTTTTGTGTCTTCTTTAATTTCTTTGAGCAATGTTTTTAGTTTTCAGTGTATAAGACTTTTGCTTCCTAGTTCAGGTTTATTTCTAAGTATTTTATTCTGCTGGATGCTATTATAGATAATGTTTTCTTAATTTTCTTTTTGAATTATTCACTTAGTATACAGAAAAAAATAATTTTTGTGTGTTGCTTTTGTATTTTGAAAATTTACTAAAGTAACGTATTAGTTCTAGTAGTTTTTTTTTATGTGTGTTTGTAATCTTTAGGGTTTTCTACGTATAAGATCATGTCATCTGAAAGCAGAGATAATTTTGCTTCATTCTATACAATTTGATGTCTTTCTTTTCTAATTGCTCTGGACTTTCAATACCACGTTGAATAGAAGCGGCAAGACTAAGCATCTTTGTCTTGTTCCTGATCTGAAAAGTTTTCAGTCTTATATCATTGTGTATGACATTAATTGTGGGCTTTTTATAAATGGCCTTCATTATGTTGAAATAGTTTTCTTCCACTCCTAGTTTGTTCAGGGACTGACTTTCTCCTAAAGAATAGAAAAAAACAAGAAGTAGAGTGCTTGACTTTGGAGATGAGGTCATAAAAGACATTGCAGCTTCCTGCTTGCTTTATCTCTCTCTTGTATCATTTTCCATGGGGGCAGCCAACTGCCATGTATTGAGGCTCTGTGGAGAGGACTACAAGGCAAAAACAAAAACAAAAGCAGACTTTGGCAAGGAAATCCAGCATGAACTTGCTAGACATTGAACGAGACATCTTAGAAGCAGATTTTGTAGTCCCAGTTAAGCCTTGAGATAAACATGTTCTCAGTTAACATCCTGAGTCCACCCACATAAAAGAGGTTGAGCTAGGACCATCCAGGTAGAGCCACTTCTAAGTTCCTGATCCACAGAATCCATAAGATAATACATGTTTGCTGTTTTTGTGCCACTAAATTTTGGGATAATTTGCTTTGTAGCAATGGTATCAAATACATACATGAATGAAAATTAATTACATGTTTAGCACCTGATACAATTTTTTGTGAAAAAACAGATGCTTAATAAATGCTTATGAATGAGTGATGTCACAAAAATTCTATCTCTAAAGGAAAGTGGATATATATTGATATAACCTGAACAATTATGATAATTAATAGATTGATGAAAAACCGAATGGAGATTTCCAATGGCATGCCTTTGAACATACGAGTTATATGAAGAAAATACTATTAGGTCTTAGAATCTGGAAGAACTATATTTCCAGCTTTTATAATATTACATTGAATTTTGAGACATATATTTCACTCTTGACCTTTTGTTTGGCTCTATTTGTTATAGAGCCAAATATGCATTGCAACTGTAGATTTGTGAAGTACCATGTGATATACATCTGAGTACTAACTTTGCCTTGATTCACTCATTAATTCTACCCTCAATCTGATTTCATTTTAAACATCATTTTGTATTGTTTATGAGTATACTCAAATTATTTTGCAATAAAGCAACTTATAAGTAATTGAATGAAAACAACTTGAATGAAAATATGGAAAAGATGTTTATAAAAATCTTAGGTGACAAAAGCCTAAATCTAAAAGAATGTGCTATTAGCAAAGGAGATCTTAATATTCTTAACTCTGACCCTAAATTAAAAAAAAATAGCAAGAATTAATTTCTTTATTTATATTCGAAAAGAAGTTATAAAGAGATTTGAGAGAGACCTGACCAAAAATGTTTATGTCAAAAAGTTAGGGAAGAGATGCCCCAGCCAGGAGGCTGGGTTCTTTGGAACACTGTCCATTACACCAAAAGGTTGTGGGTTCCATCCCTGGTCAGGGCACACACCAAGGCTGTGGGTTTGTTCAGTCCCCAATAGGGATGCGTACAGAAGGCACCTGCTGTGTGTTTCTCTCTCACATTGATGTTTCTCTCTCTCTCTCTCTCTTTCTCTCTCCCTCACCCTCTCCCTTCTTCTCTCTCTGAAATAAATTTTAAAAATCCCAGGTGAGGGTTAAAAAATAATTTCAAAGAAGATAAAGAAGGGATTTTGATATGAGATAACTGGAGATGAAGCCACTGAAAAATAAACACAACCATGGCCTCTGTTGATAAAAGTGTAAAATTCAGACCTAAAAAGGGAGGAACAACACGTTACCCTGTATCGTAACAGGTTATTTTGCTAGTAATTTTATTTCTCTGTGCTTCACCTTTAGAGAAATACAGAACAACTGCAATGCATGTTGGGAACGAGTGGCCAAGCCATGTTAAGAAGAATTAATATTTCACCTGTAAAGGAGATATATGAATATATTATAATTATTTCAATACTCTGCATTAGAGAGTTTGTTTGGAAAAAGATCAAATTTATTTTGTGTTGCTTCAAAGGTTACAAGTAGAACCCATGGTCTATGATTGTAGGAAGATATATTTCAGTTCAGCATATGACAGAGCTGTGTAATAATGAAAGCCCCTCTTCAGTAAGTTCTGTATCCCTGGCAGTGTCATTGCAAATGCCGGAGGAGCCCTCGCCAGGGATGCTGAGTGTGAGGCCGGCCTGAGAGGGCACCGAGCTCCCCTCAGTCTCTGAGTTCATTTGAAGTGAGACTGTGGTGGTCTGAAAAGCGAACACAGCCTTGGCCTCTGCTGATAAAAGTGCTTAACTCTTCTGTCGTAAAGGTCTTTGCAGACTTGAAGGGCAGACAGATCTAAAGGAGATTAGTTAGCACCTCACAATGATAAATTATTCTGAAATAAATGCACAAGTCCTTTTGGGTTTAATGTAAAATGCAGATTTCTGAAAATGTCTGCTTGTAACACTAAACTCCTGAAATACAAAGTCAATTGTAGGTTATTATTAATCTTAAAATCATTCTTCCTGAGACAGATATTTCAATGTTCCCCCCATTTGTAAAATATGGTAAATTCGATTCATCGATATTTTGCATGCAAATAAAGTGAGTTAAAAACAAATATAGCAATTTATTTTTCATAAATGACCCTCTTACATTTGTGAGAGTATTTTAAAAATATATTACTGTTATTTGAGAGTTGAAGTAAGTGGAGAAGAGCAAATATTTCTAAATATTCAATATTTTCTATTTTCAGAGATCTGAAACAAAATACTAAAAATTTACATAATGACATTTTTTATTTAACTTTTGGCTGTCATTCCCTATCTTTCTCTCTCTTTTTTTGTTTCTCTTTCCCTCTTTCTCTTCCCCTCTCCGTTTTCCTCTCCCCTTTCCTTTTGCCATTTCTTCAACTACTACTCTCCTTAGTTCTTCTCCTTCACTGTCTTCTTATTCACTCTCGCTATATACTGTCGATTCTGGCCTTGGGGAATTAGGTAGTATAGAATGGGAATGAATAATGCAGCCCTAAATTTTGAATCTCACTGCTATAATTTTCCTGCTTCTTTTAATTTCTGAAAAAAGATGCCTTTCTAAAGAAATGTTATGGAATTTATTATGGAACAAATTGTTTTGCTTATTCATAACTGTATTTGTGGTATGTGCTCGGTTTCAAATGGAAAAACAACTGTTTTCTTTCCTTCTTTCCTTCAAGCAAAAATACCTCTTAATGAACCTGGTGTACTTTTTATACATGACTTTTTACAACAAAAATGGGTCTTCAGTGACAATGACAATATAATAATACAAATAAATGTATACATATGCATTAGAATGATACTAAGACAATGTAATTAGAAAATTTAGTGAAAACTTGTGAAGAATTTCCTACAGATTTGGATACATTATATGTTACTACATTTGAATATATCCACATAACTTCTGTCCATTTTTCCATCCACCTACCCATAAATGATGCTTTTGCAAAATGAACACAGATGTAATATATAAAATTAAAATGTATATAAAACTAAATTCATAATTTTTCTTTCCCTAAATCAAAATCATCCCCATAAATAAGCATGTGGCTTTCTGCATTGGAGGTGTAGAATCCTTTATTATTTGATTAAGAAATAAAAACTAAAGCAACATTCTGTACTTTTCCTTGTTATTAAAATACATGGTATATGTGAGAAATGAGCAAAGGCAGGAAGACTCAAGTAGGCCAATGAGGGAGGTCCTAGAATACCTCTTGTCTTACAAAGTATGTATTTGCTCTGCTCTGTTTTAAAAGTTCCTGGACAGCTTTATTATGCCTCCTGCACTCCTGAACATATCAGAAACAGAAAGGCTTTAATTGGATTATTTGGTGGACTGATAATGGCCTTCTAGCTGAAAGACTATGGAGAGTCACAGAACATCCTATGATAATATTGATAAAGTAAAGTTATTTTTGGCTGGATCTAATGATATTGAGAAACAGTAGGCTTATTTACAACTCCATTTCTGGTTTAGAAAAAAACCCATGAGCCAATGTTACAGGCACTCGTCATGTTCCAGAATTCAGGATTTATCCTGGGATCATCTTCAGAACATACACAATTCTCCCACCTCTAGTTTCATAATCGGTCCATCAACCACCCTCCCCTTCTTGTTTATTTACCTTGGTTTGTCAGCATTTCTCTGCTCTAGTCCATGGAACATTGTCTTTTTGCTAACTTGGTGTCTTTGTTTTCAGGATTCTGTCCCATGGGGAGTCCCTGATAATAACATAGTATTCAGACGACTCTTTTCTTCCATTTGTTTTATTTATTTATTTATCTGTTATTTTTAGAGAGAGGGGAAAGGAGGGAGAAAGAGAGGGAGAGAAACATCTATGTGTGAGAAAAACATCAATTTGTTTCCTCTAGCATGAACCCCACTGGGACCTGGCCCGCAACCCAGGCTTGTGCCCTGACTGGAATCGAACCAGTGACCTTTCAGTTCACAAGCCAGTGCTCAGTCCGCTGAGCCACACCAGCCAGGCCATTCCATTTTTTTTTTTTTATTAAGTGCATTTTTTTTAAATTTTTATTTATTTATTTTTTTAGAGAGAGGGGAAGGGAGGGAGAGAGGGAGAGAAACAGCAATGTATGGTTGCCTCTCACATGGCCCTCATGGGGACCTGGCCCACAACCCAGGCATGTGCCCTGACTGAGAATCGAACTGGGACCCTTTAGTTCCCAGCCCACGCTCAATCCACTGAGCTACACCAGCCAGGGCCCATTCCATTTGTTTTAGCCTCTTAGAAATAAATGTATTACTTCAATTAGCAGCTATTTATTAAAATTCAGGTATTGTCACATACAATTCCTCTAAAATTGTAAAAAATTGTTTACAAGTCTTAAATTCTTAATTTTATTATCTCACTGTCATTATGATGGTAAGTACCTAAGACATCATTGAGAAGCGAGAGTGTTTGTACTGGCCATATTCTCTGTGAACTCTCAAAAGAGAGTTAGGAACGGCCGTATTCGCAGGGAAGAAACAGTGGTAAGTTTGCATTTCTGTCTGGGTGTGATGCATGCAGGCGTTTTGTGCAGGGTTTTGAATTTTCTCTGTTCATGCTCAGAGCCTAGGGCTCAGCCACAGTATCTCTGCCAGCAAACAACACAAAAGAGGACACAACACAAATTCTTGTACCTTGAAGCCAGAGTTGACAAAGTCTGTTCATGCGGCCTACTATAACTAACCAAGTTATTCTCTTTGTGTTTGTTTCTTATTCTCATGCGTTTTCAGGCTCTGGAAAATTTTCAGTTCTTCTGAAGGAATAATTCTGCCTACATATTCTTTGGTTTAAAACGTGGTGCTTAGGCAATATTCTGGAAGGTGTGGCTAAAGAAAAAGGAGACTATCATTTCTTTATTTAAGACAGTGTGTCCCCCAGAACCTTGTGTGAGTCCCATCGCCTAGATCCCCCTGGGGGATCTCATGCCTTGAAGCTTTGTGTTTTGCCAAATGCCCTCCATATCAAGAGTAGGATGAATTGACTAAGAAACATGCGTAACTTCCCAGAGGTCCTGGTCAGCTGTTTTTCATAGCAGGGTGGTAGAATGTATACTTCAGCCTACGGAAAAGCAGATTGTTTTCAAGCCCCTCTGAATAAATCAGGTTCAATGTTCAAGACTACACAGGCCAGAACCTAAGAGCATTCATACTAGACAAGGGAAAGGCTAGACGATATTCAGAAACTAAACAGGCCAAGGTAGATTCCTAAGAGTTTAGCACAAAATGAGGCAGCTATGTGCCGGGCTGTATGCAGGTAGAATCCAGGAAGATGGATATTTTTCAGGAAGGCTCTTGGTCAGGTGGTAAGTTCTATCTAAGAGAGTCCATGTGAAATACAGTGAGAATGCACCTTAACCAGGAGGCAGAAAAACAAAAGAAACTTAGAGTCTGTGATCTTGGACAAGCCCCAGCAAAAACGGAGCATAATCCCCTCTTCTTTGCTCAGGCAGTTACTATGAGGAACTGAGGAAACAATTTGAGGGCAATGATAAATCATGCTACAGATCTCAGCTACTCCAGAGTTTGGTCTATACTGTCCTTGCATTCAAAACCACTGTGAACCTTAGTATGTCCAACAGCTAACTATGCATGAGGTATGGTGGAAAAAACTCCCTTTTCTGTATACAGCCTGCAGAACAGTCTGAAAGCTGTAGATTTGGAGAGTGGTCAGAGACCTACATGTGCACAGAATCCAGAACAGAGCTACTAGAATTTTCTCCCACTTCCCTGAGCCTGCAGAGCACTTTCAACTCTTCATTCATCTGTATGAACTGCAGACTCCTTCTTTTCAGTATGCTTTTCTTCTTCACTTAATGACAACGGTTCTGAATCTTAATGAGACATCGAACTATCCCCACATTTTCCCAGCCACAAATTTTGGGAAAAAAATGAATTCACTTTTTGAAAGGTTGACATAAATGTTCTGTGGTAAATTTATGTAATGAGCAATATGTCAACAGCAAAGCAAGAAGCAAGAACTTCAGCTCTGGCACTAAGATGTCATTCCACTAATGCTAAACTAGTTCACTAAGTCAAAACAGTTCCAAAATGGACAGCTCAGCAAGTTCAGTGAAGTGTCTAGAACACAGGAATAAATCGGGCTTCCCCACTTCAATCTGCACAGCTCATTGTAATTCTACTGTGCTTGCATTCAAAAACCATTATGAACGTTCTATGTCCAAGGCATTCTACTAGGTACTGTAGAGAAAACAAAGATAAATAACACAAATTCAAATTCCTCACCACTTCTGTCCATCAGGATGTGCTAATGTTAATAGATGGCTCTTGGAATCACCTTGTTTTCTAATCTTTGACTGAAACTTTCTTTTTAAATTGCATTTGTTGGGGTGATATTGATTAATAGAACCATACAGGTTTCAAGTATACAGCTGAATAACATATCATCTGCATACTGTACCGTGCACCACTCTGAAACATTCTGGTGTTTACTATAGTCACATATCATGACTTTTTATTTTTTACATTAGTAATTATATGTCATGCAGTGGCTTTCAATATAATAATGGAAAGACTAGTTCCATCAACCATATCAAAATATAGGGTTAACAGTTTCACCTAAACTAAGTGTTTAATCCTATGTGTGGGTGCTTATACAGGGTGGAAAAAAAGTAGGTTTATAGTTGTTCATATGGCAAATAATACAATAATTAATAAATAGTGATATAAGAACAAACTCTGCATTTTACGTACTCGCAACTGTACACTTACCTTTGTCCTGCCCTGTATGTGTGTGTTCTCACATGCCTGTACTTTCTGCTCACACCTTGCTATAAACTATTTCTCTCCTCTCATATTTCTGGACACTGACATATGATAGACTCATCGTATTGCAGAGAACGTGAAAAGGGCAATGCAGCCGAACATTTGTGAAGCAAATAAAGATTTTAAGTGTCCTGTGCATTTCAGTTATATACTGATTTCATACATGTATGTGATGTTATACCTTTTGACAGTCTCTTATAAGAAAGTAGACATCTGGATAGCTTCCGAATTTACCAGTCATTCTCAGATGCACTCCCCCCACCTCATGTATTTGTTTTTACCTTGTTATCCCTTTCAAAAAAGAAAGCTCCTTTGATCTATATGTGAATTTTGCTTAAGGCTTAAAAAAAATCAATAGTTGTTAAACTTTTCTTTCTGCTGTGTATGCATTCTTTATTAAATTACTCAAGATTTTATTCTGGATTAAAAATAATCAGAGTATCGGTATATCAATCAGTGCCTTGATTCTTAAATTTGAAGCATAAATATAAAATCAATTATTATATATGTGCCTTTTTTTTGTAAAAATTGAGAGGTTCTTTGGGTAGTTACCTAAAGAAGTTTCTCAATTGTAGATATCAAGTAGTTTTTAAATTTTTCCTACTCGTAAGGATGTTGTGGTATAAAAGTTGATGTGGTATAAAAGTTGAATAGGTATTTTTCCTTACCTTCATGAATAAGAGGTGTGAATCAATGGGTAAATTCATATGCCAGTAGTTTTAAAACATGGGAGGGCAGAGGCAAGAACACAATGGAGGAGAGGTTACAAAGGGGAAAAGATAAAAGTAAATCTGGCATCACAGACCATACAGTGGAGGAAGCCTGGCATTATCTGATCCTGCCTGTGAAACTCGCAGTCTGATTTCCAAGCAATACCACTGGGGTCAGCCTGTGGAAACATGTGTAATACCATCACTCAATCAATAATAACTCCCATTTCTGATCACTCACTGTGTCCCAAGCATTGTCTCATTTCACTCGCATTAGCCACTCAGAGAGATAGGTGTTATTAGCATTATTTTACTGCGGACAATGACCCCAAATAGATAGGTCAACCTGTCTACACATGGGCGTACAGCCGAGAAGTGGAGGAGCAGCGATGAAACCACTGTCAGTTTAATGCGTTCTGCATCGGGTCCCTCCAATCCCAGCAGTGGCAAGCAGATAGAGGGGCCTTTTGCATTGGAGATGGGAAACAGGCTGGAAGGGGTGCATGCTCTTAAACCCATCTCAGCAGTGGGGTCCGGGGGGAGATGTTTCTGTGTCTAGAACAAGTGCTTATCATAGAAAAACATATAATGCAGTTTCATGATACAGTTCCTCTCATAAACTCTCAGCTCATACTGGTTAAAGAAGATTTTTTTGTAACATTCCTAGCTAAATAGTACATTATTATTTTCTTTGTTCTCATCTAAGTATGGAATCTGGAAGCATGGTCACTTTGACTGACAAACAAATCACTTGAACTCTTTGTGTTTCTTCTTTTCTTGAGTAAAATAGGAGGAAATAGCCACCTGAAAGGTGGTTCTGAAAATTAAATCAGGTTATATAGTCAGTACAGTGAGTCCTACTCAAGGCATTTGTGCCAGTAAAGTACCTGACGGAGCTGGTAGCAGGTACCCAACTTACTCAACCTATAAAAAACATTATTAGTAACTGGTCTTCTTCCTACTCATATTTGCGGTTCCTGAATTCATACTTTAGCTCTTATTTCTAGTGATATTGGATGAAATTAGGACACTATAAGTTTAGAAATCTTTAGCATTACACAGAGAAAGACAACTAATTTTCTGGCTCACTTATTAGATGAACCTCCCTAAATTTAGGCCAAAAAGAGCTATGGTTCCATTTACAGCTGTAGCACATTAAACACAGATCTAATTTGCAAATTACTATCACCATTAGACTGATTTCTTTTATTCCCCTGCCTGGAAAGAATTCATACCATTTCTCCCATATTCAGTCATTTACATTTTGAAGGCCAAGTTCCTTTTCATGTAGATAGTTCTAACTTCTTTGGATATATCTCTGGTATCCCTGGTGTTTGATATCACCCCCAAGCTAGGATCATCTTAAAATTTTATGAACATATTCTGAGATATGCATCTTCCCCCAACACATTAATAAAAATATTGAATTAGAAAAAAAAATCTCACATACATCTCTATGGTAACCTCACTCATTTCCTACTTCTCTCTACAATTCAACAAGATTTTCGTAAGAATTAACTCAATTTGCTTTAACAAACATCCATGAGGGCCTTCTGTACTCCAGGAACTTGAAGTGAAGGGTTGGATAAGCCCACATTTTCTGTTTTCAGTGATTTCACATGTGAATTGCCACATGAAACTGTTTAGCATCTGAGGAACATCTTATAAGTTTTTGGTTGGTAGAAAAGTGGGAGGAAATAGTTCAGTTGTTTACATTCAGCACAGTTTAAAAAGTTAAAGAATTACTAATAATACATCAAGCATGGGGACTATTGAGTAATTGTTATGTGTTTGTCCTATGGTATATTATTTGTAGATTACATCATCATTGAAGATGAGAACAGTTTTGAAAGACACTGGAGAGGTGACTTCGTGTGGTACCACCAAAGCCTAGGTTCAATGATCTGGGCACAATTACAAAGGGTGTCAGCCAGATGGCCACTAGTGTTGCATCCTCTCTTTCCACCACGCATCCTGCCTCGGTAAACGACCCCTGTCATGTCTGTCATCTTCCCTTAGAAGGGAAGCTCTCAAGGACTTGGTTTCCATCAAGGATAAAATCCTGCCATATTTTGAGTGTTAATTATGAATTGCCAATAGAGTCACTATTTGATATTTCATATTAAATAACAGTTATGTAAGTTTGTATTTTGGTTGTTGTGTAGAGATGCCTAATAATTCATCAAAAATTCATGCTTTTTCTTCTGCAGGATTAAGCCTTTGCTGAAAAGTGGCTGCCCAGCTAGAGACTACATTTCCCAGACTCCTTTGCATCTAGATGGAGCCACATGATTAATTCTCAGCCTTTCAATGGAAATAGTGTGTGTTCCTTCTGGACAAGGCTGTTCAAGTGTGACCCTGACTTCTATCCTCTCTTCTTTTTCCTCTAGATTTAAAAGACCTCATTCTGGGGGGCGGTGATGGAGCCCCCAAAATCAAGTAGCCCAAGGTGTAAAAATTATATGTGGGGGAAAGCCACCTCTTGACCAATAACACCTGCATTGTTAGACAAATTCAGAATGAAGTTTCTCTGTGTTAAGACACAGGTGCTGGTGGGTGGTGGGGGTAGGGGTTGTTATTTATAACAGTAGCTAAAATTACCCTAATACAGATGTCACTGAGAGAGCTTCTCAGGTTAAAGGATTAGGCACTTGCATTTTGAAGGTATTATATTGTGTACACTAAAGGGAAATAAATCACTTCCTTTTCAAAAGACTTTTCTTTCTGATCTTTTGTCTCTTTCTGAAAAATTCTTTCAGGGACAGACTTTCCTTATTTAAAAACATCTTAAAGACAATCAACTCTAAAATGGTATTTCTGATGTAATCAAAAGAATGTGGACTTCTGGCCAAGATGGAAGCGTAGATAGATATACTTTGCTTCCTCTGATGGCCAAAAGAAGGACAGCAAATTTAAAAACAAAAATTAATCAGAACTGTCAGAAAATCAAACTGTATGGAAGTCTGACAACCAAGAAGTTAAAGAAGAAACATTCCTTCGGACAGGTAGAATGGGCAGAGACAGGCAGCTGGAGTGGACAGGACAAGAGGCAAGGCAGAAGCTGGAGGACCAGGAAGGTGAGGTGGCAGATGGTAGACCGGGCACACCCCCATTTGCCCACAGATAAACCAGGAGCAACAACTGGGGAGTGAGACAGACTGCTTAACCTAGGGTTCCAGTGTGGGGAAATAAAGGCTCAAAACCTGGCTGTAAAAACCTGTGTGGGTTGCGGCAGAAGGGAAAACTCCCAGAATCACAGGAGAGCTCATTGGAGAGACCCACAGGATTCTAGAATGTACACAAACCCACCTACCTGGGAAATCAGCACCAGAAGGGCCCAGATGCTTGTGGGTAGTGGAGGAAATGGCTGAAAGCCAGCTGAGAGCCAAGCAAGAGGCATTGTTCCCTTTCTGGCCCCTCCCCCACATACAGAGCAACAACACAGTGATGTGGGTTGCCCTGTCCTGGTGAACACCTAAGGCTCCACCCCTTACTACATAACAGGCCTGCCAAGACAAAGAAATATGGCCCAAATGAGAGAACGGATCAAAACTCCAAAAATAGGCCCAGCTGGTGTAGCTCAGTGGATTGAGCGCGGGCTGGGAACCAGAGGGTCCCGGTTCGATTCCAAGTAGGGGCACATGCCTGGGTTGCGGGCCAGGTCCCCAGTGAGGGCCATGTGAGAGGCAACCATACATTGCTGTTTCTCCCTCCTTTCTCCTCTCTCTGAAAATAAATAAATAAAATCTTAAAAAAAAACTCCAAAAATAGAATTAAGTGATGAAGAGATAGCCAACCTATCAGATGCACAGTTCAAAACACTGGTAATCAGGATGCTCATAGAAATGGCTGAGTATGCTCACAAAATAGCAGAAAAAGTGAAGGCTATAAAAAGTGAAATGAAGAGAAATGCACAGAGAACCAACAGTGAAGGGAAGGAAACCAGGACTCAAATCAAGAATTTGGAGCAGAAGGAAGAAATCAACATTCAACCAAAACAGAATGAAGAAACAGGAATTCAAAAAAATGAGGAAAGGCTTAGGAACCTCCAGGCAACTTTAAATATTCCAACATCTGAACCATAGGGGTGCCAGAAGGAAAGAGGAAGAGCAAGAAATGGAAAACTTATTTGAAAAAATAATGGAGAACTTCCTCAATCTGGCCAAGGAAATAGACTTCCAGGAAGTCCAGGAAGCTCGGAGTTTCCCAAAGACATTAGACCCAAGGAAGCACACAACAAGACACATTATCATTACATTACCCAAGATCAAAAAATAAGGAGAGAATCTTAGAATCAGCAATAGAAAAGGAGACAGTTACCTACAAAGGAGTGCCCATAAGGCTATCAGCTGATTTCTCAAAAGAAACCTTGCAGGCAAGAAGGGGCTGGAAAGAAGTATTCAAAGTCATGAACGGCAAGGACCTACATCCAAGATTGCTCTATCCAGCAAAGCTATCATTTAGAATGGAAGGGCAGATAAGTTCAAGTTAAAGGAGTTCCTCATCACCAAGACCTTATTATATGAAATGTTAAAGGGACTTACTAAGAAAAAGAAAATGGTCAAAACTATGAACAGTAAAATTACAACAAACTCACAACTGTCAACACCTGAATCTAAAACAAAAACAAACAAATTAAGAAAACAACAAGAACAGGAATAGAATTGCAGAAATGGAGATCACATGGAGGGTTATCCATGTGGAGGGGAGGGGAGAATGGGGGAAAAGATACAGGGAATAAGTAGCATAAATGGTAGGTACAAAATAGACAGGGGGAGGTTAAGAATACTATAGGAAATGTAGAAGCCAAAGAACTTATTTGTAGGACCCATGGACATGAACTAAGGGGGAGGGGAATGCTGGAGGGAGGAGTGGTACAGGGTGGAGGGGAACAAAGGGGAGAAAACAATGGAGCAACTGTGATAGCATAATCAATAAAATATATTTTGAAAAAGAAGAATGTAAAAGTTTTGAAAAAAGAACTCAGGCTGTTAGTGCCATCTCACATTCCATAGTTCTCTCCTTATACCGGTGGAAAGAATCGACCAGCTGCCCCCTTGCAATTAGCCAGGGTGGGGTGATTAGTTCCACCTAAAGAATGAGAGAAGAAACGAAATGGAGCATATCACTTCTGAGCCCCCAAATTGGAGAGCTAGTGTGCCACCTCTTTTCTCGATGCTCTTGAGGCTGTCTATTGTGTCTGTAGGAACAAGCACTATACAATGCATGCTCCTGTGTATCTCTTCCCAACTCTGCATCAGTGATGTCATGTTGGTGGCCTAAACTGGCTATGATGGGAGCATTTACACAATTGAATTTGGCAAAATGGGACGTTTTACTTTCTTTTCCTTCAGAGAGCAGGTGGTTCAATGTTTACTAGCACATCATCACCAGAGGTGCCCCTTGGTTGTGCAGGTTGGTGAGGTAAAGAATGAGGCACTTTTATATTACAGATCACTTGTGTTCACCATCCCACAAAAAAACACACAAAGCGGGGAGGGGTAATACTCAAAATAAAATTAGAGGAATGCTAGGAAGGGGGAATGAATGGTTCATAAAAAAAAGAGTGTTCACCGCTCCAAATCTACCTGCTCCCCTCAGCTCCAGTCTCATATGTCCAGCTACCTACTTTACTTGTCCACTTGAACGTCTAAGAGGAAGTTCAAACGTAATATTTCATAAATGAACATGTCCTTTTTATTTCCCTTTTCCTCTCCCAGCATGATTCGCTCAAATTGAAAACAAACAAACAAAAAAAATTTTGTTTTCTTTCCCAGATTCCCAGACTCTCCACTTTCAGCCAATTAGCAAGCTCTGTTGGTGCAACCTTAAGTTCACACCGTGAATGTCTCCACAGCGCTCCATCTCTGCTCCCATCACCTGGACCCAGTCACCAGGGATGCTGGCTCAGCCCACATCAGTGAATTTCTAACTGACTTCTAGCTTCACTGCTGGCCCTGCTGACCTCAATTTATTCACTGTACCACAGCAGAGAGAGCTGTAACACCTTATACCAGATCACGCCATTTCTCTAAATAAAATTCTTGAAAGGCTTCCCATTACATTTACAATGAAATCCGTCAATCGTCCCAATCTTACTTAATCCAACAGCATCTTTTCATTGCTCAGGTCAAATATATCGGTGTGAACATTTATCGTTCCTCTTTCTGTACATCTCACGGCCCATCTGTCATCCAATGCTGTTGGGTCTCCTTAAAAAATTGTATCCACAGTCTGAAGACCCCTTGCTATTTCCCACTGCCACCACCTGGTTCCAAGTCACCTCTGTATCTCACCTGGACAGTTGCAATGGTCTTTTACCTTGCCTCCTCACCTCAGCAATCGCCCCGCTCCTCTTTCCCATTCTAACTACAATCACCAAAGGGATCCTGTTAAACCCGAAGTCAGGTTATGTCCCTACTATTCTCAACACGCTATCCTAACTTTTCTCCCATTTACTCAGACAAAACGATACGTTATAGTTTGTCCAGTTACTTCTCTGAATGCCCCTCCCACCTCTCTTGCTCCCTCTCCCTGCTGCAGCTGCAACGAGCTCACTGGCTGTCCCTCAGCGCGCCAGGCCTGCTCTCCCCGCAGGTAGCTGCACCTGCTATTTTTTCTGCCTAGAGCATTTTCCCCAAATAACCACATGGCTCTCTCCCTCACTCCTTTTAGGTCTAAACTAAGAAGTCGCCTTTGCTGTGAGGTATTTCATGGTCTACCAGTTCGAAATTACATTTTATGTCCTCTTCCTTGCCTTTTTCCCTGTCCTTGGTACTTATCATCCTCCAATACAATATGTCTTTAGCTTGTTTATCTTGTTCATTTTTTTTATCTCCCTTACTCCACTGTAAGCGACATAAGGGTAGATTTTTGTTTTCATGTTTTTTTTTTAACTACAGCAGCCTCACTACTTATATCAGTGCCTGACACATAAAAGGCTCTCAATAAACACTTTTTAAAGAATGCCCAAATCCTGAAAGCTTTCATATCTATCCCATAGTACAAAGGATCTGCAACTGACATAATCATAAAGTTAATAAATAGCAACATTGAAAATTAGGAGAAAATGATTCGATACCTTCAAGATCATAAGGGCAATTATATTTCTACCCTAGAATTTTATACCAAATGAATTGAAAATGAATTATGCAGGTAAAATAAAGGATTTTAAGACCCTCCGTGTCTTAAAAAATGCCCCTGAATCCTTTTTCTAGAAGCTACAGCATGATGTATGCCTCGAAATGACAGAGTAAAGCATGAAACAGGAAGTAATGAGGGTGCAAAGGGGGAAAACTGGGACAACTGTAATAACATAATTAATAAAATAATTAAAATTTTAAAAAAGAAGTAATGGGATCCAGGAATAAAGAGCTTCACACAGGAGAAGGGCACAGGGATTTCCTAGGTCCTAGGGGTGTCTAAGTCATTTCCACTGGGGGCCCCATCAACCTTGCAGTTGCCCTCAAAGGGCTGAATGTAATTTCAACTCCTTAACTGTTAAGGAGTAGCTACTTTTATACAGTCCCAAAATTATTTCGGCCCTTTGAAGGCAACTGCGAGGCTGATGTGGCCCCCGGAGAAAATGAGTTTGACACCCCTGTCCTAGGAGGATGCTAAAGGACAGCGAGCCGTATTCTCACAGAGCAACGTGCGGTGTACTTCCTGGATGATGCTGGACAGCGGACAGCAGACAGCAGAAACTCCCAGACACAATGGAAGTGACAGGTGGTGACAGATGTGTGTGGTTATATTAAAAAGAATTTTACAGTCCTATAGAGGAAATTAGGTGATTAGTTAGAGGACATACAAAACAAAACAAAACAAAAAAAAAAAAACAAAACCGGTATTACTTCTACAAAAAACTGGTCTAGAAGACCAGAAATACACTCGGCTTTGAATAATTTTCATGTTTTTGTAATAATATACATACTCAATATGGAACTCATGATAGAGTTTGATTGAAAAATTGAGACAAGGTAGATAGTGAAATTTTCATCTTTAAAAAAATTTTTATCCTCATCTGAGGACATTTTTTTCATTGTTTTTTAGAGAGACCAGAAGGAAGAGAGAGAAATATCAATTGGTTGCCTCCCATATGCACCCAGACCAGGGATTGTATCAACCAGATGGGAGGTCGTAGGCACCTGCACCCAGACCAGGGATAGTATCATCCAGATGGGAGGTCGTAGGCACCTGCACCCAGACCAGGGATTGTATCATCCAGATGGGAGGCCGTAGGCACCTGAACCCAGACCAGGGATTGTACTGTCCAGATGGGAGGTCGTAGGCACCTGCACCCAGACCAGGGATTGGACCTGCAACCTAGGTACCTGCCCAAGAGTTGATTGTGACCTTTTGCTTATGGCATGACGCTCCAACCAACTGAGCCTCACCTGCCTGGGCCAATGTTTTCATCTTTTATAGCAAGAACAAGAGAGATAATGCCTAAACTTAAATTGAGCAATGGCTCTATAAACATTTAGAAATATAAGGATAAATATCAGAAGCGACAAGTAAAGGAGCTGAAAATGGTGCTTTTCTTGGTGGATCATTGATGTGGGGAGGGGGGTAGTTGTTTATTTACTATAAACCTTGAAGAATTACTTGAATTTTTAAACAATGAATGTATTAATTTTTGTTTTATTCCCATAATTTTTTTCATTTAATGTAGTATCAATTTTATAAACAAAGTTGCAGAACATATTTCGCATCTTCACAAAGAAAATGAAATTCTAAAACTATATTAAATTAGAAATTATGTAATTGTATTAAACTTGACCTAAATCCTACTAAAAATGTACATAAGCCACAGTAGGAGTATTTTGTGCTTTAAGTAATTTTTCATAGAAAAGAATAAATGGACATACATGTGCATATCTGTATATATGTGTGTATATTTATCTGTAAATCTGCATATATTTGCATGTGCATATATAATATCAATACAAATATACACTCAAGATACTTTATTAATTTGATAAAATTTAGCCTAAAAAATAAATGGTCATATCTATAGTTACGTGTACACTATCAATAGGAAAATGTACATGCAAGTAGTTATAAAGTATATTTGGTGGAAGAACCAAGTAAATCAGCAACAGTAGAGATAGTCTGGGTGTCATCTCTCAGAAGACAGGTACTGGGGGTCTCTTTTCCATAATCACGGCGTGAATAAGGAAAGAGAATTATAAATAGGGCCATGACAATTGCTCAGTACTGAGAAATTTATATCGATATTTCACTTTTGTGACTTAAATAATATGTTTTCTTTTTTTAATCTTGTCATACATCACAGAGTATACATACTTAAAGGAGAACAATATATATATACTTTTTTAATTGAATTTTTTTTTTTTAGATTTTATTTTTTATTTATTTTTAGAGAGAGGAGAAAGGAGGGAGAAAGAGAGGGAGAGAAACATCAATGTATGGTTGCCTCTCACATGGCCCTCACGGGGACCTGGCCCGCAACCCAGGCATGTGCCCTGACTGGGAATCGAACCGGGACCGCTTGGTTCCCAGCCCACGCGCAATCCACTGCGCTACACCAGCCAGGGCGAGAATAATATATTTAAAATTACATGGCCACATGGTTTCCTAGCTAAATAAATATCTTCTTGATCTATTGATTTCTTATATTTTAAAATTTAAAAATAATATTTGTACATGGTTTGTGATAGAAGATATTTAAATTTTCTACAAGGACTTCTTTCTATCACTTTATATTGCAATCACTGAGACTGTGGGCAAGTTAACTTACTTCGCTGAACCATAATATCAGAAAAATGCATGAGATGCACATCACATGCCCGGTTCAGCCCTTGGGAAATAGTGAGCACATAATAAATAACAATTATTATTCTTTATTAGTACTTCCATTTTCTATATTTCTTGGTGGGACAACACAAAACATTCCACTAAAGAGAATGATTCCCTCTGGCACATTAGATATCTTAGGATTCACTTTTCAAATGTCCATGTAGCTCGTAAGTAAAAGCATCTACATAATCAACAATCTAGTTGACATTCATCAAGATTAGACCACAAGTAGATTTTTGAGCAGAGTCTCCACACCATGAGGTCATGGAGGTAGATGTTTCCTAAACACTATTTCTCGGTCACTTTCACACTAGCAAAATATTGTCCACATGAAGAGCCCACCCACAGTCACCACGCAGCTGATGTATGAATCAGCCAAACTGTGGCTACAATCGCTGCGGGAGGATCTCAACGCCACCTGGAGTTACGTCCCTCCTGAATCATGCCCTGTACCTAGCCATGGAATTGCCAACCCACGAGTGCCAGGGAACATTGGAAGAAGTAGAAGTTAGGGAATTAGAGATGCGTGGTTTCAAAGAGCCACCAACCACCTACAGTTCTTAAAATTCTAGTCACATCCATAACAGCTTCAGATTTTTATGTGATTTCCATAAAGATAAATCTATTCAATTTGACATAGAACAGGATTCGTTCAGAAATTACGTGCTTCTGTACCTTTTTATAAAAGTCCTTTGCACTAATTTCCTAAATATTATTCACAATTTGTAAAAGTGCTACTTAAGTCTAGTATTATAATTATGGCCAGATTTAATGATATATATAAAACAAAATTTTTTTTAAATAGGAAAGGAAAGCACAGCTCATTTATGTAGGTCAAGGTAAAAGATTGGAATTTACTCTTGGTAGAATGAGAAGAGTTTCAATGAAGAGGTGAGATGATTTAACTGACCTTTTTTAAAATTTAATTTAATTTAATTTTTTAAATTGCTCTTCAGTTACAGTTGTCCTGCCTTTTTCCCTGTTGCTCTCCCCCGCCCCACCCCCACCTCCTGTACCACAGTCAATCCCCACTCTATTGTCCATGCCCATGAGTCCTCTATTCATATTCCTTGACTTGCCCCTTCCCCTTCTTTCCCTCAATAACCCTCTCTCCCCCACAGTATATATATGTATATATTAAGGTCTGTCCAGAAAAGGTCTAGCCATTGTTAATATAATGAGAACAGCTTGTGTGACATTGATGTAACCTGGCAGCCAAGGAAAGTGGACTGGACTGTGCATGAATGAACAATGATGACTTCACTGTACCAGACATGGGGGCAGTAGACACCATTGAGTGAGCATATGTACTGTGTGGCCTTCACCTTCGAAATGACTGAGTGAGTAGAGCAATGAATCTGCATCAAATTTTGCATTAAGCTGGAACATTCCTTCAAGGAAACTACTGGGATGATTGAGAAGCCTGCAGCTATGGGTAACTGTGACTGGCAGCTTTGTCATGACAACAGCCAACTTCTGCATCAGGTCTCATGCAGAGATTTTTGGTGAAACATCAAATCATCCAGGTGACTCAGCTCCCCTACAGCCCAGATTTGATGCCCTATGACTTCTGGCTTTCCTCGAAACTAAAAGCACCTTTGAAAGGGAAGAGATTTCAGACAGTTGATGATATTCAAGAATGTACAACTGGGCAGCTCATGGAAACTGGAAGAACTGTGTGCGGTCCCTAGGTGCCTACTTTTAAGGGGACTGGAGTGTCATTGTCCTATGTTAAATGCTTCTTGTATCTTGTCCATTAAAGGTCTTTATTTTTCATATTACATGGCTGAATACTTTCTGGGCAGCCCTTTGTGTGTGTGTGTGTGTGTATACATCAAAATTAGAGTTCTCACTAAAAATAAGCAAGCAAACTAGCCTTTACACATTAACTAAGATCTTTCTCAATGAAAGCTTACCATTATTTTTTTAATGTTTTTTCAATCTAAGCAGTTAATGTTTTTTTGTCCTTTGCTGGCAGCTACCTTTGCAATTTTTATTTCTGGGCTCAGTTGCATTCTACAATATTTCAGAAAACTACATTTATATTCTTAGTCATCTAAGAAGCTACAAACACACCTGCATTTATTTCATTGTTGCTGTTATATATTAGATTTCACTATTTTAAGCTGCAATTTTTCCCCACCATATGATATTTCTCTAAGCATGTTTTCTGTAACGTGTTCTGAGTTTGCTTTCTTAGGTCTTTTTATTTATTTATTTTTTTGGGGAGTTTAAAGTTCCCATATCTTGTACAATGCCAGGTCACTCCTATTATTAACAAGTTTGGTTTGGTGTTATACTCTAGTATTTAATGCCTCTATTTTTCCTTGTAAGTCTTTTCAAAAATAGTGTATTTGTCTTTTGGAAAAGAACAAACTCAATTCTCTAATACAGTTCCCATGCCAGCTCAACATATCCCGAGGCTGCTCTGGCAAAAGGCTGTAAAAGATCAGTATTGATATTCTGTGGCATTCAAATTGTCAAGCTCCCTATCAGAGAAAGAGCATTTAGAAAATCTGGCCATGTGGCATCTAATTACACTATTATAAACTAAATTTACAACAGGTGACTTGGAGGCGATGAATTGACTAGCACCCAAGCTTTTCTTCAATGATTTTCCCATAAATCAAGAGGTGAAAGCAGCATTGTGTGTAGGGGGCACATCAGTGCAAGAATCTTCAACATTTGCACAAGTTCTACACAGTTTTCATCATCTCACACACAGCTCCTTGTGCTTGTTCACTTTCACTATTTTCTTGCAACTCCTATTTAGTGTATTCCTTGTGTTTGTCTATGATCTTTAAACAGGAGGGTCTCATTAAAATCATCACATCATTCAAAAACAACTAAAAGAGATATCACACACTCACACAACACTGAAAGTTTCTCAGAGCTTCCTTCAAAGGAGCTCTGCTTCTAAGTGAGGAGCGCAGAATGGAGCGCAGAGTTGGTCTTTAAATCTGAAGTCGGCTTTGCATATTCTTGTCCTTTAAAACTTACGCAGCGTCGAGGGAAATGTGTGCTTTATACTTGGGCATGATCCATGTGTCATTGACAGCAAAGATCCAATGGGCTATGGAAATTTCCTGGTGCATATTAGAAGCTGTTGTTTGCTGTCTTGGCTAGATAATCCTGCCTCATTTATTGGAGGGCCACTTTAGCTGCACTGTCAACAGCAGAGGAGGAGCAGGTCACCTTTGCCTGGAATGTTATGTAAAAGCTGTCAAATGTTCAGGATTATAGGCACATTTAATGTTCTACAGATTTCAGGCATATCAGTATTAGTGGAGATTTAATGTCAAGTTTGCCATCATTCTGCTTTGGATTTCTTCACTTTCACGCCAAGATCTTGTAATAATATGACCAAGATTTTACCAGAGCCAGTTCTTTGTGTAAGAGGAACAGATGTTGGCAGGTTTATCTGGCTACTCTTATAAATGTTGAAATAAGCACATTTAAAAATAAAAAATGGCCTAATCTGTCTTATCTTTCAGAATTAAATACGTGCTCCCTCTCTTTCCCAGCCATGCAATCCCAGCATACCAATACAGACTTTTCACATTTTGGAGGGCCAGTTTATTAAAAGCCACAATAAATTTAATATGGAATTTTTCATTATGGTATCCATTATAAAAAGCACAGCTCCCAAGCAAGACTATAGTATTTCTTTTTGGAGCGTATTTACTTTTAAGTTGTGAACATTTCATTACAGCATTAAGAGACAGTTGCTCCTACTTACTATACATTATGAATGCAATGAGCATTAGCAGACAGACAATATTGGCAGCCTTTGAACATTTCAAAATAGCAAATTGTGTTTTTGAAAAGTTAGCCTATCTCATTCATGACTAATGTTGCTTCATTGCTGTGGCAATCTTTCCGTACCTCTTGGATCAGATCTAGGACTTTCATCACTTTTCAAAAAATATTAGCTGGAAGATAATTCATGTTACTGAGAAGTCTTTATGATGAATTCTGCCCTTCACATGGCAGGATGCCATTGCTTCCCTTCTTCCTGGGGGCCAGCCCTGCCATCCTTTTCCTCGATCCTCATGCTTCCTCACCCCTCCTGTTATCTACCTGCACGTAGTTCTGTGTATTTAGGACACTGAACAATCGCTATGTTAGAAGTCTAATCCTGATAGCTTTAGATCGTTCACAGAAATATGAAATCTACACACTTGCATTGTTCATCCCAAGTTTCAATGTATATAACAACAGAGGGGGGGAAATATGCCTGGATTCAAGGTCTTGTTCCTTACTTCCTTCTAAGGTTTTTGACTTTAAAGTTTATTAGTTTCCTTCGCAGCAGCTCTATGTTACCAAATGAGTCCTAGAGACAGTGCAATGGACTCTGCTCCAGCAGGAGCAGCTTTTAAGTGCAAACAAAACTCAGTGCACCTGTTGGACCACAGACACATTCTTAAATGCCCAGAGACATATTTCGAATGTTCAAAAGGATCAGTTATAGTGAACAAAAATATCAACAATCATTTTCCAAATACAGTGATATTATTAAATACAATTAATTTGCATTAAAAAATAAAACAGTTGAACCTTCATCTTAGTGGGAACTTTTTAAGGCATCTGGAATGCATTTCTCCAGATAGGAGCAGGGTCCTGAGGGGTGGGGTTTGGCTAAGGACGAAAAGGGGAAGAAAATGGCTCTGAAGCATGTGCCACCTCTCAGGCCTCAGAGGTCAGCCAGGGGGCCGAGCCTGGAGCAGTTAGAGGACAGGGCTCAGGAATGAGTGGAGGGACCCCAATGGGACCATATAGTTCATCACCCAATCTCATTTTCTCCCTTTGCCACTCAGTCCTTGTACTTGGTTGTATATTCCCTAGTAAACTAATTTACTGATTTTGATATAGCAAGGATGTACATGTATTTGGTTTTTCATGCATCATTTAAAAAAAAACTTTAAATGACCTTTTATTATTAGGTCAGCATCCTGGTGTTGTAGAAAGAGCACCAGTGAGGAATTCAAAAGGTCTTTGTCTTGTCGCTGCTCCCTGGATCTGAGAGAGCTGAGACCTGAGCTCCTGTCCCCTCCCACGGGGAGAGGAAAAGCAGACCTGGGCGCCCTGTCCAGCACCTATGATCCATGCTTCAGCTGTCATAGAAAAAGCGTGTTCTTTATTTGGCACTAAATTTAACAACTTTCAAAATATTATTTTAAAATTCAAATGTTATCTTTTAAAGAATGCAACCATCTGCATTCATTGCACTGCAGTTTTACTCTAATTCCTTCAAGAACTTTGAGTAAACATGCACTGATACCTAATCACTGAATGAGGCATTGCTCCATCCCAACAAACAGAAGTCTACTCCTGGCATAGAAGGCTGGAGTCTACTGCTCACCCCCTGCCTAGACTGGGAACTTCATACTCTCTGGCTTTTAACTTTTTTATTGGATTTATTGGGGTGACATTGGTTAATTAATATATCCCCTTTCCTGAAAATGAATACTTATTTAGGGAGTAGGAAAATCTTTAATTCTCCTCACCATGGAACCACAGGATATGGTTGAAGAAAAAAATTCTGTGGTAATTTTGGTTGTGAAAATGAATAAACCCAGCATAATGCAAAGTGGCTTATAAACAACGGAGAGAAACTAGAAGTTTGGGTTCTTTTCCAAATCACTGGAGTCATCTAAGGCAGTTACTCTGCATCACAGGTGTTCGTGGCTATGAATTGTTTTTGATAATCACCCAGTTGTCTTCTGTTTCTCCTGAACTGATGTCAGTTACGATAGTAAAATTAAGCTTGGACTCCCGTAGGCAAGAGGGTTTGGTATTCCTGCTGGCTAAGAATGACATGTGGGACATTCAGAGACATGTGGGCTTTTGAGAGTGTCTTTTGTAGTTGGTTTTTGACTGCCAGCCAGCTCAGGCCCTCCCGTAGCTCAGAGGGCCACCTCCCCCCTGGACAGACGGTGGTGACCTCACAAGGTCAGCCTTGTGAAACGTGAAGGGATTGGTTTCCTTGGCAGGGCTGACAGCTCACTGCAGCCAGAAAATATGGGCTAAGATCAGAAGAAATCCCCCACATCCGAGCCCACTTAACTGCCCAGCGAGAGAGGAATCAGAGCATTGATAGCAGCAAAGAAATGCCTGCTTGATTTTAACAGGCGGAGAGTAGCTTTCATAGGTGGATTTTTTTTTTCACTTCTCCGTGAACCTTTGTATCTCATTTTCTCCTCTGGGCTTCAATTTCTCTTCATTCAGATTCACAGCTTCTCTTTCTCTGTTCAAACTATTTTCTGGAATTCCGCTATAAATGCCATGCGAGGAAAAAATCGGACATCTTCCACCTCCTTCTCTGACGAAAGTTAAACAGAGGGAGGAAATATGCCTTAAGAAAGAGAAAGCAAGTCTCTCTTCAACTTGCAAACTCCTTCTCGTTCTTTTTTTTTTTTTTTTGGTTTTAGATATTGTAAGAAATTTAGAAAATAGTTTTTGATATTCTTTATATTATGGGCAGAAGAAGAAAGTCACAGATTTGGCCCATCAGTTGCCCCTAAGGAAAGCTTTGTATCCAGAACCATTGGAAGGGCCCCTTCTCTGTGTCCCATTTTAAGCCAGGTGACACTAGTGACATGAATAGTAATAATAATAATTGCTGACACTCATATAGTGCTATGTACAAGAAGCAGTTTTAAGTACTTGGACTATTTAATCCTCACAACACTATGAGGTAAGCATTATACTTATTCCCATTTTACACATAAGAAAACTGAGGCTTGGAGAGGTTAAAGGACCCGTGCAAGCTCATAAGCTAGCAGAGTCAGGATGTGACAAAAAATAGTGTGTCGCTATTAAGAAAGATGCTCAGATTTCACCTGCATGTCTTTTTTTTTAATCATCTGAAACCTAGTGGCCCTTCAATTGGGCATCTGAAAACAAAACAAAACAAAACAAAAAGATGTCAAGGAGTGATTCCCTGAGCTTTTATCACTTAAACAAAAGCTGGTAACGTGATCGGTAGACTGCTAAAAATAGTCATTGCTTCCTTGAAACAGTTTGGGTTCACACCTACCCTCTCACGCTCTTTTCTGTCTCAAAAGTGTTCGAGCTCACCCAATAACATACATTACATGGCTTCTCTAAACTGAAACAAGGATTACATCTGGAAGAACAAAGAATAAATGGCTACTTTGATCATTAAACTTATTTTGTTTTTCTAGAAATGAGACCTTTTTGTTCTTTGCCATACTTCCAAATTCTTAATTCTGGTTTGGAGCCAGACCAACTGCTCACATGGGGAATGGGTGTATTCTTAAAAGAATGCTGGGGTGGAGGTGATTGCCATGTTCCCTTTGGGCAGATGGAAGTTTTATTCATGCTGGGTTTGATGTAGGGAGGCTTACTACGGGGGGTGAAGCATTTTTTTTGCTTGCTGTGTATTCTTTCTGAAGGAAGGGTGGGTTGTCGACTCAGGTGAAGGACTGGCCTTGATGGCAAAGAATAGAGAGCCTACTTCAGGATGAATAAGAGAACTGAAGCAATGAAGCAAACATGATACTTGAAATATAAGAGAGAGGAGGAAAAAGAAACTGGAAACCTCATGTGGATGATTTGGATGTACTGTGAAGACTCAGAAGTTCAGGGGGGATTTTGAGAGCAAAGAAAGTTTGCCGTTGAAAGGCCAGATAATTGGAGATATGGATATCTTTATAAATTTCCATGCTGCTTTTCCACAATGAACTAAATTGTGTCAATCAGTAGTCTCTGAATGTATTCCTAAAGACATAATCTAGATTAAAAATTAAGCTACAGAATCTGAGGAGAAATTGACATTGATAGTATCCTCAAAAGGCGATAAATCATATGGGCAAGGGGGTTGGAGAAGCTTGCCTATGCTTTTAGGTGAGAATTTTATTTATTTATTTTTTAGAGGGAGGGGAAAGGAGGGAGAAAGAGAGGGAAAGAAACATCGATGTGCAAGAGAAGCATTGATCGGTCACATGCCCCTTAACTGGGGACCTGGCCCACAGCCCAGGCTTGTGCCCTGACTGGGAATCAAACCAGCGACCTTTCAGTCCTCAGGCCGGCACTCGCTCCACTGAGCCACATCAGCCAGGGCTCTACGTGAGAATTTTAGATGTTATTAGGCTCAATGTGGAGTGATGATATCTCTGGAGTGATAAAACTAATTGACTTGTATTATTTTCTGTCTTTCAGATTTTCTGTTTCTCCTGATCAAAGTGATCATTTATAATGTGTCACAGACTTCTGAGAGCTTAGACAAATATAAAAAAAGCTCATTGCATATTTTAAGTAGACCTCACCTCCCTCTGCAATCTTTGTTGATCAATACCTTGCTCTCCTCCTCCACTCCCCCCCGCCACACTCATGTAAATCAAATTGACCACTATTGTAGCACAGGTTCCCTGCATAGCAGAGGCTAAGGGGAGGCTAAGTTGCCAATGCTTTATAGGGAAATAAAATCCCAAGGCTGCAAGAGTACAAGGAAAAAGGAAAAAGGAAAAAAGTCATGGAAGGATGGCAGGCAACACAAGGGGATGTGTTGCTGTGCCGGCAAGACACTGCTTCAGGATGTTTTCGAACAGGAGGTATGGAAGCACCATGACTCAGAAGAGTCTAGAAGAAGGAATTTATCTATGGTATTATCCTGATCCTGTCTCCCACTGGTCTGTTTGCCTCATGAAGTGGCAACTTCCTGAGTTTTTGGATTGCATCGCTTTGCTCCTTGGGGAGTTACTGGATGTGGTGATTCGTCTAGTCCTCAATGGTTTTGAGGAGCGAAAGACTCCAGGCATGTAGTTAAACTACCTCAGGCACCAGAATCTGTGAGCCCACAGGAAGTCTGTGGCCTTGATGGAAGCTGAGGTGAGCAACTGTCCAAGGTCCAGGGAACAGACAAGGTTAAAACAATCAGAGGAAGCATTAAGGTGTGCAACTGATATTGCCACTCTCCAACTGTAGGTTCTGCCACAGTAGCTACAGTGTTTGCTTAGGTATTTGCTGCTTCTTGCCCATCTATGAGCTTAGGAGAGCCAAGTACCTTGACTTTTTGTACTTGTAGGCCTTAGCACGTCTTGCACATAAAAGTAGTTAATGCTTGTAGAAAAAAAAAAATGGGGCTACATATAATCCTTCTCAAAAACCAACATTCCAAATTCCAAAATAAGGTACCTAAATTTGTGTGACATTCTATTTACCATATATTCAGACATCAGAAATTCATAGCTAAAACAATAGCCATTAGGTGTTTATAAATCCTCTGATAATTTAAGCTTATTAAAAAACAAAAACAGCCCCAGCTGGTGTGGCTCAGTTCATTGGGCGTTGTCCCCAAAACTGAAAGGTCATTGTTTTGATTCCCGGTTAGGGCACACGCCTGGGTTGCCGGTTTGGTCCCTGGACCAGGCGCATTCAAGAGGCAACTGACTGATATTTCTCTCCCTCTCTTTCTCCCTGCCTTCCTTTCTCTCTAAAAAAAAAAAGAAAAAGAAAAAATAACAAACAAAAAACGTAAATAGAATACTTCCATTGGTTTTGAAAGAGTCAAACTAGCTCTCTTTACAGATGATTGGACTAAGGATAGGGACCAAACTGAGCGTCTCTGACCTACTGTGCTAAAAGTGTTATCTGCTTTTTTCAGTGTTATTACATTAAAATCTGGGGATAATGGCTAACAGTTATTTTTTTAAACTAGTTTATTGTTTGTAACTAATTTTCACACTGTTCCTTACATGTGGCCATTTAAAAAATAATTAAACCAAGGTTAAATAGTTTAAAGGTAGAGATGAAGGAAGTTTCATTAAATGCTTTATTAATCAGTATCTTTTCTGCAAAAACACAGGCTGACCAGCAGATACAGATGCGCCCAAAATGCACCTCATTCAAACAATCATGGGAAGTACTACATTTAGAAAATGGTAGTAACAGGCTGGACAGAACTATCTGAGGGCAGTGGTGTAAAGGAAAACTACCACCCACTGATAAATGAAGAAATAATGTAGGACAGTATGGATAGAACTATGGCTTCAAGCAATACACACCTCAGAGTGTATCTCAAAATGCAAGCCCACTGTTTCATCTTCACAATTTTTCTACATACGTATAGAACTTAACATTAGTTTTTATGTCTTTGAGTGAACAAATACTCATACATGGTAAAAAATGGCGGGACTCAGTAAGATGGAATCCTGTAGTAGATGATATCATGATTAACAGATATTCATTTCAGAAATCTATATATCCAAAACATGGAGAAAGATAATAACATTGAGATAGAGAAAGTAAAACAAAGGCAAATATTCCTGTTTACTACTGGAGAATACATTCAGTAGCAGCTGACATTCAAAACCATGCAGACTGTAGTTTTAAGGAAAAAGTTGATAGTTTTCAAAGATCCATTTATACATCGATATAGATATTTGCCTTTTGTGCACATGTAGGAATGCACATTGTTTTCTGCTCTGAGCAGAACATCTTTTCCTGGCACAGGGGCAAAGCGCATTGGTGCATTGCGGGCCAGAGATGTGGGCACCGAGGTCATTATCAGCTTCCACAGGTCAATTTCTTTCTTCAATGCACACTATTTCACATGTCATCAGACTTGAACACCAAAGTGCTCGCGATCCCTCTCCTTTTGTTTTTCTTCTTGTGTCATCAAAAACGAAAAAAAGTGCTAGCATGGTATCGAAAAACCAAGAGATAAAAAATAAAAAAGAATTAAAATTCAATTCTTGTCCAAATTAACGTAAAGACAATTAATCATAGGGGATTCAAATAAAACACCCATTTGCCGGTAGTAAGTGAATTTCAAGTTTGGGCAAAGTTTTTCCTGAGTTTCAGAATATTAGCATGTAGTCACAGTGACACTTTGTGTTCACTTTTAGGGAATGCAGTCCAGCAAAGTGCTAGATAAGTGGATACCCTAATGCACGATAGGAGGAATGTTTCTACAAAGTTTATCTTTGAGAGATCCAAGAAGAAAATGAGAGGCAGAGTCAATCAAAATGAAAGATTTAAGCTCAGCTTGACTAGAATAGCATAACCATGACCGGTCATTAATGCCTGGGTAGCGGTCTCTCCAAACTCACTGAGATTCTTCATATTGTCGAACATGGAGTGCTCTCTCCCCTTGTTAAGCTGACTGACCTAAAAACCTCTGCATCTAAAGTATCTGTTCTACATCGTTTGTTCAGAAATGTTAGTGTAGGTTATTTCGATTGTTTGTTAAAATCTCAGTGGGTAGTAGGACTTCTGTGCTGAAACAAAGTCAGAAATTTATGTGTATTCAAAATTAATTAGTTCATGAAATGACACAATTCTACTTATATCTAATGAGGTAAATGGCAATAAATTTCAATGACCACTAGTGAGAGAACATTTTGAATCAAAACATTCAAATATATCATTCCACAACATCTGGTTGAGAATATTTAATTTTTTAATGTAAAAAAATTTTATTCTAATACTGCAGCTATTTTTATAAGGGTTGTATAATAAAGATTTAGGGAAAATTATTTCTAAACCAAAAAGCTAAATTTATTAAATTATTAATATAATAATAAAGGAGTTTGAAAGGAAATTTCAAAACCCTTCAACATTTAAATAAATCATGGAACTGGATTTTAAGGCAAAGCATTCATTAGTATACCTAGACACAATTACTTAACGAGCCTTGGCTAAAAAAGGAGCACATAAATTACTTGAGCTGAAAGGTCAAAAGCAGAAGGACAGCTAGGTTATCCAATGCATTAATCCCAGATGCCTGTTACAATCTTGTCTAAATCCAATTTGGAAATATTTGGAAAACAAGAACTATATAGATAGCTAACTAGGGACATTTGATAACCCTTGGTAAAAAGTTTTAACACCTCAGATGATATACATAATCCACATATGCATATGCACACATATATATACACAAATATATGTTTGTACTTACAATATTTGTGAGATAGATTTTAAATTAATTTGTATGTAGATTAAGTCAATTGTGGAGTTAGGCAGAAAGGGTGTATTAGAGACAAAAGAGCAGAGTTTTGGAGTGTTAAAAATATGTAGATCAACCGTTTTGTACTCATTTAAACTAGCTGATTTCTTTACTTTCTCTGTTAGCTTACCTCTAGATACATTTTTAAAATAGTAATTGAAGCTCAGGTAATTAAAAAGATTTGCTCCAAACCTGGCAGCTAATAAGAAGCAAAGCAGAGATTCAAACCCAGAGCCAGCTGGCAAACTCTCGTCCAGGGCACAGCTGCTGTACTTCCAGGTTTACTTAGTAGATCTGCCCATTTGCATCTAGAAAAGCTATATAAGTTCTGTTAATGTTTCGTAAACAAAATCTCTCCTCACCAGTGAATTCAACTTGAATTTGAAATAATCCTTGTGGAGTCCCTTAAATTACGTAGTTTCCAACCTGAAATATTCATAAATTCACTGCAATTTCCCAAAGAAGGAGATACTTGTTATTTTGCAAATATATTCCTTTGCACCAAGTAATCAATGAGTTTAAAATTACTGAACAAATGCCAGATAACAAAACAAACTATGGTTTAAAAAAATCACTAAAACTATATTTCTGTCTTCTTAAACTCAGCAAACCCCAATTTCATACTAAGAAGTGGAATGTTTAGGAGAGTCTATCATTGGTTCAAACTGTCACATTTAAGGCTGAAAGAGTTCCCTCAACAAATATGTCAGAGCAACTGGAATAAAGGGGATAGACTGGACTAAACTGATCACACTATTTGTAAGGGCAATTCTTGTGAGATAAATTTCGTTCTGCAAATTACTGAATGCAATCAATTCATAATTGCATATATTTTAAGAACAAGTCAGAGTCATGGAAGTACCAAAATTGTTATAATTTTGTAAGCAAAACAGAATTGATCAAGCATATGACAAAAATGCAAGATACTTCAATCTTATAAGAGAAAAAACAAAAATGAAAATGACTGATTTGTTTTAAAGTATTTTTGTTTGTGGGTAAAGGAAGAAAACACTAAATAAATACAAGATGTAAAAATAATCACCATTATTGTTCCTACTAGCACCGCTCCATCCCATACTATCACTTCTACTGTTGAATGTTACCATGTGCTAGAAACTGCTATGTGCGTCACAAGCATTTTCTTATGTGAGTATATATATATATGAGCAAACTGTATTATCCATACTTTACATAACAGGAAACTGAGGCTCAGTGAAATGAAGTAATTTTCCATGATTAGATTGGCAATGGTACAACTGAAATTTGAGATACAACTGAGAATTTTTTTCTGAAGCCCATGTTCTATACTAAAATACCCAAAAAAGAATGTCTTGCTATCCTAAGTGACAGCTGAGTCATGTACTCAAATGAATTACTCTTAATGTTATTAAATGTGATATCTGATCTATAATTAAAAGCAGGCAATGTTTCAGTAATAGGATCATTAGGTGGAGAATCAGAATATAAAATCCCACTTCTGGTCCTTACACTATTTGTGAGGTGTCAGGAAAGTCTCTGCTATTCTCTGGGCTTAGTTTCCTTATTTATAAAATTAGTTAATTCACTCAGTACACATTTTTGGAGCCTATTTTTTGTACAAGTCTCCATTTCTAGTGTTGTATGGGACCTGGAAATGAATGAGGTATAAGTCCAAGTCTACATTAATATTGCATTTGAAATAGTTGTGACTTCTACACAATTAATTAAGGCATTTTGATGGATAACTTTTTTTTAATCTGCAAATTTTGGAAATCGAATTTTAATTTAGAGATTACTAACATTTCCCAAGTGATTAAAATGTGTCATATAACACCTATTAAATCATCGTAAAGGTCCTGTAAGGTAGGTGGTTATCAGTTCAGTTTTATAGATGAGGAAACCGAGTTTCAGAGATTAAATTACTTTCTCAAAGTAATATAATTTGGAGGAAGATAAATTTGAAGTCAAATTTAGATCTATCTTAATCCCAAATCTATGTTTTCCATTCATTCATTTATTTGTGTATTAAACCAACAACGTTGAGTGTATAACAATGTGCCAAGCAATGTCCAAACTTTTGGCATCTCTGGGCCACACCAGAAGAAGAAGAGTTGTCTTGGGTCACACATTAAATACATAGACACGTAATCACGGAAAAAAATCTCATCATGTTTCTGGTAAATTTACGATTTTGTGTTGGGCTGCATTTCCAGCCATCCTGAGCCGCATGTGGCCCGCGGGCTGCAGGTTGGACACCCAAATGCTCAGAAAAGAGATCAGGGCTCTGCCCAGATGGGACTTACAGTCTACTGGGGAAATCATGCGTTAAACACATACACACTATAAATATAGTGATAGAAATTGTTGAAAGTTTAATTGAAGGAAAATTGCAGGGTACAATGAGAAGGAATAACAGGCAGAATAACTTAGATCGGGTGGGCAAGAAACAAACCACAAGGAAAACCTTGAACTCTGACGCAGTCTAGATTTCAGTGTCTGCCTCATGCCGCCTTTATGCCAGTGCAATTAATATGAGCAAAACTCTGTACAGTATGGTCACTTCGATAACGTTAGGCCAAGGGTAAAATTTAGGAAATGCATTATGTCTATCATAGCGCATATTCTCCTACCTGTGCGATGACGGGCAACCTAACCGATATGTAGAAGTGCTTTGGATAATGTAAGTCTGTGGCAAAGGCGATCGGGAAGAAGAAGGAGGGCATAATTCAAGGGAGTCCATTGAATTAGGGGAGCCAGCTGATGGCCCCCCACACCTTTAGAGGCAATAATTGCGCTCTTCACCTTGTGTGATGAATTGTTATTTTCTGCACATGGAACTTCGTTTTCTCCTTCTCCCATCATCTTTGCAAATCTTCTTCCCTCATAGCAGGGTTCTGAGGGTTAACCATTTATTTAGCATATAGAAAAGTACTTTGGGCCTTAGAAAGAAGTATCTTCTATTGAGAATAAATAATACAACAATAACAAGCTGGTGAATTGTAGTTAGTATGCACCTCTCATCTGAGGTCCTGCCTAGTCCTACTAGGTCTTCCCCCTTGCGTAGGCAGGGTGAATTGCTGAAGTAAAAGACACACTGTTCCTGGCTCAGAGAGTAAGTCGAATAGGTAACAGCCAAGGGGTTCATAAGAGTTGAGCTGAAATGAGGAAGAGAAACAGAAAAGCAAGATAACCCAAGAAGTGGATTTTTTATTGTTCAAGATCTTTCTAGAACTTTCATAGCAGCTGTGCAGGGCACTGTGGGCTCTATTCCTTTTTTAAACGTTCTGAAGCACCATCCTCAGCGTACTTTTGAAAATGCATTAGTGACCTGCAGAATGCCTTTTAAAGGTAAAGTATAAGCACGTTTCTCCCCCAATGAATTTACACTGGTAACCCCCTATACATATCCAGACGCCAAAAAGACACCCACAGTCTGCGTAAACCAGCTCAACACCAGTTGTTCTCTTCCCTACCGCACCATCATGAATCCTGCGACCTGATCATGTAACCACACGGAATAGGTCAGGCGTCCGTGGAGACCACCCAGCTGTGAACTGAGTTCGGTCAGGAGCTTTGGACTCCACCACCAGCCCTGTTTTCTGATTCCATCCAGAGTCCTCAGAGGCAAAGCCAGTGGTCAGGTCAACTCCTATGGCAGTGAAACAGGCGAGAGCCCACTGACTTACAACCACTCCTTTCCCAGAGATGCCTCTGTCAAGCTGCCAACAGTCAGAAAAGGTTGTTTACATTCTTGGAGGGGATAGTTCCATCAGTATGCTGCCTTTTTTCTTAACTTCTAGTCAAGCTCCTCCCCACTGGGAAAGTAGGGATTTTGACGGAAGAGGGAGAGGAGGAAAACATAATTTTTGGAACAGAAGCAACTTGAGAAAATGAAGAGGGCTCACTCTTTTGAGTGTCTCTTCATATAATTAGATCCTCACCTATTTCTAAATAAGAATTAAGAGTCTGATCCAAAGACAACCTAATTACAGGCTTTGGTCAGGGGAGAAATTGTACCACGAGGGCTGCAGAGGGCTGTGCAAAGCCTCCGAGGATGATGTGGGCAGGATTTGCAAATGTGTCTAGGATTGGCATTGACCTTCTCCAGGAACCCAGAGGCCCGATAGGAGGGCTTTACTCAAGACACCCCACTTTCCCACCTCCAAATTAACAAAAGTTGCTCCACTCCTATAGTGGACTGTTTTTATGTTTCTATCCAACTTTGCTACAATTCCTAGCAGGGTCCCTCTAGAGTTCTGCTCGACAGAAAGAGTCGGGGGAGGAGGGCCCTGTCTTCTGATCTCCCGGAACCTGAACCTTCTGTGCTCCGAGAAGCAAACCAGAGGTCACCGCATCATAGCTGCCTGACAACAGGATTGCTTAGGCCCGGGGCGGGGGCGGGGGTCAAGGTGAACTGGGTAGCCGCAGCCCAGAACAGCTCTGAGAAGGATTCCTATGCCACTGGGAGTTGGATAGGTTTGCTCCTTAGAGGAAGGTGAGCCGGCTAGGATGAGGCCTTGCAGCAGCTGTGGGAATCAGAGGCAGGGGTAGATTTTTATGGCCAGGCCTATAGAATGATTGAAGGGTAGACGGGGGGATAAGAGAGTGACTGTGTTTCCCTGTGTGCTTGGGACGGTGGTATTGCAGGTCCCCTGGGCACCAAGAGGAGAGGTGCATGTCCTCAGGCCCTGGTGTCTAGTAAAGGTTGACGGTTGCTGGCTGGCTCTATTCAGCAGTGAGGAGGCTGCTCACCCCTTGAGTTCCCTAAGGAGGGGTAACACACGGACTTGTGACAATCTGCCTTTAAGATCTGTCTTATGTCTTTTCATGGCCGCAGCATTCCAGGCCCATCCTTCAGGGGCTGGAGTGTGCTCTGCAGGAGCTTCACCGGGGCCCAGAGGTCTAGCGGCTCCTCCGTCCTTCACCTCCCCCTTTTCGAACACGCTCTGCCCTCCGTGTACTCTAGTTGCCCATAACATCATTGAGTCGGGTTCTCTCCCATGATGCAAAATTATCAATTCTCCCCTCCCCTCTCAGATAGAATCGAAAGCAGCTCACTATTCAATAGATTTAGTAAATGTGTATTTTGTGGAATGGTGGATTGTACCATTCGTCAATTGGAGAAATCAATAATCCAAATATTAGCAGGCCTCATATCCTCTTAATAGCCTCATATTCAATACTCCTCACTCCAGAAGAACTTTCATTTCCTTTGCGAGAAATCTCCATGTGTGAGGGCGATAGATCCCATGCCTGAAGCAAAGACTGCATGGTTCTATGAACTAAATAGTCTGTAGTTGTATGAAATAACTTGTTTAATTGCTAACATTGAAAATGTTGGCTTTTAATGGTGCAGTTAACCTTATACCATCAGACATAGTTGCTTATGTATTCATTTAATCACTTAAGGCCGTAGATCAATGGGTAAGAAATTATAATATTTCAGTACAATGTAATATTTCAACTATTTCACTCAGGCAAATTCCAGCAACCTTTTGGAAATGGAGTGTCCAGGAAAATGAGATCAAAACTTCATAAAAGTACAATAGGAAAGGACTTATTTCTTTATTCTCTGGACATTTCCTCTGAATCCCCAGAGCACATTTGGTAAATGAGTTATGTAGATCGGTCATACAAACTTTAAACATAATTCTGATAGTATGATCGCCAGTTTGCTTTCATTTTCTGTTCCTAGTTTGAGCCACTTGTAGAGCACAAATAGACTTCTAATACATCCTTGTTTTTCACACATCACTTTGGAATTGTCAAAGCACATCACAGAGCCAATCTTTTGGGTCTTCGGAAGAACCCTTTAAGGTAGACAGAACATCCAAGGAAAGCAATTAGAATCATTCCCACTTTACAGCCGAGGAAATTGAGATCCAGAGTTAGAAGGATCAGCAGAGCCACCAAAAGACCAGGGCTACTTTTCCCAAATTATTTTGAGCACAATTCAAATGTCTTTTCCTTTTCCTCTTAGTCAATGGTTGATAGACAACACTTGAAACAAAGCTTATTTTTGCCGTTAATCAAAACAATAATTTCGGCGCATCTCTGAGCTCTGGAGATTCCGGCTGGCCCTCGTTTCCTGCTCTGGCCCTGCTCTCTCTGCCTGATTTCTCTCCCGGTAACACAGCGCTCATCAATCTGTACTCCAGCTGCTCTTGCGTGATCCCGGGTGAGGTGTCAACATTCTGACCACAGATTTCAAAACAACTTTAGAAAACAATGATAAAAAGTAGATTTTTCTACTGGAACTAATAGGTATTCCCAGGCAATCCCTCTCGTATTTTTGCACAGAGCATGCTGTTCATAAATAATGTCAGAAGTGGGCTTTTGCTTCTTTAGTAAGGTGGTCATTTAATGTAAGTAAATTCACATTAAATATTGAAGATCAGAAAAAAGCAGCCTCTTCAAAGAGGTCACATTTAAGTGAAGAAAAAAACAATGTGTGAGGAGAGGACCCGCCTGGTGCCGGGTGGCACAGAGTTAATGGCTCATAGAGAGCATATACATGTTTTTTAAAGATGTTTTATTGCTTACAAAAGGAAGTAGTCTTGAGAGACTGGATACAGAAGCTGCCTCCAACCAGCTGCGGCTGTCAAACTAGGAAGGATCCTGTTCAATTAGTGTGGCAAAATAAAATACTTTGTAAAGGAAATAAACACTATGCGAGCTAAGATTCATGCTTTCAAATATACACAAGGTTTGAATTTTTAATTAGGGCTGCTAATTACAGTCATCAGAAAGCAGAGCAGAATAGATTTTACCTTACATTTAGCAGACAAGCCTTCAACCCCAGTGTATTTTTCAATTTCATTAATATTTTATGAAAATGGCCCTTGCAGCTTCAGCCTATTCTAGTCTCCTAGAAAACTGCCCCACATTATGGATGCCAGTGCCTTTAAGCCATGTGCATTAGTGTGATGACAAAATGCAAAACAGCATCTTGTCAACCACCGCATCAATTGATTCTATTAGGTAGTGTAAAAACAGTTGGGTGTGAGTTATAATCTCAGTGACACTAACGATGAAGCAAGACACTGGCTGAGAACAGCCATTAGCTATAACCCAGAAATTAATGGTTCTAATATTTTTTGAACAAATTAACCTTAATGAACTGGTCTTGCAAATACTGTATTATCTACAGAGAAGTCAGTGAGTGGAACAATGCCATTACATGTATACATGGTAAACACATAGAAATATGGATACTAAACAAACACAATATAAAGGTAGGTATTTCATATGTTTACCCACCTCTCGTGCCTGTTTGTTCCTTACATACTCTATAGATACAACTAGTCACTCCCCCGTTTATAATGTAATTGGTAATGATTTAATATTTTATAAAATTGCCTATAACATAGTAGAAAAACAAATAAAACATTTCCCAAAAGTTAGAGGATTACAGAAGGTCAGAAAATAAACTTTTTATATTTAATATGCAAAGAATTTTCTAAATGTAAGGTGAATGTTTTTGTAAAATAATCAGTTTTTCTATTATTGTGAAGACTATCACCTTTCCTCCTTATGTGTTCATCCATTTAGTTAGGTTTTTAGTTTTGTAATAAGGTTTTCATAAAATAAGCCATGTGTGGTACTCCTTGAAACGAAGTACAAATTTGCCCTCTGTAAATACTTTGGAAAACTTTATCAAAGTGATACCAAACCACACATTGATGGGATAGCTTTGAAAAGTAAAACACACAAGCACATGAGCATTGGTGTTAATTTCTACACAGGAGCAAAACAATGTATGAGATCCGTTCTTGCCTTCCCCATCATTATTAGTGTACCAAAGTTAATGGAATTCAAGCAGCCATGACAAATTTGATAGACAGCTCAAATGGAACAGACCACCCTAAAATAGTGGTCACTGCCAAATTCAACTGGAGCTCAAAATTGTAATGGTATTTTAACAGTGTTTATTTTATTTTATTTTTTTAGTTTCCTTCACATAATGCTACTTCAGTTGTCTCTCTTCATCCTAGATGCTTATGTAAACACTCTTTTCATCATAAAGGATCTCTACTTAAAAAAAAAGCGTTTAGTACCTACTCAAATCTGTGGTCCAAAATCCTGGAAACTCATTGACAAATGCAGTACAAAACTCAAATACTCAAATGGCTAATTTAAAGAAGAGGAAACAAAAGTAAGGCACTTGCCAACAACAGTTTGTTGGCTTAACTTTGACTTGCTTTCCTGGGAAAGAAGAAAACAGAATTTGCAATGTGAACTGTCAGCCCTCGTTATGGCAGAAGCTCACCAGTGAGAGACGGAGCCCCGCTTCCATTGGCAGAGAGAAGCAAAGAAACCTTCCAAACAGAATTCTTTCAAGCCTCCTCTACAACTCCACTTAAATAATTTACTTTTCATTTTTTCCCTCAGACTATTCTTTTTAAAGTTGGCTGACATGTGTGTTGACAAGCATGCTTTACTGCAAAAGACGACTTGTGTATTGGAGAGGGGAAAAAAATCACAAAAATTCCTCCAACTCTCAGAATAAAAGAACTATTCTCTTTACTTTGGGGAATACAGTTAGCCTGGACTCCTCTTAAGCTAAGGGATACTAAACATAAATTAATATAAGTTAAATAGCTGCTTTAAAAAAAAATCCTCGCTTTAGGATATGTTTATTGGCTTTAAAAAGAGAGGAAGGGACAGAAAGAGAGAGAAAAATCGTAGCCTCTCTTACCTGCCCCCACCAGGGATGGAACTTGAAACCTAGGTATGCGCCCTGACTGGGAATCGAACCAGCAAACTTTTGGTGATGAGAACAACACCCGAGCAAGTGAACCATCCGGCCAGGGCTACAGTAGCTGTGTCTGAGGCAGGCTGTTCACCACTTTAAGAAAGAAACCACTGGCTGTGTGCTTAATTCAGCAAACTAGCTGGAAATAAAACTGTTAGATTTAGGCAGAAAGGCCTTAAATCCATTTATTCATACTTAATACATGTTTATTTAATCCATGAATACTTAATTTAAAAATTTATCCTTTTAAAGTTCTGACAGTTACTGGAGAGTGTAGTGGATAAATAAAACGATATGGAAATAATGGCTTAAGTGTAGCTGCTGATTCTCTAGGTCCTTGGTTTTGTACTTTAATATTTATGATGATACTTAGAGGCTAAAATAGAAGGTGGAAAGACAACAGGCTATTTAGGTCATTCATATACATTTGGATTATAAATAAAATGATTGACCTGTGCTGGCTCAGGACCTTTACATTGTTACAATACAAAAGACTCTTTCCTACTGATAGTCCATCTGCAAAAGGATTAAAAATCACTTCTTTTTAGGAGGGACATTTCCTGGACTAGTCAAAAAAATGTGTTTTCCCAATAGTAAACTATTCTTTCAACTAAAATATTCAGTTCTCTCCCTCTATTCCCAAAGTGTTTTTATGTACTGCTTTTTGAAATGTTTCAGAGAATTCCACGTGATATGCAATTTTATATTACCTAGAACATACTTTGTAACATTACTTGTTATTAAAGATGTCTTTACATTTACTCTTCATAACATCTTCCTCCTTTATAAATCTCTCAGCTGTAACTAGGGAAGAAAAAATATGACATAAGGAACGCTGCCTGGCTATAGGTGTTTGACATTAACCACTTCGAGCTCTCAGGTGACTTCACCACGTGATGGAAACAGAGAACATAGCTTTCTTACTACCAGACCTGAAGTTATATTCAGACCAAAGCAACAAACTGCACAATTGCTCTAGAATAAATTGCCCTCAGTTGTATTTTCCTCTTGCAGTAGAAAAATGTTGCTAGAATTATTCTGAGATTATAATAAATAATAAACCTAGGCAAGCCAATTGTTTCCCCAAAGTCTATAAAGCATTTTATTATAGCAACATGTTTTCACTTTTATAGTTAATAAACATTATGGAATCTACATGCAAATAGTTGTTGGTGGGAAAAAATTTTTTGATTAGCTAATAATCCAAGTAAATGTATTGTAAAATTTTGAAAAAGTTATTTAAAATTGGACATATCCAGTCTTCAACATCCCATTGAGCCAACAAACATTTTTTAAGAAGCCTTGGTGGATTATAATCTCCATGTATGCAATAACCTCAAAGGGATTATTTTTATATCTACTTCAATATTCATTCACATATCACTCATTTATTCATTTGTCCACATGTCACTCATTCATTCATTCATATTCACCTTCTTTCATGTCTTCTTATCACATGCAGGAACTGAACATCTAAAGCTGTGCTGTTCTGTAGCCACATGGCTCTTGGGCATTTTAATCATGCCCAGTCCAAATGGAGATGCACTGTAACTGAAACAAAAGCACCAGGCTTCTCAGTACTTTAAATTTTGTTTTAAAATTGTGTATATGTTGAAATGGTATTAGTTTTGGTATATTGTGTTTAATCAAATATGTCATTAATTTCACTTGTTTCTTTTTTACATATGACTATTAGAGAACTTCAACTTATATGTGTGTCATATGTCCTTACCTAGAGCAGTGATTTTCAACCCGTGTGCCACAAGAATTTTTAAAACATGCAATACCTGACTATTTAGTCAGGGGCATGAACCTCTTTTCCCTTGTATTGTCAAATAAAAAAAAATGACAACAGCCAACACAACAATAGCTACCCAGTGTAAATGAATCAAAATGATACCTATTTTTTCTTTGTCAGGAAAAAAGTATAATATATTTTCTGGCGTGCCGCAGAATCTCAGTAGTGTGCGTGTGCTGTGAGTTGAAAAGAATGGAAAATTGCTGACCTACAGGGTGGTAAGCACTCTGGTAAGCTCTGAAGTTTCTATGATGAAAACAACAGTGACCTGGACTCTAAGGAGCCTAGTTCTGTGCTAACATGAAAGGTCTGCAGTACGAATTCTAACTCTATTATTTTCTAGTGGCTTGACAGCTAAAGCAATGCCTTTCTTGTGTGTTCTTTCTGTTGAATCAGTATTCCTGTAAAGTATGGAAGTCATTTAATACTCGCAATGTGCTACGGAACTCCCTGTTGTCTGATTACTCTGACACAGAGTTTGGATCACTGGATGCTTAGTCAAGTTGACTTGTTAGGTTAACCTCTTACTTTAGGAAAGACCTCAGTTGCTATTCAAGATCTTAGATTAGGAGAGGCTGAGCCCGCTGCCAAGCCCCTCCAGGCATGCACCGGGAGCCCATGCCCAGCAATGGAGGCTCTCACACTTGGCATTCAACAACCTCACTCTGCTTAAGGTCAACGACAGGGTTCTTCAAGGACAAAGTACTCTCAGTTGTCTGGCAATAGTTTTGCTTTTCTTTATAAGAACCTAATTGGTCTGAGCAGGGATTGTAGCTGTAACTTTGGTCTCATTAGCACCATACTTCCACTATTATTGATCTGGTTCAAATCACTAATAGAAAAGTACACCCTCCTTGGAAAAGACACATTGCAGGAAGCGCTCTCACTCCACGGAAGCCGAGGCAACTCACTATAGTGTATCATGGCACTGCTGGGCCACAGTGATTTCTTTCTGGAACCGTGAACAGTAATTTAGCTTACTGAGAAAAAGCTTTGTTTATGTCGGAGCCAGACACCGCCTTAAGCCCACAATGAGCTGTCTCAATTATTATAAGCAGTTTGTCTCCCCCACCAACATTTTCCTCAGAAGACCTTTTATTAAATTACTTAATGCTTGTACATATAGAAAACTAAATTTCCAAGAAGGGTAAAGGAAGTTTTGACATCCCAACAATAGCATTGTCTTTATGACAGGTCCCAAATGTTTTGCCTGTGGAAAAAAAGGTGGAGCTAGTACTTGGTAGTCATTAAGCCCAATGCAGTCCTGATAGGAGAGACGAATCCATTTGCTCAGTGTTTTACCCTCTGGTCTGTGTTCCCCTGCTTTCCACTTGATTGGATAATGGTAGGAAATGACTGACAAATGTGACAAAGGCCACAGGGCCATCTCTTTGTGATGGGAATTGATGGCTCTGTAAATACAGTCCTTCACTTTCAATACCTTTAAACACTCAATGATTAACCTGAAGTATCTCAGATTTGCTTCTATTCTTATTTATTCCCCCTTTACAACTGACATAGGACCCCCTATGTCAAGAGTACTGACTGCAAACATTTTCACTCTTCAGATGGTCAACTAAAATGTTTATTTCCTGTAAACTTCTGGTTATGGATGATAATATTATATTTTATTAAAATGTATACTTGGATCTATGGCTACATAGTAGGAAGTCAATTGTCTCCCATTTCTAACACAGAACCAATTTAATATGTTTTGTTTTCTACAAATATAATTATTAAGAATCATTGTTATAATATTAACTAGAAGAAGAAAATAATATTAAGCCCACAACTTATTTTTCCTCTCTTAATTTATGCAATAATATATTATTTATTCTGAATATACTTCCAGTGAACTCAAATAATCTCTTTTGAAGGAATTTTATCACAATGGTAGATAGGATGAGGTTTAACTTCTTAGGCTAAAATTTTTTTTATCAATAAGAATTAGACATTGTATCTTCATGTAAATATATTGTTCCGTTATAGTTAAAAAATGCTTGAGCTAGCCACTTGTAAAAGAGATAAAGCAAAGTATTAGCTGGAAGCTTTAGGTAAAACATGCAAAAGCCGCAAGTATCTTTTATATTCCAGTGGGAATAATGTTTATGTGACAATTATTTCAGAAAAACTGATCACCTGGAAATTCTACAGTTCTCTTCAGTAAAATCAAAGCCAATTCTAGATTAAAGATCTTTTTACTCATTTGAAAATAAAAAAATAAAAGGTTTTTATGTATGCATAAAAATGAATGAGTTATCAGAGTGAGTTTGGGGAATATTTTACTATTTAAATAAACTTATATTTGCATATAATAACACTTTAACAATAAACAAAACACAAAGATAGCAAGGTTAGGTTAAAAATCATCATGTAAACCACCCTGCCACTTAGGTGGTTAATAGATGCAAAATTCTAATAATTTAATTACAAAGACATTAAAACTTAATTAGAAAGTAAGTTAAATAGTCAATTAATTACATGTATCCACAAGCACTTAATATTGTAGCTATCACTAGGTGCCTTAAGAATGAATTACTAATATTTTCTATTGTTAATACATGGTTAATTAATGATTTAACAGTGTTTTACGGCTCACTCATTAATGATTTATTACCGTAACTTAAACAGTTTCCCAGCGCCTTAGATAGACATCTTAAGATTACTTTCCAGGTTTACCTTCTTCCTAATGTATTGGTTATTACATTTTCTATTGTATTACTCTGATCTCCTTTCAACTATGAATATCAAATATCGTGATTACTTGGTCAGGAAAAGCTAATCCATTATAGCCATTGTATGAATCTGACCACTACAGCTGAATCTGAAAACAGGTACAGACTTTCTTTTGTCAGTTCAGCTCCACTCTCCTTCCCACGACAGACGTTCTTACACTGTGAGTGGGAGAAGGGACTGCCGGACATCAAAACAACTAACCCAACTGGCAAGCTACTTTAGAACCTGCTCCCCATTCCAGTACCTAAATTGTCCTCGTGTTGATGACAGTCCTGCCAGAGAAGAGCATGCTATAGAGGTTTGTTTAGATAGGGAGACCTCTTAGAGGTTGTTTATGGGACTCTGTAGCCCTTCTCCTAGTCACGTGGCCTGAGGCTCAGGACAAGTCAGATTGTATTGCCAGGCACACTGGTAGTTCAGAGAGGGATCTCACTAGGCAGGTCACTTAGAGAGGGCCCGTACGGTGAGACAGAACAGTGATGGAGCTTGTACTTGCTGGGAACTGATTCTTTATCACAAACATGCTTGTCACTGTTTCTGGATTTGCCTAGTCTCCCAGAATGCAATTCTGTCTTCTGATAGGTGCCTGACAACCATATTGAGGTATTTCCCCCCCACCCCATTTTGGGAAACTACATGGATATAGTTTCTGGGGTGTGCCATTGCCATCTTAGTGCTTGTTTTTATCTATCTACATGTACTTATCAGGGGATACTGTGGCTGCTAGGAGACTGTGTTTTATTGGTTTAGAAATGACAGTTATGCTCTAGAAATGGCTTTTCTTTTCTAAGAAATGACAGATATGCAATAGGGATGGAACCGCTAAAATGAACTATCTTTCCTTCCCACCTTTCAAAAAATATAGTTTTAAATGTAGACTTCCAGAGAGAATGCACTTCTTTTTCATTTGTTAAGAGAAGACAGAGAAATCTAATTTTTTATTGTAAAAGCCTTAGAAATATCGATAAGGCTCATCCAATGGAAACTTGACTATATTTCTGCACTATGAACCATTTAGCAATTAGTTGCTAAATATTAAATTTTAAATAAAATTCATGTAATTTCTATAACTTTACTTTGTCCTTTTAAAAATGACTTAATTTTGAGGTATTTAGACACCTCTAGGTCTCTAGGAATGGCAAAAAGATGAAACCTCTATGCCAAATTTAAATGGAGATCCCGGAGTATTGTAAGGTGGCTTCTGTCCTCCATGGTAATAGGATACAATTGAGGATAGTCCAGAATAGAGGAGGAAAATCAAGTTAGATATAACTGATTAAAGCTGTTTTTTCATTGCAAAATCAATTTATAAGGGCTGGTTCCAGTTACATATTTGGGTCAAGACACATCAATTTTAGAATTATAAAATGTAATATAGATTCAGTACATGATAATAAGTAAGATTTATAGATTTAGTTACATGTAATAAAACAAAAAAGTTAATTTTGCTGTATATTTCTAGAAGCTATTAGGAAAGAGGAATGTTTACCTTGACCATTAAAGTGTTGTTTGGGATTAGGATTTCAAAATCATTTGACTAGAACCAATTGCCAGCAAAGTTATGCCAGGGCTAGAATTTTAAAAGTCCATGAGACTACCAGTCAATATGTTAGTGTAGGCAGACATGGCTCACCTCTTTGCACAAGCACATCAAAATTATGACTAAAATATAGAACAATCATCACTCAGAACCATCAGAAATAGAGTTGAATGGAAATCTGACAACTATGGAATTAAAGAAACTACATCCATCCAGACTGAGCTGGCAGTTTGGTGCCATACTTGAGACTCCATCAACCTGGCTAACACTGTTCGATACATCTTGGAGATCCCCAGAGACTCTGCCCTACCCAACTTATGGGCCCACCCAGGCTGCTTTTCCATTGGATGGCTGGTCTTGGCTCATGCTCCACAACTTCCTAAATCTTATCAAACAAGCAACACCTGACTCAGTGGGTCCCAGGCCAGGCACCACCAGCAGCCAGCCTAGATTCACAGCTTGGCTTTGCCTGGGAATCTCCAAACCCAGCACAAGCAACAGCCATCTCAGATTGCTTTATAGCTCAGGCAGGGCAGTCTCAGGCAAAACAAAGGTGGGTGCTGAAGTTGGACTGCACCACCTGGGAAACCGCAGGGCTGGCACACCCAGTGGACAGACACAGACCACGTTGGAGCACCACCACCCTGCCCCTGCACAGCTGATCCTCCACGGAGGGCAGAGATTGGTGGCAGAGACTGGTCACAGCCAATCCTTGCAGCTAACTGGCCTGGGCAAATTCTTCCCATTGATCTGTCAACAGCAACCAAGGCTCAACTACAAAGAAGGGTGTACTCAGCTCACATGAAGGGTGCACGTCAAGTACCCAGCTTAGGTGATAGGGGAGGCTATGCCACTGGTCCCTACAGGTAGTGTGACCTAGTACAGTAGCCCACACTACCAAGACACAGAGACAAAGCGGCTCTATCTAATACATAGAAACAAACACAGGGAGACTGCCAAAATGAGGAGACAAAGAAACATGGCCCAAATGAAATAACAGATCAAAACTTCAGAAAAAGAGCTAAATGAATTGGGGATAAGCAATCTATCAGATACAGAGGTCAAAACACTGGTTATAAGGATGCTCCAGGAACTTAGTGAGGACTTCAGTAGCATAAAAAAGATCCAGTCAGAATGCAGATATAAAGCACTCAATAATTGAAATAAAGAACACTTTACAAGGAAACAACCAATAGAGTGGATGAAGTTGGGAATTGAATCAGTGATTTAGAACATAAGGAAGAAAAAAACACCAATCAGAACAATAAGACAAAAAAATGAGGATAGTATAAGCAGCCTTTGGAACAACTTCAAGAGGTCCAACATTCACATCACAGGGGGGCCAGAGGAGATGAGAAAGAGTAAGAAACTGGAAGTCTATTTGAAAAAAAATAATGAAAGAAAACTTTCCTAATTTGGTGAAAGAAATAGACATGCAAGTCCAGGAAGTATAGAAAGTCCCATACAAGATGGATGCAAAGAGAACCACACCCAAGACACATCATAATCAAAATGCCAAAGGTTAAAGATAAAGAGAGAATCTTAAAAGCAGTAGGAGAAAAGCAATGAGTTACCTACAGGGGAGTTCCCATGAGATTGTCAGCAGATTTTTCAATAGAAACTTTGCAGGCTAAAAGGGATTGGCAAGAAATATTCAAAATCATGAAAAGTGGGGAGCAAAGTCAGGGAAAAGCCAAGATTGTTCTACCCAGCAAAGCCATCATTTAGAATCGAAGGGCAGATAAAAAGCTTCCCAGACAAGAAAAAACTAAAGGAGTTCATCATCATCAAACCATTATTATATGAAATGTTAAAAGGATTAATAAAAAAAAAGAAGATCAAAACTATGAACAACAAAATGGAAATAATACAAATCTATCAACAATTGAATCTAAAAAAACAAACTAAACAAACAAGAAGAACAAAGACAGAATCATGGATACAGAGTGCATTTTGTTGGTTGCCAGATGGGAATAGTGTCATAGGGGAATGGATGAAGAGGTGAGGGGATTAACAAGTACCAATAGGTAGTTACAGGATAGCCAGGGGGATGTAAAGTACAGTAGAAGAATTGGAGCAGCCAAAGAACTTATATGCATGATCCACGGACATGAACAATGGTGGGGGTATTGCCTGAGGGAGTGGGGGGTGCTGGCTGGAAGGGAGGCAAAAGGGGAAAAATCAGGTTAAACTCTAATAGCATAATCATTAAAATATAATAAAATATCTATGCACATCTCATTAACCGTGAGCCTATGATGAGGTAGGAATTAAACATTTGGAAACTTAAAGGAAGGCACTGAAGGAGGGAAGCAGAGAAATAAAAGTTTGGGCTGTTTAGATGTTTTGAAAATTTATAGCAGCCTAAAGCAGACAACTATTGGTTTATGATAACTTTTGAAGGTCCATTTAGATCTCTTATTTTTTTTAGAAAGATCTTTTTTTTTTAAGATTTTTTAATTTTAATTTTATTTTTAGAGAGAGGGGAAGGGAGGGAGACAGAAAGGGAGAGAAACAGCAATGTGTGGTTGCTCCTCACATGGTCCTCACTGGGGACCTGGCCTGCAACCCAGGCATGTGCCCTGACTGGGAATCAAACCAGGACCCTTTGGTTCCCAGCCCGCGCTCAATCCACTGAGCTACACCAGCCAGGGCCCCCATTTAGATATCTTTGTTTTGTTACATTGGTAGATAAGTTTCCATTATCCACTGAGATAGCCTCTTGAATTATAGAATCACTATTCATTCATTCATTCATTCATTCACTGATTTTTGTTGCTTGTCTGCTATGTGGCAGGCACTAGACTAAGCAAAGACAAGGAAATTGATTTGAAAATGAAACCAACAGTCTCAAGAGAAGTGGCAAAATTGTGTCAACTCTTTACAAAGTCGATATGGCTCAGTAGCAAAACAAAATATCAGTTTCATAGCAAAATATCTGTAGCCAAATATCTCTTTATATCCTCCTTATTTTTTATTACGGTAATGACCTACAGTGAATCTAATACAAGTTGTTTTAGATATTGACAGGCTCCTCATTCAAAGCAATTTTGTGTACTGCCCCCTGCCCTCATAGAAAGGCTAGCCAAGGATAAATCCTCCTACAGTAATCTGAAGAAGATAGAGTTCTACACGGTTTTAAATATAAAAATGGACTAGAGTTCTAAGACATGCAGTCTCCATTTCAGGAACAAAGAATTACATCTTTAGTTTCAAATATCCAGTTCTTTCTTTCTTTTTCTCTTTCTTGGAGTGTTCCTCATAGAACTAAACTGCTGTGTGGTTTGTTTGAGGGTCCCTTTCTTCGGGAGGAAACGACACACTCATCTGCCACCTTTAGAAGGGTAAACCATGACCGAGTGACCAAGTATGAGCAGAGAGAGGGATCTAGCAAAATGTTTCTTGGGCCTAAGGGAAAAAAAGCTATAAAAGGTGAGATTGGGGCCAAATGGAGGGGCTTTAATCTGTACTTTTTGGACCTATATAGATAGGTTTTAAGTTATCTGTGGACCCCCATGTAGTATATGCAAAATTTTTAGTGCATATGAAGTTTTCAAGAAAGATCTATAGCTCTCCAGATTTTAAAGGGTCTATAGCTTTCATCTCCTCCAAATTAAGAACAAAATCTTTCAATAAATTATTTGAGTGGCAGTACTATTTCATCAAGATATATTTCCATTGATTTTAGAGTTTTAAGCTTTTTCTATGAAATCGTTTTCTTAAAATCAAGAGTATGCAAAATTTCACCAAGGCCTGCTATTGTCTTATGAGGTTGAGACTGACTTTCATTCCTGTGGATCACACACTTGTATTTCCATATTCTGCTCTTGTCTGGGTTAGTAGACATGGCCGGAAAGTATTTCCCACTGAGGGACAAGAAAATAAAGTTAAAAAAATTTCTCTTTTGGTATGCTGATAGGCTTCATCACCTAAAAAATATTACTTTGGTTTTGTTTATGTATGTGTAATAGATCTTTATGTCACTTTTAAACTTGAAGAAACTTTCATGTTTCTTGAGTCGCTGAGTGTGAAAGAGCTTCCATATTCAACTATGGGTCAAATAAGTATCTTTACATTTCTCAATTATGAATAGCTATAGTTTATTCTCCATCAGTATATTTTTGTGACCTCCCCTTTGCCGCTTGAAAACTTTGCCCAGTAATATTTTATTCTATCCCAAAGGTGCCGTATGTCACCTTCCACCTTCCTAAGATAGACACCAGGTGCCAGAAAATGTCAGGCTATCAGTAGTTAAAGTTGAAGGTAATAGTCCCTGGCATGTCTAAATGCACTTGAAGAAAAAAGAAAGTTTTTCTATGAATAAAAGATGTGGAAAAATTAATCATGCTAAGATATTTTTAAGCACATAATCATTAGGATAAATCAAAGTTTTCTATAGGAGTAAGATTTTTTTATTTAATAAGAGATCTTATACACACATTAATACAAAAATTGTACAAAGAACAAAAGTAACCTATAACCACTGTATTATCTTTTCTTGGACTCTATGTGATGGAAAGTATTCATTCTGACATTGAACTTTGAAAAGCGTGGTTATGTGTAAGCGTTCTAGTGAAGGAAGAGAAAATATAGCTATTCAAATCTAAATTATGTCCCTAGATAACATGGTGATGACTGAATTTACCACATCCACCAATTGCATTTTCATTAAAGATATCAGTTACAGGCAAAAAGCTCAAGGTACAATGTTTTAACATGGAAAGTCAAGGTGGAACTTTTATAGATTCACAAACAGAATGTGTCGCTGTACTGGAATGCTAAATCCAAATGGCACACCACTTTTGAGGTAACAGTTTAGAGTAAAACAGACTTATTAATTATCAATGCACTCATATGACCAAGAATGTTATCAGCACATCCAAGATGGAAAACAACAGGAAACCTGAGCCAAGATTCATTTTATTTTTGCCCTTCTTACTATATGCATTGGAAAGGAACCCTATTGGCCCCCTTTTTTTTAGCTAGTAATGTCTAATGCAGGAAGACAGGAATAAGCAGAGTAGAAAGCACCTGTCAGCTCTATTTCCCACTCTCCTTGATTAGCATGAAACATTAATAGGGCTTTCAGAAATTCTGGCCTGAAATAAGCTTTGCCTGAGAATGTGTCTGTCTTTCTACACAAAAGCCACTGTCATTAAAAAAGGGCAGATAACTACAGAAGACTCTTTCTTGAAATTTATATCTTTTTTTCATACAATGATGAATTATTTTAATAATGGGAATCACATGCACTGCCATTTGTATAATGTTTCCCATAAAATTCCCCCATTAAATTTGCTCCTTTACTTGACTCATCTTTTTTTTTTAAAGAATGACACACACAAAATGATACATCATGCTTTCTTACAAAGAATTGAAAATGAACATACCGTAATGGGTTAACATACATTTTAATAAAATTTTCATTGTTGTGCATTTCACTTTTCAATTCTGAAAACTAGGGATGTTCCAGTAACCTCAGGCAATGCCTAAGGATAAAACAAATCATATGGTGGTGAACTATTTTCACCTATTTATTCTTCTACAGAAAAAAATATTCATAAATACCAAAGAAAATCAGATAGGCACCCAAAATATTATGCTTTGTGTTAATATCATTTGCCATAAAGTATATGTCACTATATACAAAAAAATAAAAAAATGCTTTTGGGAATTCTATGATTTTTTTAAGGGTTTAGTGCATTGTTAATTTCCAGTAAAGGTGAGTGTCAGATTGATTTTGGTTTTCCACAATGGCCCAGCAATCAAGGGATATAATGATTCAAGTAAGAAGGTCAAAGCTCACAAAATACAGCTTTCAGTCCCTGAAAAATATTGTATCCAGATGCAAACACCCATAATTTTTTGGTCTAGAAACTTTTGATTTGCTTTGAGCCCTTGTTATATAGTCAGTTTACAAAAATATGTATGTTATCGAACCTGCCATTGCATTACAATGAGTGTGTCAGCCAGCACCTCCATGTCATTATATATGAGTCCCTAAGAGGACAAACACAACAGAGGACTGCCCCAGGTGAAATGAGGTGTCTACCAGAATGTTATTGAAAAACAACACTTTGTGGAAAAATCACGCCGATTGCCCCATTTTCACCACTTGGCTGTGATAGGGCAGCCCAAATTCAATGAGTGCAAATTAAATGTGTCTCCAATTTCTTTGTGGGGCATCTGTAAGTGTGGAACTCCTACAGTATTTTATAGACAGATTCGGCAAACACCAATGATAAAGTTAAAAGAACAAATTTACCACAAATTTAGTTAAGAAAAGCTATTATTTAAAACACTGTGGCCACTTTTTATCCTAAGAAGAAGCAATGTTTTTCATCAGTTATCAGAGGGATGTTGCTGATAATATTGCTTTCAAAATTAGACAGAAAGAAGAATCAAAAAGCAAGGGGGAAGGCAGTTAGAAATAACACTAAAAAAGTCAAATCTTATCAAATGAAATTGTACAGTAAACTGCCTGATGGTAGCAAACCTACACAGACAATCAAACACATGCTGAAAGTAGTTTAAAGTCTATAATATATTTTTTCTTTCAATGAACAACGTATATAAAGAATACATATCTGATCTCTGTGTATTCTTTTAAAGCAAGTCTATGCCCAAAGTACATAAAGCACAGCTTATAAAGCAAGACACACCCTTCATTGACACCAACAACTGAAATTGACTTTCAGAGCCGGGACCCTGAGGAGAAACTCTTCCAGTCATAAGTCCTGATGAGTCCCTGGATGACATTACCTGGCGCCCTAATTGTCAGGAAGGCAAGATAAGGTTTTTCAACATAGCATTAAATCCTTTCCTAATCCTAAGGAGGCAAATGAAAACCTCATGTATTTGAAATACTAACATGAAAACAGGCTGTGAATAATGGCCGAGGGATTTCAAATTATTATTATAGAGAGGCAGGGAACCGGGAACAGGCACATGTACATCTCCAGCTAAATGCTAATCAATAGGGCTATAGAAACATAAAGCTTAATTTCAGAACTATTAATGTGGAGCTATAGAATAAAAGGAATAATGCATATTCACTGCCCATGCTGCATTTTCTAGTAAAAATGCATTGCACTCTGCTAGCTTGTCAATCTTTAATAGAAACTCATTAATTATTTGTGGGCAGGAGATTGAAATGGCTAATAGCTCAAATATATTCCTCCATTTCATTGCATCAGTAGCTCTAAATTAATGCCTATATTTTTTCCTTAAATTAAGTTAAAAAAATTAAAATGGAAATGTGTGCTCTATTTTAGCATGCATTTAGCATACAGGTAAACAAACAAACATTTGTTACTGTCCCCTGACAATCAAAAAAGAGAAACAGAGTTGTTGTTTTTTTTCCAAGCAGATGAATGTACAAAAAGGAAAGAAAGAAAAAAACTACATTTGCACTTTTTGACATTAAAATCCTTATAACAGTCCAGCTTAAGTAAAATTTCATGACACAAACATAGCATAGACAATGCTCGAAACTTACTTTGCTTCTTTCATATGACTGACATCATCTCAGAACCTGTCCTACACAAAGTATATATCAAAACATCATGTTGTTGGAATGTAGCGCGTTCTCCATAAAACAAAGTCTACTCGGTTCTCCCTAATTAAAAATGAAGCTTCTCTGACATTAATAGTCAGTAAAACAAATTTATAGGCAGACACAGAACATTTCAGTCAAAAAAGTTAGCCTACAACTTGAGAGAAGGCAGCTTTTGCCAATCACATGCCAAGAATCTACCCTCTCTGACCCCAGCCATCTCTCAGATAGCAGATACTGGCATTCTTTGCACATCAGAAATATGCCAGCAGAGACCATTCAGGAGGGAAATAGGAAAGCAAGTCACATTTGAGCAGACAACGAATGCTCCCAAACCTTGACCCACTACATGCAACAGTGAGTGAGCCGCGCACCCAGCACCCAGCACCGTGAGAAAGAGCAGGCACTGCAGGTACTCTGACCTACTCCCTGTCCTGCTGCAGGATGCTCTATTCCCTGCACACAGCAGGTTTACAAAAAAAATAATAAAAGGAGATTTGCATTATCATTATAAGCTAGTACCCGCACAACAGCACAGAACAGATGACACACTTACTGTAATGTCCCATGAAGCAAAGTTCCCATCTAGAGAGAGGCACTGTTTGCATTATTCCACTCCCTGAAAAAGGGTTAACCATTATGAAGAAACATTATGCCAGACATTAGCAGACAGCCTATTTAGAGATTACATTTTTCCATACATGATAAATCCTGAGTAAACCTGTTTTTCTTTTTAAACACCTTGCAGAGTGAAGTCTAGCACTGCATCTAGTTGCCAAAGCACAATCAATATGGAAGGAGCGGTATTTTATGATTGGAGAAGTTGTTGTGTTTTTGGTGGTGAAATTCATTATTTAGTATCTGAACCCTCAGCATTTCAGTATCATTTATTCATAAAGTCCCTTTTTGCCAGGAGGAAATGGATACAGCTGTAGAGAGAGAGAGAGAGTGCATGAGAGAAAGGGAGAGAGAGAGAGAGAGGGAGAGGGAGTGAGACGGATTGATGATATTGATCAGGTACCATCTTGAAACAAAGGCTAGGTGCTCTATTTTAGTTGACAACTGTGACACATGAAAAAACAAGCAAGAGAGGGGGAAGGCTAAGGCCTTGAACATCACAGGCTTTAAAAAGCGTTTGAAGAAACCATTATGACAAGCAGGTCTAGGGAAGCTGCTGCAAAAATGTATTCAGAAGAGTCATTAAAAAATGATGCTTTGTTTGCCTTGTGAATATGAGGTTTCCAGCTCGCTGCAGTGCTTGCTGCTACAGAGGAAATGAGGAGGTCTGCACACCGCAGTTACCTCGCTTGCTTTCTTAGGGGGTAGGGGGCGGGAAGGGGTTATGGAGGGAGGATCTAACGTTTTCTTTCCTTTAAACCTAACTAGATTTCTCTGAATCATGATTTCCCAGGATTTTTCTCATTACCCAATGTTTCCCCCCCAAAAGTTGATCATTTTCATATCTGGAATTATGTATTTGTCATGAAATAGCTGAATAATTTAAACACATTTGAAGGAATTAACTAACATGAATGCTTCCTGTGTTTTTAGTACAGAGAATGTGAGAAAGAAACACGATTCGAGCAGCATGGAGCGCCTGGCATCCGATCACAGACAGTATTTCTTTCTGTCCAATCATACACATGAGTGTGCGCCATGGGGGCTCATCGAAATTAGGCAGAGACTCAGTGTTTGCCCAGTCTGAAAAGAAGCCTAGAGATCTGACTGATTTCTCAACTTCAGGAGGGTATGTTCTTCCATGGGACTTGTGGGTATCTGTTCGGACATTTGTATGTATCTTTAAAAAAGTGCCCCGGAGGTTCTCCGAGTCCGCCCGGGGAGGGCCTTCTTTGGGGTTCAGGTACAAACGGTCTCATAGTAGAAAAGATTATATGAACACCGATCAGGAAGGCGCTCCTAGTTCTCTTCTGATAACCACCTGTGCCAGCAAGACTTGACTGTGATAAACAACATTCAGTTACCAGGGACCCAGAACGGTTTTGCACGTTGTACTTTTTCCTGGGAATGAAGGGACCAGGAAGAAGAGCAGAGATTGTTGCTTCACTGTCCACTTCAGCTCCCTTGTGGATATTTGCCAAAATCAAAACATCATTGTTGCCAACAGGCCTATCTTACAAACTGGCATCTCTGTGTGACCTTATGAAAGTTCCTTAACTTCTCTGAACCTTAGATCTTCCTGTCTCAGCTGAAAAAAGAACAGCATAGGCTTCACTGTCAGAACTAAATGAAATGTGTCTAAGTGTCTAGGATGTTTTTTGTGCAGAGCATTGGTATCATAAATAGAGTCACCATGAATTTTGTGAGTTGATACGACTAAACGAACCTCTTTTTATTGTTATTCTTAAAAGGCAAGTCTTTCCATATTGTTCTTCTTTTTAAAGAGAACCGTGTAGAAGATAGGGATGGCTCTCTGTGTTTAGTTCAGCAGCGGTGTGGGGAACAGGTCCCATGAGGAGGATTGACGGTAAGAAAAGACAGTATGATGGTGCCTACACACAGGCACGGTTTTTCTGGAATCGATTGCTTCTTTACCAGCTATATTCAGTAAAATAACAGTGATATGAAATAACCAGCTTGCATAGTTTTCCTTTTGTTGTGTTTTTCAAAATAGAAACACGATTTGAACAAACTCTGTGACATCATCGCACCCATTTGTATATATTTTCAAAATCCCAGAATATATTTCATTTGTGGAGTTCCACCAACACTAGAGTAGGAATGCAGATAATTTTTATCCTAATTTTTGAGGTAAAGATTCAAATTTCAGTGCATTATTTTCTTCAGGCAAAAATGATACAAGCTTAGAGCTCAGATGTTTAGTGCTTGTATGCTACTGCATGCACTCATTCATTCCTCTGCCTCCTCCATGTATGAAACAAGCATTTATTCATCTTATTGTGAGCTGGATACTGAGTTATGCATTAGGGAAAGCTAATTGTTAATTCTTGAGAATGCCACTAAATCCTAGAGATAGATGTTATTTCAAGTGATTGCTTAAAGTATTTAGATCTGAGACACCAAAGTGATTGCTGTCTTTGTGCCCTTAATGATATCCAAAAGAGAAGTGCTGTTACCTATTGATATTTTGGAGGCTTCTAAATAGCACCCATCTTCCCTGAGCAGGTCTTGGTCAGGTCTCACTCCATAAAATAAATAAGCTGAAGGAGGAGAAGAGAAGTCATTCTCCCTGGGTGTAGACTCACTCACTCCCAAATATAAGGGACACACAAATGCAGAATTTACCAGTCAGTAAGTCATGACTCTTCCCCAGGTTGTTGGGTAAGTGAAGGGAGGCCAAGAGGGTTTAAGGAAAATCCATTCTAATTTAAAACATGAGTGGGGAAATGGAATTCCCCTCAAGAATAGTTAGGATCAGAGACTCCTAAAAATGAAATCCTATAATTCTCATTGAAACATCATTGACAACAAAACTTTGACACTTATCGAAACTTCTGGTTTGTAGATGGCATGTTGGGTATATGGTAAATTCAGTGCATTCCCCAACAAGTTACAAAATGTGCATTTGAAATTGAATTAATAAATATGCAACTGTACTTGAAAACAATAAGGGAAAATATTGCTTAGGAACTGAGAATAATATATCCCTAAAAGATGGAGGCAAATGTGAAGACCTAGCAATAAGCTAAGGCTGCAGCCACCGATGGAGGTCTTCCCCATGTGCCCACTGGACAGGCTCAAAGGAGACTGGCAGAAGGCCAGTGTGTAATGAGCAAACAGTTAAAATTTCAGGAAGGCCAACACTGTGAAAGAGTGATACAAATCCCCAAAAACAACAGAACTAGAACATAGGTCATGGTGGTAACAGAACAATGAGAAGGAATTTTAAATAAATATGTTTCACATAGAGAGATAAAGAAGTAAGTCATATCCATGAAACAAGACCGATGAACAATGCAAAAGTAGCCATACTCATATGTATGTATTTATTTATGTATAACATATATTCTGTTGAAAATAATCTTCAATAAATATACTTGAAAATGTTTGACTATAAAATTAAAATGAAGATACATGAAATCACAAAAACAATAAGATATACTGGGTAAAATATAAGAGAAAAATTGAATACATGTAAGAGACAGCTAAAAGGCTCAAACCTTAGAAATCCAGAGAACAGAATTGAAAAAAAAAAGGAAAGGGAAATATTTAAGTCAATAATATCAAGAATTTCCTAAAACTAAAGAGATACAAATATACTGATGTTTGTAGCAAAAATTTCACATTACTTTTGTGGGATGAGAACTCCCCAGAAGAAAATTCAGTTGAAAATGGCAGGCATCTGGCACACACAAATCCTCTTTGGAGGACTAAATTTTAAACATAGGGCTTAAAGATTTTCTACAAATAAAATCTGAAGGAACATGATATCATAATAAAAGTTATAGAACACTCTAGGATACAGATCACTATAAGTAGGTTAATAAAAACTAGGAACTGCTGAATCAGATCTGAAAATTATGTCAATATTAAAATTAATAGATTCAAAATATAAAATAAACAAATTCATATGTTTCAAAATGTAAAGTGGAACACAGATACGGTGAAAACATTATCAAACACATTTAGGCGGTTTTATTTATTTGTTAAAAGGTTTTATTGATTTGTTTTTAGAGAGAGGGGAAGGCAGGGGGAAAGAGAGGGAGAGAAACATCCATCTGTTGCCTTCTGTGTGCGTCCTGACGGCAGTACTGAGCTCATATAACACAGGCATGTGCCCCAGCCGGGCATCGAACCCGCTACCCTGTGCTCTGCGGGAGGGTTCCCCACCAACCGGGCCACACTGGTCAGGGCCATTGAGGCAGCTTTAAACAATGCTTGAGAGGAAGTGATGAAGTTAAAAAATATAGTAATTTTACTTGAGTGACATCAAATTAGACACTGTTTGAGAGTGAATAAAAGAACTAGGTGACAGATCTGAAAGATTTACCCTACAGCCTGTAAAGAGGGTTAAAGAGGAGGAAAATAAAAAAGAAAAGAGTTTTAAAAAGGAGTTAAGAGACCAAGAAGATAAAGTGAGGCCTTCCATCAGTCTAAATAGTTTCAGATGGGAAGGCAAACTAAGATGAGGAAGAACTTTGGAAAACAGTTTGGAAGTGTTTCAAAATATTAGACCAAGATTTATTATATCACCCAACAGTTTCCTCCCAGTATCTATCTGAGGAAAAAAAAAATGTGCCCACACAAAAATTTGTGCACAAATGTTGTTAGCAACCTTATCATAGTAGCCAAATAAGACAACCCCCAAAAAGTAAATTACTGGTTCCCTAGGACTACAGGGGAGTGAGGAGCAGGAGGAAGGTAATAGGGAGTGACTGCTAATAGGTACAAAGTATTTTGTGTGTGTTGAAAACTTCTGATTTAGTTATGTTTATGGGTGTATAACTCTGCAAATACGCTAAAAAAAAAAAAACCATCAAATTAAATACTTCAAATGGGTAAACTATGGTATACAAGGTCTGCCTGGAAAAAGCCCAGCCATTGTTAATATGAGAATGGTTTGTGTGACATTGATGTAACCTGGCAGCCGAGGAGAGTGGACTGGAATGTGCATGCATGAACAATGACAGCTTCACTGAGTACTAGTCAGTGGGGGCGGTAGACGCTGCTGAGTGAGCATGCGTACTGTGTGGCCGTCACATTCAAAATGACTGAGAGAGTAGAGCAATAAATCTGCATTCAATTTTGCATTAAACTTGAACATTCTTCCATGGAAACTATTCAGATGATTCAGAAGGCTTTTGGGAACAACACAATGAGTGCAGCACAAATAAAAGTGTGGCACAAACACTTTCAAGATGGCCGAGAATCTGTTGAAAGTGATCCACATTCTGAAGAGCCTGTGACAAGCAGCAAACCTGAGAATGTTGAACGTGTACAGGCTGCAATCAACAAAGATTAGTGACTAATAATGCGAGAACTAGAAGCTGATCTGGGGATTCCAAACACTACTGTGTCTGAGATTTTGATGCAGAATCTTGGCATGAAATGTGTCATGGCAAAATTCGTTCTTCCGCTTCTGCTATCAGAGTAGAAGGAACATCATGCTGCAGTTGCTAATGGCCTGATTTAAACAGCTACCAATGAACCAGGTTTCCTCAAGAAGGTCATAACACTGGGAGAACTGTGTGAGGTCCCAAGATGCCTACTTTGAAGGGGACTGAGATGTTATTGTCCTATGTACAATGCTTCTTGTGTCTTATATCTTCTTCAATAAATGTCTCTATTTCTCATAGTGCATGGCTGGATACTTTCTGGACACACCTTTGCATATAAATTCTATCTCAGTAAAGAAGTAAAAAGAAAACTGAAGAAACGTTTTAAAAGTGGAGCAAAGGCAATAATTTCAAATAATAACAATTTTCCAAAATTAATGAGAGATACCAATCTTTAGATTTAAAAGTGCTAATGAATCCCAAGAAGAACAAATACATTTCTAAAAATCCATATTCAAACATATCAAAATGAAATAATGGAGAAAGAATGTTTCTCACTTGATTCATCTGCTTTTCTTAATGATTAGATTCAAAATATGCCATTTGAAGGAACATCGCAGAAGTGAGTCGGTGCTCTTCTTACTGAACCTCATCAGGTGATACTCAATGTCAGCTTGTCCTATCACCAATGACGTTAAATTTGATCGCTCGAGTAGGGTGGACTCTGACTAGTGTCTCCTCTGAAAGACTCACTATTTTTCTCTTGGTGAGAAGTATTTTGTGAGGAGGTCATTTGAGTAAATATCCCATTCTTCATCCAGTCCTCACCCAGTGGTTTTATTTCGACAGTCACTTTCTAATTCCATCATTCCTCCAATATCATGGTACTCTATTGTAAGAATGAGTTTTCTTTCCTAATAGTTTATTTATTCTTTTGTTTATCTATTTTCACTGAAGTGGAATATTGGATATTTATTTTACTTAATGAGATGAAACACATTACTATCATTATTCATTTTGATGCTCAACATTGTCCCATATTTGTCCAGCGGAAGTCCCTACAAGCTTTAAACATATCATTATCATCCTTTTATCACTTTTTCACTTTCTGTCACAAAAAATGTTAGGTTTGTCTCCTACATTTCCTACCCAGCTCTGGAATCAGAAATTTTCCCAAGGATCCATAGTTCCTTTATTGAAGGTTCATATTTAGAAACCAGGATCCGAGCACCAGGAGCGCTCATGGCCACTGCAGATTTGCTGGGATTTTCCAGGTTTGTTCAGTGAACAGAGTCAGATGTATATGTACGTATGTGTACATATACATATAATTATATTTATGCTTTTTCTACATCTATTTCTATATTTTGAAAACCATCAACTCATACCAGTACCTCCACTACTAATCCAGCACATATAGGGTTCATTTTAGTTTTCTTTTTTCTCTTTTTTCATAATTGTAACACCCTTTTCTGAGAATGAGAAACCCGACTTCCATTATCTTCAACAGGTATATATATTTTTCAATATTCATGATTGTAGCCAACATCCTGACCTTAGCAGACTTATATTTCTACTTTGTCATCCTTCTCTGGAGCTCTCGCGTCCAAGCTGCTGTCCTGCATGTCTGGCTTCCTCTTGGGCCCTGTGTCTGCTGAGCCCTGACTCAGTCTGTCCCACTCAGTCACATGGGCCCCAATCATTGTCCGACTCCCTTCTTACCCAGGTCTGTCTAATGCTTTTTTTTAAAGTCATTTTGCCTTGGCTGATGTAGCTCAGTGGATTGAGCACCAGCCTGTGAACCAAAGGGTCACCAGTTCGATTCCCAGTCAGGGCACATGCCTGGCTTGCAAGTCAGGTCCCCAGTACAGAGCATGTGAGAGGCAACCACACATTGATGTTTCTCTCCTTCTCTTTCTCTCTCCTGTACCCTCTGTCTAAAATAAATAAATAAAATATTTTAAGAACTAATTATTTTTCTGTTTTAATAAACATTGAAATATTTAAAAATATCCAGTAAAAAAAGGTAAAGCAGTATGAAATGTTAAAAGTATGGGTGCTCCTTAATTTGCATCTTAAGGTTCTAATTGTAATTATAATATACTCCTAGATAAAAACTATCCACCAGCTCTTCCAACACATGGAAAGATAATACTGTAGTGAACCACCTCACATCATAAATGTGCCAAATGCCCATTGTTTAGATCCACTGTGCATTTCATCTTGATTTTTTTAAAGAAGAAAAGGGGCATATCCGTAATTCATAATGAATCAGCTACCTGATGATTAAGAAAGTATGAAATATTGCCTGTCAATTTGTTTATTAAATTGAATTTTAAAAATGATGTAATTTATTATTTAAAGCAACATTGTAGACATGAGACATTTAGAAAATTTCATAATGAGTTTAATTGAATATGACAGAAAGACAATGCACATATTTTCCAGAACAGCTTAGGTAGTAGCACTAAAGTATGAGCTTACCTCTTTTAAGAATTGTAGAAAAAAGTAATATAAATTGAAGCTTCATTTTCAGATGTTTTAAAATTCCTGTAACACTTTTTGTCCAAAGATTAAACATCCAGCCATATAAAAGACTATGTGACAGGTACTGAATACATAGCCAGGTGCCAATGTGGAGAAACTCCTATTTCATATAACAAAAGCCTCTTCTGATCCATTTTTCCTCATGTCCCGGTTGTCTGAGAGAAGATTCCTTTAAAGGCACAAGGTTGTAAGAGAAAGTATCATCTCTACGTGCAGCTGGTGTTCTGGTCCAGTTTCAATTAGGAAGCTGCTTCCGGAGACTGATCCAGAAAAGTTCTCCGAAAGAGAGAATGTACCTCTTGAAAAAGGCTCCTTTAAGAATGAGGATCATTTTGGAATATCTATTTAGTTGAGACACACAATGGTCCCTTGTCTTCCATGCAGTTTGCAGAGTAACCGTCTGGACTGTAGGAAACTCACTGGTACGTGGTTTTCCACCGAGCATAATCTTGCACTGAAGATTCCACAAACAGGACCCTCCACTACATTTGTGCAGCTTTTGCATCTTGATCAGCCAACTCTGTGCTTTTCAAAAAGTAATAATTTAAGATTTTATTTTAAATTAAGAATATGGATTGGTGGTTCAAGCATCTGTTCAGTCAACAAATTTATGAACTCTCTGATACAAGTGAAAATGCTAAGATATTGAAGGAAGTATACAACATGAAATTGTCAAGTTGTCAGAAATGTGTTATTGTCCTTGAGACTTCCTAAAGTAAACTTGACAGTGAAGAAGATGCAGAAGAATCCCAACCACAGCCAATGAATTAGTTACAAGCCACTACAGGCCTAAAAACTATAGGATGTCTTCAGATGTTCATTTAAATGCTTTTCAGCCTCCTGCATAATACTCTCACAATTAGGAAAGTAGCATAGTGTTCTCTTGTCCCTTTTAAAAAATATCTCTGAATTGCATGCACTACCCAAGATTCATGTCACAGTTTCTTTGATTTTTGTGTCCTTTTGGCTTTGAATGAGCTAAGAATCAAGACCAAGGGTAGGTTCTTCTGTCACTGGACTGCTGGACCTCAGAAAACATGTCACCGACCACTCAATTCCCTTCAGCTCCTGCCTCTGGGCAGCACAAAATGCTCTGCCAAGGCCCTGCCCTTAGGAGGGCTTCCAGCTTGCTTAGATCCTTCCTTCCTGGAAGCAGAAGCTGGGCTCCCCGGAGACCAGCAAAGTATAGACTGTGAAAGCTTAAGACTCTTTTGTGTACAATAGGGCCACCATCAAGTCAGCTGACACCCTGGTTCAGCAGAGGGGCTTAGAAAAGGCTTCTGAGATCCACACGGCCTGGAAAGAGGCAAGTGAGTTCCTAATCGCCCCTTTGGCCGCAAAGCCTTTACAATTGCTCTTCGGACAGTGTGGCATGCCCTTGCTCTAGGGAGGCATGTAACCAGCTCCTTTTGTCCTTCAAGACTTTCCATAAATGTCATCTTATGGAGGCTATCCTAACCAACTTTTTAAAAATTATAGTCCTAACCCTCATTTTTCTTCTCCCCTTTGACTGCTTTACCACAGCCTGAGAAATAATCATTTACTATGTGATTTTACTTGTGTGTGTTTTTCTCCCACTAGAATCAAGACTAGACTGTGAGGTTCATGAAGACAGAGTTTTTGTTTCATTTGGTCACTGCATGTCAAGGGCCTAGAACGGTGCCAGGCACATAGGAGATTTGTTAAACCAAATGAAAGAACTCAATTTCCTCCATCCTTTTTGTCAGAGGGGATGTTTCTTCTTCAATTGTGCTGTTCTTGTAAGTTTGATGAGTCAATATTTCCTCTCTCTTATACCTGCAGTCTTTTCTTCTTCACTTTCTCTTCTTTGTTCACTGAGTATCATATTTAACGAACTGCCCTTTCCTTCAACCTTAATTCTTTCTTCCTTCCTACTCACTTCCGAATTTCAATCATGAACATGCATGCGTCATCCGCTGCTTTCACTTTTTGGTCCCATTTATCCACAACTCATTTAGTCTCTTCCTTCTGTTCAATCATGTCTTTCAGTCCTCATATTACTGACATTTCTGCAGCCTTTACTTTGCTGATTGTTTTTGTTCTAGTGTAATTGTCATGTCTAGAACTTGTGATATCTCTCCTCATTCCTAATCCTGTGTCTATGCTTTTATTCTTTCTTGTAATTAGTTTCTATTTCTCTGACCTCCTCTTAAATTTCCAAGATGTCATCCTCAATTATCTTACCTTTCACTCTAAAAGCTCTACATAGGTGATCTCAACAAATCCCTAGCATCAATCACCAACTAGAATACACAATTCTTAAATTTATGTTTCCTGCCTGGAGCTTTTTCCTAAATTCCAGTATTATAATTCTAACCAGTGTATCGTTCTGTTGAAAAAGAAGAATGTGTTATAGAGAACAGACACATAAATTGATCATTTTATTAAAATGTGATGAGGACCATTTCTCATCTCATTTTCAAAGGATAAAAATAGGTTGTTATGATTCCTTCACTTTATTAGCTACATGACCTAGAAAATGTACATGCGCTCTCTGTCATAATTTTTCATCTCATTTTCAAAGGACAAAAATAGGGTGTTATGATCCCTTTACTTTATTAGCTGTACAACTTAGAAAATTTACATGACTTCTCTGTCTTGTCGTCAGTAAAATGGGAACGATGGCAGTGTCAACCTAACAGGGATGTTGACAGAATCAGATGAAATGATCACATAGAGCATTTAGACCAATGTCTAAAACTAAATGTTCAGTAAGTGTTAGCCTGTATTACTATTGTTATTATTTTAAAGTTGTTGGGTTTTTTTAACACATAGGAGTGTCCTTGAACTCATATGAGGGTGTCAGGTAAGACTTCCTGGAGGACGTTATCTGTTTGCTAAATTTTAAAAAATATTTTATTTATTTATTTTTAGAGTGAGAAGAAGGGAGGGAGAAAGAGAGGAAAAGAACCAATGGTGTGAGAGAGAAACACCAATCATTTGTTTCTCATATCTCTCATACGCACCCCAACCAGGGACTGAACCCACATCCCAGGCGTGTGCACTGACTAGGACTAGAACTGGTGACTTTTCTCTTTTCAGGATAATGCCCAACCAACTGAGCCACACTAGTCAGGTCTGTTTGCTAAATTTTTAAGAGTGGGTGGAAAATGAACCAGACAATGAAGGGTAGGAAGGGCATTTCAGACACTTGAAACAGTGCAAATAATGACCCAAAGGATGGAAGCATCAGCTGTGTGGGAAAAAAATACAAGCAGATATTTATTTCTAGAATATAAATTTCAAGGTGGACCGTAGTCAGAGATAAAGCTAGAAAATTAGATAGAGGCCAGGCCTGGTGATGGAGAGCTTTGAATGGCATTTAAAAAATTGTGGTTGCCCTCCACGGGTATTCAAATTTGAATTCGAACCCTGGAAGCCATTAAATCATTATTTTTTCATTTTTGGTAAATTCACTTTGACAGGATGTCATTACAAGTAACAAATCAAAAAGTAGTGTGCATCTAGTTATGCAAAAATTGAAAGGATTATGTCCATAATAACATGGAAGACATCCCTTAGAAACTCCCTAAAATAATTGAGGGATGATAGAATGTCATACTAGTTATCTGGAGTAAAGTCTGAGAAATACTGATTACAACTCTTCCCGTGGCCGGGTCAAACACAGATCACACAATTAACTCGAATGCATCGAACAGAAGTAAGTGCAACCATAGAAATATAAGTAAAGTACATTGGGAACAAAAAGAAAGAATTGACTTGGAGAGGTGGAGATAGGACATCATGGAGGTGTGAAATTTTAAAATGGACACAAGGAACAGCCATTGTGGTTAAAACACTGAGAAATATGGAGAAGTGGTATAAAATGAAGCTTAAAACACAGCATGGAAGTAGATCATGCAAAGCACTTATTCTCTTGCCAACAATTTTTAGTTTTCTTTTATAAAATTATCAAAATTGACATTTTATCATATTTATTGGTCTCTCAATGTGTTTTCTGTATTTTTATAGAAAAATAGAATGAAAGAAATGAAATTACTATGGTAAATGCTGGACAATATATTAAATTCTGATCTTCTGATTAGTGTATGTATTAAGAAGTAGATTTAAAATCTCTTTTACTTCAGGAAATAGGAGAAAGAGAATACCAATTAGATGAGAATTCAGATCTTAAATTAAAATGTACTTTACAATATATTCATTACATTTGTAACTGACCCAAATAATAGGTTGACCATGTTTACTGCAGTTATTAATTCAGAATGTCTACAGCATTAAGGTGAAGTAAGATGTCAAAACCATTTAGTGAAGTCTATATTCTGATTAGGAATATGTGCACTGAGTTGTTCATTCATTCAAAGCAATCACAGGTGATAATAATCTATCTTATGTTTTTATACCATATTTAATCATGTGAGAGTCCAGAGCATTTGGTAAACTAAAATGATTCAGTGTTCAGCCATAATAATAATTGTTATTTTACTGAATGAAATAGCATAATACAAACTACAGGAACATGAAAAATATCTTAAATATGCATGGATTAAAATACATGTTTTAAAATAAATACTGTGAATTCAAATTAATGATCTTGTTTATATACAGAATAGAATCTTAGAATCAGAGGGTCTTAATAAAGCAGGAAGGGACCTTCCCCAACCACTTCATTTTACAGATGAGGAAACTAATTTTTACAAGTTTTATTTCTTGCCAGTTCCCATTAAATTGCAACATTATCCTCATGCCATTGCTTGCAAAAATGATATCACATTTTTACTAAAGTAATATGAAAATTATATGTTACGGCATTTGTATTACTACCACCGCCGCCGCCACCACCCAATTCAGGAATTCAGATTATAAAAGCTGTATCTAAACTACTCAAGGTGGTGCCAAGTTCATTGCCAGGAGATAATTCTGGGAGTCAGAAATGGATTAAGGTAAGGAGTGATAGTAGTGTAAAACTGGGGTGCCCCCATCCCTGTGTTGCCTTTCCAAATGTGCAAATGTACCTGCCTCTCTTTACTCTAGAGAAAGAACTGATGACAAGCCCTTTGTCATCATTTGGAGGGGACATACATAATGCCCCATGCTCATCCCAGCTGTGAACTGGGGGCTGTTTTTAACACCTGGTTTCATCTGCCCACTCAGCTGTGCTAAGAGCAGGCCCCGGAGTTCAGAGAACTAGCTAACTATGCTGGCTGATTTCAGGCAACTTCTTCCCCTTGCTCCTGCCTTGTCACTTTTTAAAATAAAAGTGTTGATTCAAACTCCTTCTATGAGCCACTGGCCATGTTTTGGGTTTTATCTTCTCTTCTCCATCTCTTTTGCACGTCTTGGTCCTTCCTGTTCTAAAAGTCCCAGCTGACAATTCCTCTCTGTCTTGCTCACTCCAGCCAGCACTTATCTCTAAGCCTTCCTGTGAACTCAGGGTATCTTGTCCGTCCCTATCTCACCTAATTTCACGTGACCACAACTTGTTACTTAACTGTGTCAGGGGCATGTTCTGTCTTCTCAAATTTGGTGAAAAGCTCCTAAAAGGCAAATACCTGTAAGTTTTACGTATTCTCTCAGTGCCTACCAGTGTACTAAGGACATCTTGGGGCCTCGATAAATAAATATTGGTGCTAAACCATGAACTCTGTTTACAAGTCTTAGTCTGTCTATACAGTGATGTGTTCATAAAATGAATATTCCAATATTTTAGAATGTTATAAGAATGACTATAGGAGATAAATTTGATTAAATTCAAAGATTTCAATTATTATTCAATAATTTTTCTATTCATAGAGTTAAGGCCATAGATTCACACAGTGCTTCAAATTCACTAAAAACAGAGCTGCCCTAAAAATATATTAAAAGAAAACTTTTTCTTTATTAAAAATATCAACAAATATTTCAAGAATGAGGTAAGAACCATTTTCTGAATTATGCTAATGAGCCTAAAGTGAAGTTCAATGTCAAGAACATGGGCTTTGGGTTTAGATGAACGAGGGATGAAGTTGTAGCACACTCATTTATCGGATGTGTGACTTTGGGGACACTGCCCTACTAAATCAGTGTTCTCATGTATAAAAGGGGAAGAATAATATGTCCCTCATTGGGTTTAAGAATATTAAATGAAACGAGAAATGTAAATTACTACGTCTGGGGTATTTCAAGTATCTGCTCAGCCAAAAGTCAGATTGAATGTTTAGCAGTGCATGCTTAACGTGGAAGTTTGTAACACCACTACGCGGATGATGTCTACATCGGGCACGCACGCACTGACACAACTCGTGTGCATCGACATGCGTGGGGAAAGGGAAAGGTTTGTTTGTTGCCTCCACAGGATGTGAGGGGAGGGATGGGGCGGTGGAGAAACCGCGTGGTGTCTGCTTATTATAGTGTAGTCTTCAAATATGGCCGCCAACCGTTCCTTCTCTCCTGAATACAGTGGCGCTCCTCACATGAAGAGGTGGAGTCTCTTTGAAACTGGGCTGGCCTTGTGACCTGCTCTGGCCAAAAGAACATGGTGGAAGTGATATTGTGGGGCTTTTGAGCTCAGTCCTTAAGGAGTACATCAGCTTCTGTGTTCTCTTTTTTGGAAAATTCTGGCTCACAAAACAGACCTCACATCATGAGGAATCCCAGTCTAGAACAGTGAGTATGCAGAGGCTGCATGGAAGAATGAGAAACCATGTTTGACATTTTAGTCCCAGCTAGTGATCCCAGCCAATATCATATGGAGCAAAAGAACTGCACACTAAGCCATCTGTCTTGCCCTAATTCTTAACGCACAGAATATTAAGAAATAATAAATATTTATTGTTTTAAAACACTAAGTTTGTGAGTGGTTTGTTACACACCAATTGATTCTCAGAACAACCACCCACACTTTGGAAGTATACTTGACCTTTATGGAAAAGAGTTCTCCCTCCCACCTATGCAGAAGTCAGGATTGCTCTCATTCAGTGAGGCCTCCAGGATGTGCAGTATGCTCTGCAATGAGAACTTACAAGCCTTGGGGACCAGAGGGCACTGCACCCTGAAAGCGGAAGCAGCCTATCCAGAAGCAAGGACAGCAGTGGCCTCCCTGGGCAGATCTTCTAGATAGCGACTTCAGCAAGGAGGCCTGTGCAGAGTTACAGAAGCACACCCGAGCACATGCAAGCCTTTCTCAGAGCCAGCTACAAACAGTGGAGAAGAGGTCTGAAGGGAGATAGTAAGGTCCGGTGGGGTGGCAAACCAGTAGGTGTGCTGAATATGAGCTTGCAATGACTACACCTGCAAAAACCAGAAGCCAAGTTCCAATGAAGGATTCTAATTGGTTCAGATTAGATAGGTCCCACCTTTGAACCACCCAGCTTGGGGGAAGGGGGTGACTGCATTGTATAAATGTGGCTCCTTGGAGCTACGCGGTGGCACATGTTGATGATAGGAGTGGAGGAAGGACATGACAAATCCTGGTCCCAATTGCTTGTTTGTATCTGTTAAAGCTTGTTTTCTGAATTGCGATTATTTATTAACTTGCTCCTGATTGAAGATTGGGACTCTGTTTGTACCCCTAGAAAATGGAAAGCCACTGGTACAGCAGCCACTCTGAAAACATTGGTTCCCTTTCCCCTATACCTATTGGTACATTCCATGCCTGTCACTACTCTTGTTTTTAGCAATATGGCCACTTATTAATGATAATAAGGTGTCTTGGGTACTTCAACATTTTTCAAAGTGCGTTGGCAGACATAGTTATAGAATTTATCTCTATACAGCAGAAAAGGAAGACTTGTGTGTGGGGGGTGAGGGAGGGCTTCCTAAGGGTCAGAAGAAGCTGGATAAGAGTGTGACATCCTTGTCCCTGGTATCAGAAGTACCAGTATGATCCAAGACACAGTCACATTTACAAGGAGCCTATCTTGAAACTGGGAAGTTTCTAAGCTAAAAAGTAAGGTGAATAAGTAGCAGAGTCAGTGATTCTGAGAGTAAGGGGCAGGACTGGACCCCATGGACCACACTGGTTGCTTTGAGTAGATGCAGGATGCTGTTATTAGCAGGACTGCCCATTTAAATGGTTCCCAGAAGGAGTTTTAAATGCAGAGATGTATGGCTGCTTAAAGATATCTGACTGTATGGCAGGGCTGCATAGTGCTTGAGGCTCAAGAGGCCCTCAAACTTCTGCAGTCCTCCAAACCCTCATGATCTGTGCCTCTCCCAAGTCATGGTATCTTGCTGCAGCCACAGATGTGTCCTGCCTCCAACTCCCAGGCTGCCACTGGTTAAACATGAAATCACGGTCACTTGCTTAACCTCCCTGATGCCCAGCTTCCTTCCTGGTCAACTGGCATTATCCTATGTCTCACATGGGGCAGAGTGCATGAAGCAACATCTAAAGCCCTGATCCTAATGCCTGGTGAGAGAGGCCTTTCTACACATCAGCTCCCAATGGCATCAGGAAAAGATTCTGAATGTCCGGTAATCCTGTTCCATTATTAACGATGAGAAACTTTTAGTAGAGAATATTTTCCCCCTCCAAATTACACTTGGCCTTGAAGACTCTGGGTCTCTGGGAATGCTGACTCTGGAATGAAGCCAATGCAGCAGTACATGGCAAACACCACATCTTAACTTGGGAAAGTTACTTAGCTATTTAAGCCACGGTTTCCTCATCTTTAAAATGAGTATAATAATAACACCTTCCTAGAGTTGTAAGGGTTCAGTGTGCATTTAACAATGCAAATATAAATGTAAAGCACTTAGCCTGGTAATGTCATCATTAAGTGGTCCAGAAATGTTAGCCAATGTTAGGATTGTTTAAGCTCAACGTACTGACCTACAGATTCCATAGCGTAATATCTACTTTGAAGGGGATTTTGAGAATTAAAATGTAGATTATTTACATAAATATGTATATATTAATAAGTGGTACATAGTAAGAACGCAGCCAACATTGCTTCATTTCTTCCCCTTATAAACCACTGCTTAATTAAGACAGATGCTCGAACAAACACTAGGCTTTTCTGTTCGTAAGTACTTGGCATTCATATCCAAAGGAAGACATTCCTGATACCTAGAAATTAGAAGACAAGTATCTCTGGATGTCTTTTGGGAGAGGGACACAGGTGATATAAGTAAGATAAGGCAATTTAATGTGCAAAAGCATAGCCTCTACTGTAAAAAGAAATTTAAAATTACTAACTAGTAATAAATATAAAGTAGAATTTAAGGTGGCATTAATAAAAAAAACTGTCATAGGCTGTGGTGTCCTTGTCTCACACAAAGGCAATTCACACCATGTTCTCCACACCCCAGAGGAGATGGTGGCGATTTTGTCTCATTGCTTCACATTTTTGAGAATAGAGGAATTGTGAAATACTGTTTATTATAACATTTCATTTTATGTATAAGCTAGGCTACACAATAAATTTTGGTGTGGTTCAAAGACAGATGAAAATAATGTTCCCAATTGGCTTAAGGTGTTTTCCACCTTGTTTTCTACCATATCAGCAATAGAAGGACTATGTGAGAGAAGGCTAGAACTCGGTGAAAAGACACACTTTTCCTGGTCCCTCTCAGTAGCCAGTCAACCTCATAAATCCAAAGGCTGAGTTCTCTCCATTAGGCTAGGACACAAGCTTTCACTATTTAAGGGTCCAGTTTTACAAAATATTCCAGTTCTTGCTATGCCACAATTATGCATTTCTGTGTTTTTTTTCCTCTCATTTAGCTTGCAGAAACTTGGCCGTGCATGGCCTGCCCAAACATGTCATTATCCACTTTGTAACACAACAGCTGATAGGAGACTTTGATCATCAGCTTGCAATCATTTTAAAACAGTTACTCACCTTTATATAAAGAATTGCAGAATAAGCATTGTTCTTGTAGTGTATCTTCTACATAGAAAGTACCCGAGAGGTAAAATACTGGCATCTAAAATTAGAGGAATAAAAAATGCATAAGCTATTTAATGTATAGATAAAAGGAGAATTCGAAGTTTTCTTCATAAGGAATTCATTTTCTAAGAAATAACTTCAATTAAAATATCTGATAAATAAAGCCACAGCAGATTTTAAAGCATTTTGACAAAAGATTTAATAATTTAACATTTTTATTCTTTTCCCTTGAAAGAATATAAAAATGTAAATCTCATTTACTTAAATGCAATAATGCAGCTCTATAGAATTGTACCTAAAATGAATGAGACTTTTGAAGTTATTTTGTTGAATAAGACTAGAGGCTTACAATACAAAAAAGAAAAATAAAATCTAGTGTTGTAGAATAAAATCAGGTATATGATTGACACATAAAGTTATAAGGTGATATCCATATGCTAGTGAAGAAAGATTCAGAAGAAAAAAAGGAATACTATGTAATCCTAGGAATTTTTGTGGTTTTTAGAGAAATATTAGAAATGGTAGGCCTTAAGCCAAGAAGTAAAGGTTTAAACAAACTAAAAATAATTTAAAGAATTTTTTAAATCTACCTGGCAATCACCACGCAGTTGTCTATCTGCGAGTCTTTCTTTATTTCCTCGTTTAATCCCTTCACGCAGCCCCAACACTCTTCCTCTGACCCCCGTCAGTCTGGTCTCTAATGACGAGTCTGTCCCTACTTTCTCAGTTTATTTTGTTTATGAAATTTCACATAGAAGCAAAATCCTGGGGTCCTAGCCTTTCTCTGACTGGCTTATTAAAAAGGGTGTAAATGGTGATGGAAGGAGATTTGACATGGGGTGGCAAACACACAATACAATATGTAGATGATGTAATGTATTATGGCATACCTGAAACCTGTATCATTTTATTAACCAATGTCACCTCAACACATTCAATGAAAAATAAATAACAAATAATAAAAAATTATTTGTAAAGCCAAAAAAAACTTTTTTAAAATATTTAATTTGAAAGAAACATCTTTGCAACTTGTATCTTAAGAGGTGGTAAAGCTGTACACCCACAGTTACATGTGTATTGCCATTCGAGCCTTTCGAACTTCACAGGCACGTGGGTCAGACACATGTGTCCCCCTGTGCCATTCTGTGACAGAAGGGAAGTTTGTGGCCAATACACAAGTTGTACTTGTTTTTTACAACTTGTGCACTAGTGTTTTCCATTCCACATGCACTCATCTGTACTTAGAAGTAGGGAAAGGGAAAGGAAAGGACTTTGGCTCTTCGTTTCTGTTGACAGGACTTTCCTCCTGTCCCGAGGTGTGCCATGCAGAGTAAATGCTCTAGCGGATTAGGAAAGAGAATGGAACAACATGGCAGCCCTTGAAATGGCTGTGGGAAACGTCAACTAGCTTGTTTGCCATGGACTTTGATCCACTACAGTCAAGGGATTTTCAAACTCTTTCTTCAGCCACAACAATGAGTGTGAATAATACTAACCAAAAAAATAGTTCATAAGTAACTATTTACTTATTTATCAACTCTTGCCTCAAGCATCTGAGTTTCTACTCTAATACCATTTATTGTGGTAAAAATTATCAAAAATAATAAAAAATAAATAATATCAATGTTTACTGGGAAACTCTGATTTAGGATAAAAATTACTTTATCATTAGGTTTACTATAAAGAATCTGCAGAAACAAAATATTAGTACAAGGTAAGGGACAAGAATATTTCCCCTGGTTTTACCTCTCTCGTTCATTACGTATAATAGTTCCAGAAAATAGAACAAGTAATATGTTAACTGTACAGGCAAAATATTACTTTTTAATTGACTTCAAAATGGCCAGGACAATTGTCCCAAACTTCTTGGATATTCTTAGCTCAGAGGAAACCATGTTCTTAGGGCAGGAGGGCCCCAGACCATTCTGTCAGCATTGACTCCTACTAAAAGGGTAGGAAAATTCCAAGAAGTAGCATAGACCATAATCTTTAAGTACCATTTTCCATAAAAATAGTGAACAACTCTTGGAGAAATAGCTGGTTCGAGGTCTTGGAAAGGAAAGACACCCAGTGACTCTGGAACACCTTGTTAGTCAGAAAGGGCGGAAGAGAGCAGACTCGTGGGGCAGGTGGAAGCAGGGCAGGGGCCTGTCTGAAGTGCTTGCACTACTCGTAGTTAGACAACTAGAGCATCAAAAAAATCACTGCCATGGATTTAAAAATGTCAAATATTTTTAAATTCCATGAGTGTATAAGCTAAATTAAAAAAAAAATAAAACCCTTATTGATCGCCACTAGAGGTTGCTAAGGTACCAATTTGTTATTTAAAAAAGTTCTTAAGGTTGGAATACAGAGAAAAACAGCATTTATAAAATTAAAAAACAGCATTCCTGTATAAACCATATTGTTTGATAAACAAATAAATGATGAAAGAAAATTCTTCTACATTGAAGAATTCTAGCTCATAAAAGCAGAAAGAATGAGAGACTTGTACCATTTTGCAACTTTCTAATGAAGTAATATATCATTAGTAATAACCAATGGTTGATAAAACTCTTATTTGAAAGGTCACTGAGGAACTTGGAAATGGATGGACTAGGCTAGCAATATCTAACCCAGTTTTAATGTGGGATAGCCAAACATTACTGACATAATGTTTTCCCATATTATGTACCGGATATATACAACACCACTTATACAGTTTTCTTGCCAAAATATTAAACCAAATTTAATCTACCCCCTAAATCTAAAACCAGTTAACACAAAAATTCTACAGATAGAAAAAGATGGCATAGAGGCCCATGAAGATATATCAGTCAAATTCTAAATGTGAGTACTTTTATAAGACAAATAATTTGACAAATCAAAAGCATGAAAAAGTGGGTTCTGGCACCCACTTCCTGTCAAGGTGGAGGCATAGGTAACGTGGCTCATCTCCTCACACAACCACAACAAATTTATAGTTAAACTACAGAACAAGTATCATTCAGAACCACCAGAAAATAAAGCTGTATGGAAGTCCGACAATTAAGGAATTAAAGATTCACATTCATCCAGAAGGGTAGGGTGGCAGAGGGGTGGAGACACAGAGATGTGGAATGGGCTCATCCCAAACCCACTGTGTGATGGATATAAAACGGAGGGATATCTCAAGAGGAAGAGATACCAGCTCCACACCAGACCACCCAGCCCAGGGTTCCAGTGCCAAGAAGATAGGTCCCCATAACTTCTGGCTATAAGAACCAGTGGGGGTTGGGACAACAGAAGAAACTGCTGGATTCTAAGTTATCTACTCTTAGAGGTTTCTGCACATGGGCTTATTCAGACTCACTCCCTCTGGACTCCAGCATCAATGCAGCACCTTGAAGGGTACCAGTGGCATATGGGAGGAACTGATGTGTCTGTCATCAGGATGAAAGCTGGAGGACAGTTTTCTCCTGGAGAGAACTGCAGACAGAGACCGTCGTTCCTTTTCTGAGCCCTTCACCACACAGAGCCACAGTGCTGCAGCACCATATCTCATTCTCCGTTGACCTGGCTCATACCATTAGCTCCATCCTGGTAACTACCTAAGGCTCTGTCACATCCAATTTATGGACCCACCAAAGCTGGCAACAGTGGCTTTTCCACATGAATGGTTGGGTAAGACAAAGGCTTCACATCTTCCTAAATCCGCTTAATTAAACAACAGCTCAGTCCAGACACATGCCCCTCACTGAGGGACCCCAGGCCCAGCACTAGCAACAGCCATCTTCAGATCACTTTATAGCTTATGCCAAGAGGTCCCAGATAGAACACAGGTGGTGGTGGCTGACCTTGGCCTGCACCGCCCAGGAAATCCTAGAGCCTGTAGGTAGACCCAGTGGACACTTGCAGACCACACCAGAGCACCACCACCCAACCACCTCCATAGGCCATGAAGGGAGATGGTTACTGGTCCATGGTCACAGCCAGTCCCATCAGCTGTCTGGCCTGAGTGACTCCCTCCTATTGATCAGCTGACAGCAATAAAGACTCAACTACCAAAGGAGGGAGTACTCAGCCCACATGAAGAGTGCATCTAGAGTACCTAGCTTGGGGGATAGGGGACACTTACTACATTACAGGACACCTACTATGTTAGGCCATGCTACCAAGACACAATCAAAACAGCTCTATGTAATACATAGAAACAAACACAGGAAGGCTGCCAAAATGAGGAGGCAAAGAAATATGGCTCAAAAGAAAGAACAGAACAAAACTCCAGAAAAAGAACTAAACAAAATGGAGATAAGCAATCTGTCAGATGCAGAGTTCAAAACACTGGTTGTAAGGATGCTCAAGAAGCTCAGTGGGTACTTCAACAGCATAAAAATGATCCAATCAGAAATGAAGGAGACACTAGTTGAAATGAATAATTTACAGGGAATCAACAGTGGAGTGGATGAAGCCAAAAATCAAATCAATGATTTGGAATGTAAGGAAGAAAAAGATATCCAATCAGTATAGCAAGAAGTAAAAAGAATCCAAAATATCAAACATAGTATAAGGAGCCTCTGGGATAACTTTAAGTGTTCCAACATTTGCATCATAAGGATGCCAGATGAAGAGAAAGAGCAAGAAATTGGAAACCTATTTGAAAAAATAATTAAAAACTTCCATAATTTGGTAAAGGAAGTAGACATACAAGTCCAGGAAGCACAGAGAATCCCAAACAAGAGGGACACAAAAAGGACCACATCAAGACACATTATAATTAAAATGCCAAAGATTAAAGATAAAGAGAGAATATAAAAAGCATCAAGAGCAAAGAGGATAATTAACTACAGAGGAGTTCCCATAAGACTGTCAGCTGATTTCTCAATAGAAACTTTCAGGCCAGAAGGGTCTGGGATAAAGTATTCAAAGTGATAGAAAGCAAGGACTTATAACCGAGGTTACTCTCTCCAACAGAACTCTCATTTAGAATTGAAGGGCAGATAAAGTACTTCCCAGACAAGATAAAGCTAAAGGAGTTCATCATTACCATACCATTATTATATGAAAGTTAAAGGGACTTATTTAAGAAGAAGAAGAAGAAGATCAAAACTATGAACAATTAAAATGGTAATAAATACATAACTATCAACAATTGCATCTAAAAAACAAACTAATCAAACAAGGAGAACAGAGACAGAATCATAGACATGGAGAAAATTGGGATGGTGGCCAATTGGGAGGGGGTCTGGGAGGATGAGGAAAGGTGAAGAGATTAAGAAGTACAAATTCATAGACAGGGGGATGTTAAGATCAAGTACAGGAAATGAAGTTGCCGAAGAACTTATGACACATCGACATGAACAATGGTGAGGGGATTGGTGGAGGGAGTGAGGGTTGCTGGGTGGAGGAGGGCAAAGGGGGAAAATTTGGATAATTGTCATAGCATAATCAAGAAAATGTAGCATGAAAAAATGGAGAAAGGAGGACATATGATGGGTGAAAAGAGACTTCTATCGTAACACCAAAGAAATGCAAACCTTGTATGGGTCCTAATGTGAGCGAAGTAAATAGGAAAAAAGTATCTTTGAGAAATCTGAACATGAGCTGAGCATTAGATACTTTTAAAAAATATGGTTGATCTTGTTAGGTGTGACAAGGCATTGAAGTTATATTGATAAGAGAGTATTTAGCTTTTAGACTTCACTTTTGAAGTATTTACGGGTAAAATAATAGGGATTTGGAATAAACACATCAACAAACAATGGAGGGATGAATGAAACAAAATTGGGAAAATGTTGGTAACTACTGAAGCTGGATAATAAGTACAGGGAGATTTATTATGCTATTATTTTGATATATTTATGATGTGGAATTTTACATAATAAAATTTAAAATTAAGTTAAAAACAAATAAAAGTGGGGACAGGGAATTTCTTCAGAGACCATGTCATTTTAACATGGGTCCTTATTATTTTCCATATTAATTTTAAAGATTCAAATATGTTCTTGGTTCATATTTGGGAGTCTGGCCTTACTCTTAGGTCAGTCACTTTTGTGCTGACTTCCTGGTTATCACACTTCATAGCCTACTTACCTGATCCCTGGCTAAATCCAGGATATACCAGCTTCTGAATACTGAAAATCAAGAAAATCCTATGGGCTAATTGTCTATATCTTTACTATTCATTGGCTGTTTAAAGAATGCTTGAACTGCGGCTCCTTGACCTCCAACAATGTTCCTTGAATCTCCTCATCCAGACTCTGAGAGCAGGAGCAGTTCTAATTTGTGGGGCAGAAAATAAAGATGTGAGCTCCTTATTTAAAAACTATACAAAATTTCAGACAGTGACAACTGAGCATGAAGGCAAGTGTGGGTTGCTTTTGGATGGGAAGTGTGTGATCACACAGGCAGTGCTCCCATGAACTGGCTCTGTCTGAGAGCAGCCACCGAGTCTAGCTTGGTGTCTCTACAGAGTGTTACAAAGCATGCAGAACATATAGGGAATGAATAAATGGGTGAAATAGGCTTTTGATGAACATTTTTTTAAATTAATGAATTAAAACATTAGTGAAGCATTTGTTTCTGAAATTTATAGGTATACTCACAGCAAATCCAAGAATGAAACATTATTTTCCAAGTTGATCTTTCCATATTATAACAGAGAATCTATATAGGCTGAACGTATTTCCATCAGGGATTCCATGGACCTGGCCAGAGGTCCATATCCAGTCAGTGTGAACATACTGCTTGCTGTCATTTGAAACATTTACCTCCCAGGCTTCAAGCCATTGACTACTCCCTTCTAGCTTTTCTGTTAGAGATCACTGTTCTTGGTCCATTTAGCTTCCTACCCTTCAAATGAGTGTGATTGGTGACCACATCTGCTGATCAATATGGCCCCATCAATGCTGTAAACTCAGACTAAATACATGAGCAACATCTCTGCCCTGAGGGATGAGAGCGAGAAAGGCAGTGAGAGAAAAGATGGGCAGAGGGGTGGAAGTGTTTCGCCTCCCTATACGAGGTGCAGTAGTGGCAAATACAAATAAGACATAGTCTCTGACCTCAAGGGGTTTTCCACGTATTTGCCCAAGTCTCCCAGGCGCTAGGCTTTACGGCTCTAGTTTATTTTTCTAGTTGTCTTTACCTTGCTCCTTTTTGCTCTTTTCACCACCAACTTCAAACAACAGTTCTGAATTTTGTGAAATAAAATAGATATCCTTCTTATACATCTGTTAGAGATTCGTGTTCTGATGGCTTAAGAGGGGAAGCCCAGACAAACAAGTGGAATTTCTTTGGGCAAGGAAATGGGTATTAAAGGCTTAGCCAGACGTGCCCCTGGGAGGACGTGGCAGAGTTCTGTAACTCCAGTGTGCAAACAGAAGGGGTAAGAAGGCCTCCTGCTGTCCCTGCACATCTGTTGGCTTTGCTGCCTCGGTAGGCTGGGAGCCCTTTGAAAGCTCTGACCCACCATAAAGTACCACACTGTCTCCACTTGTCTTGTTGTGGCAACGGTCTCTCAATGAATACTAGTTCAAAGGGAGGATACACTTGTGAACCTCACAGGGTTTTGAAGAAAAGCACCATAAAATTGAGGCTTTCTAGAATGTCAAGGTTTCCATCTGAGATCAATGTCCATTGATTGATACGTTCAAAATGCAACACAAGGTTTGAACACGAGAACTGCATTCGTAGCTCTTATTTTTCATTACCATGTTAAAAATGTTCCTTTCTGCTGAGTGTTTTCCACCAATAATTTCTCATTGGTCTCTTACCTTGTATAGCTGTTTTCTAGCTACTAAAGACATTTATTAAAATAAGCAGTGGAGATCACTAGAAGAATAGGATTTAAAAAAAAAAGGTTTTGCCTAAATCTTAGTATAACAGTGGAAACTTTTAACAGTGGGGAGTTCTAACCCACCCTACCCTTCTTGTGGCATCGTTTCTGAAGTGCTGACTGACTAGTGCTACTGACTACTGTGCAGCTTGCACTCGAACTGCGTAAGAATCCTAGGAATGAACTTCAACAGACACAGACCCCAACCTTCAAGCATCAACTCCAGGAAATGTGCTGACCTTCAACCATGCAGCTAGGATTATGCAGAGCCAGGATGATGCACCCTGCACCATCACTTGCCTTGCTAAAATGGATTGTGCTTGTCTGCATGTAGAAAACTTTTCAACTCCCTCCCTTCATCTCTTTGTTCTGTTCCCCTGCCTCCTTATAAAAATCTTTGCCTCCACTGAGATGAGGGAGATGAGCTATGAGACAAGACTTGTCCATCTTCCCAGGGACATGGGCTCTGAGACAAGAGTCTCCCATTTTCCAGATGGCTGGCATCTGGCTTTCAAAGCAGCAGGCAGCCAGATCTGCATTTGCTTACATCAGGTGTCATTCTCTTATCCCTTCTCAACTGTGCTTATAATTGCAAGCAGACCTATTTTCCTGGCATGTCCTTGTAAAGAAAACCATTCATTTCCCAAAGAAGAGAGTGTCACTGCCTTCTGAGTAACATTTGCACCAAGCGCGATGTCACCTAACCAGATGCAACCACAGGGACGTAAGACCTAAGTGCTGGTCTTCCCTGCACGCTCCCCGCGCCAACAGCAGAAAGTGAGAATAAGAAAATGGGGTAAACGAGAAACACCATGTTTCAAATATAGGCCAAGAGTCTGGGGAGGCTGAATAATCTTCTACAACCAAATCTACATAATCTCTACACAACCAAATTGAAACAACAACCTGAAATAAGGTTAAAAACAATAAGAAGGCATTTTCTCTTCTTAGGTTCTCTATTTAGTGGTAAAGTGGAGATATCATAATTATCTGGTAAATTGGTTCCCTCTACACTAGCAGATTGAACTGTTCAGGGATAGGGTGGTTTCTGAATTATCTGGACTGCTTACCCACACTAATCATGAATATTTATGAAATCTGAACTTCACTTTGTGCTCTGTAAACACAGCCTGAATTATTCAGATTGTTTGTCTATACTGTAATAAATGGAAATTTCTCCTTGTACCTTATTTTTGGTATTAACAAATAGGCACTATAGTGTTTTGGGTATAAGGGCAAAATAAGACAAAGGCATTTACGTCCTTTTATTACACACCCCATTTGTCTCGTTTGTATCTGTGAAATGAATTGTTTATGTTAAACACATATTTTGTGTTTGAGGGTCCAACGGTGTTTAACCTATGGCTATGCTTCAAATTAGTTAAGCCTTTAAAACATTTCAGTGATTGTGTAATTCAATCAGAGAGCCTAGCAGGAGATTAATTGGAAACATGTGTGCCACAGTGGCATCAGAAGCCCCTCCTACCATGAAGAGAAAGGGACTTGCTCTGTGCTGCCCCAAAGCAGCGTGGGCAAAGCAATGGCCCATGCTTCAGTGCGGCTGGCACAGTCCCATTTCAGGGTATCCCAGAAACAGGCTTCAGCTGAACATTTAAGCATTACCCTTAATGACACATTATTTAATAATTAGAGCAGCAAAAAGCCTAACTGATTTGTTATTTTATTTTAATGTCTGTATGAGTGCATGTGTGTATATATAAATATGTCTCTATATAAAATTTATATATACATATATATTTGATTTTGTTCAGCACAGTATCCTCAAGATTTCAGCTTCAGCATGCCAATAAAATAAAGCATTTTTTATTTTGCAGCTTTTCCACACTTCTGCAGGTAGCTGAATGGCAGTTCCTCTGGTATAAATTATTTCATTTCAGTTTTTACTCTGCAATGAGATTGTCTAGATATAAGTAGACAACACATTTACTTCTCGAGATACTAGTAGACTATACTGTAGGGCAGACTAAAAGAGGAGTACAGCAAGTCAATTCTCTGGGCTCTTACAGTAACACAGTACTTAAACTCTGAGATCTGATGTTCAAATAATGAGGTAGAGTGAGGTCTATTCAAAAGAGATGGCACATTTAAATTCAAAGGCTACACATTCTATACCTTTTGTCTTGCTATATTTGGTATTGGTCAGATGGGGCATTTGTGTTATAATTTATATTATTTATATAATAGGGGTTAAAAGAATAAAAATGTCTTTTGCCTTACTTGCTGCAGAACTTCCATAGTTAGCTATCAGAGTGTGGTAATTTATTAGTACTAGAGGGTCTCTACTGGATAATGACTCTATTCAGTTGTGAAAACCAGGGACTCTGCAGATCACCTGGTGATATTATTTAAATAGAATATGGGGTAGATCTAACACAACCCCTCTACACTCTAATGAATAATGAAAAAAAGGTCAGACTGGGCCTTGGTTCAGTAATCTCGGTACTTCAGTTCTGGCTAAGAAAGAATTCAGAGTCAAGACTCAAACTATAAGAGAAAGTTTATTTAGAAAGTCCGAAAGGTAGAAAAAGTGAGCTGTAGAAGAAATGGGCTCCAGAAACAAGTTATAGAGGCAAAAGAAGGTCCCGTGGAGCTCAGGAGAAAGAGAGAGGCGAAGACAGTGCAACTTGAGGGAAGAAGAGGGGAAAAGACTTGAACATGCTAAGGAAGGGGCAAGCACCCTGGAGAAGGAAGGGGGTGGGGAAAGGCTTGGGCATACTTACAAGAGAGAGGTGCACTGGGTTCTAGTTCCAACGGCTTCTTGCTGGTAGTCTCAGGGGAGAATCCCAATAGAACATCAACTTTCCAGGTGTGCCCCCCTGCTTGTGGTCTTCGCTGATTCGTTGGTGCCAGGGGGTCATCAGTCATTGCAGCTGGTCCTGATATCAGCCATGGTATCACTCCATCTGATGTTGTGGCTTCTCTAGGCCTAGAGCTGAACACAGCTGAAGCCTAGATGTCATCTTCCTGGGGCCAATGCTTAAGGGAGTGACTGTGCAAGGACTTATAGTTTTGCCTGCTGCTAGGAACCCAGGGCTCTCTGAACCTGGCCTAGCTAACTGCCTATTACATAATGAATGAGAAACTCTTTGGTGGGGGAAAAAACTGAAAATGTGAAAAGAAATACATCCAGGTTATTTTGAATTTGAAATAAATTGTTAAAGATATCCATCCCCTACCCCGATACCATTAAAATATTCAAAAAACACATGAAAATAGTCTCTGTTTCTCTTGATTTAATTCTAGGGTAAATCAGTAGCTTTATTGATATCAATATGCATCATCAAATCTGAATAAAGGGGAATTCCAAAGTGGTTCAATCAGGGGTTCACTCAACATTTTTTTAAGGAACAGCTGTGCCTAGTAGTCTTGGAAGAGAGCTCATTAGGTTTTTAGGAGGCACATTCTACCAAAAGGAGGTGAATCAAAATGCCCCCATGACATTGGGAAATTGTAACAGTAGGGAACTGTAACCCACCCCACCATTCTTTTGACATTTTTTTCTGTACATGCTGACTCTGACTAATATGCAGCTTGTAGATAAATAACATGTTTGTATAAGAGTCCTAGAAACTAACTCCAAAAGATACAGACTCCAACCATTAGTCATTTCAGCCGTGGAAGATTTTCTGACCTTCAACTGTAAAACCACGATGATGTAAAACCAGGATAAGGAAAACCAGGATGACGCACACCAGACCATCACTTGACCAGTTTCGAGACCCATATCAGAATGCACTGTGCTGGTTTGCACACTGAGACCTTTTTAGCATCCTCCACCTTAATCTTTTTGTTCTGCTTTCCCTCTTCCTCCTTACAAAAACTTCTGTCTGCACTGAGTTATTAAGGTGGGCTTTGATACAAGATGGGCTTTGTCCCCCATCTTCTCAGATTGCTGGCATCTGAATAAAGTGCTTTCCTTTTCACCAGCACCTGTCTCAGGAGTTTGGCTATTGCTGCAGCAGGCAGCTAAACCTGCGTTGAGTTACACCCCTTTTTTTTGTTTCCTGTCTCAGTCTGCTTGTGCTGCCATAACAAAATACCAGAGACTGAAATTGATTTCTCACAGTTGTGGAGGCTGACAGTATGGTCAGGTTCTGCTGAAGGAGTTCTTCTTGGTCTACAGATGGCTGCCTTCTTTCGTGTCCTCACGTGGTCGGGAAAGAACAAGTCTGGTCTCTTTCTCTCGTAAAGACAGGACCTCATTACTTCCCAAAGGCCCTATCTCCAAATACTATCGCACTTGGAGTAATTATGGTTCAATAAGCAAATGTAATATGCAGTGACAGAGGCTTTGCTCCACCCCTAGTAATCAGCTCAGCATTTATGGGTTAGGGAAGGAGAAGCCAGCTCTCCCTATTGCAGTAGGACTGGGATTCTAGCTTTGGGTTGCAGCTTTCTTATATGGCAAGCCAGGAGTCACCATATCAGTATTCATGGTTTGAGAACCACCCTATTTTTGGCATTATGAGTAAGATTCTGCACCCAATGACAATGTGTGTGTGTGGCGGCGGGGGGGGGGGGGCTTTCCCCACACCACCAAGCAATTCTCAACACCAGTTTTGTCCTCTATAATTTAACTTAGTTTGGACACTATTTACCTGGAGACAGGGTCAGATTCCACAAGTTAAGGGCCCAGTTCTTCATGAGTATTCCTTCCCTGCCCCACCACAACTTAAAAGGCTAGTTGCAAGTCCAGGTTGTCACTTTGGATGTCATCTTTGCTTCAGACTGACTGGCTACAGATCAGAGGTTTCAACAGCCACTTCATTGGGTTCAATTAAGTTGTTAGAGTGACTCACAGAGCTCAGAAAAAAACATTTTACTTACTAGATCATCAGTTTATTATAAAAGGACATAATTCAAGAACAAGGAGATTGAAGAGATGCATAGACAAGGTATGTGCAGAGGGTGCTGAGCTTCCAGACCCTCCCTCTCCAAAGGTGTATAATCCCCCTTATCTGCACTTTCAGTTTTGGAGGTTTCAGTGTCCCATGCTCAATGGCAGTTCAAAATCTCCACATGTTCACTAACCTGGAAATTCTCTAAACCTCGTCCTTTTGGTCTTTTATAGAAACTTCACTCAGTGGTATGACTGACAAAATCATTGGCCATTGACAATCTATTCAACCTCCAGCCCCTCCCTTCTTTTCAGAAATCAGAGAGGAGGAGCTGAAAGTTCCAGCCCTCAAAGCACCTGTTACTTCTCCTGGCAACCAGCTTCTGTCATTAGAGGTTTTCCAAAAGTTACCTCACTAACATGACAAAAGACATCATTATCCCTCTTATTGCTTAGGAACTTCCAAGGGTTTCAGGAGCTCTGCCACCAACTGGGACAAGAAACAGACATATAGTTCTGACGCTAAAACACAATGTCGCAGTGGGGGTGAGGTGGCTGGGGTGCAAGTCTTGAGGCTCACCAAGATGTTCTCTCTTAAGCCCAGGGCCCACACAGCTCTCCATGGCCCTCTGCAGGAGGTCAGTTCTGCAGGAGGCCGGTTTCTTCCTCTTTGGGAACACAGCCTGAGATCAGGATGGAAAAGTTTACCTCTACCTCTCACACAACCTGTTCATAATCCCCCTTATCTGCACTTTCAGTGTCGGATGTTTCAGTGTCCCATGCTCAATGGCAGTTCAAAAATGTTAAATGGAAAGTTGCAGAAAAAAAAAATATTCGTAAGTTTTAAGTTGCTCGCCATTCTGGGTGGTATGATGAAATCTGGAAACACCCCGCCCAGGACTCGACTCATCCCTTTGTCCAGCAGCTCCACGCTGTAGGCACCCCTCCCTGCCCTTTAGTCACATAAGTAGCCATCTCAATGGTTAGATCAACTACAGCGCTTATACTCAAGGAACCCTTATTTTACTCAGTTACGGCCCCAAAGCACTCGGCGAGTGATGCTGGCAATTCAGATGTGCCAAAGAGAAGTTGTAAAGTGTTTCCATTAAGTGAAAAGGTGAAAGTTTCGACTTCATAATGAAAGAAAAAATCGTATGTTGAGGTTGCTAAGATCTACCCATATGGTAAGAATGAATCTTTTATCCTCAAAATTATGAAGAAGAAAAAATACATTCATGCTAGTTTTGCTGTTGCACCTCAAACTGCAGAAATTATGGCCAGGTGTCTGATAAGGGCTTAGTTAAGGTGGAAAAGGCATTAAATTTGTGGAGGGAAGACATGACACCATCCTGGCTTAGAGATCCTCCTGCTGAGCATTGTGGGAAGGTCAGCACAGCGGTGAGCCACCACAGAAGACTGCTTCTGTCAACGACAGACTGAAGGTAGGATGGTGGTTCCGTAAGATTACAATGGAGCTGACAAATTCCAGTTGCGTAGTGACATGGTGGCCACATAATGTAGCACCTGCGGGATCTGGAGAATGTCTGTGAAGTGGCCAGCTGATGTCCCACCTGACTTTCTCCTGGAACTGTTCTTCCCTCCTTCCTTTCTTCCCTCTACCATGCCTCCCCTTACTCCTCTGTCACCCCTCCCCCACTGAGCCTGGGCACAGTCCAGGGGGTGCCATCGGCCCATGGGCCAGAAGCCATGCCCCTCAGACACCTCTCTGGAAAGCTCAGGAATGGTTTCCTCCCTGGGAAGTAGCGAAGTTCCTTTCGCTACTACAAGCCCTAGTTGTAATAGCAAAAGGAATTACTCATGTTTTTGTGCTGATGCTGATGTAAGCAAACCTACTGTGCTGCTGGTCATATAAAAGCGTAGCACGTACAATGGCAGTGCTGGGCTACACAATCTGGGTTTATGTCAGCTCACTCTGTGATGTTGGCACAAGGACAAACCGCCTAAAGACGCATTTCTCAAAGCGTGTCCCCCACAGCTAAGCCATGCATGAGTTTAAGGGCCTGACATGGCATCCCCATGCCTACAACATGCCCTTCAGTGTATCTCATCACATAGCTTTGTGTCATCTCACATCACCATCATCATCACCATCATCATCAATCATCATCATCATCACCATCATCATCAGGGGGTGAGTACAGTACCATAAGATATTATTATAATTGTTTGATTTTAATATTAGTTATTATTGTTAATATGTTACTGTGCCTATTTTATAAATAAAACTTTGCCATAGGTATGTAATATAGAAAAAAACATTACATATAAGGTTTCATACTATCAGCGGTTTCAGGCACTGGCTAGGGTTCTTGGGACATGTCCCCCTACAATAAAGGAGGGCTACTGTAAAAGAATTTCTAATACATTCCTAGACCCAAGTTGCTTATATTTTAAGTTTTTACATGCATGTTCTTGAATATGATGACCCTGTAAGGTTCTTTTTCCCCTCATATTGTTCTTGTCAGGTTTCATTATAGAGTGTTCCTTATTCTTCCATTATTTGTAATAGTTGGTATAAAACTAAAATTATTTATTGCTTAAAATTCTGTTAATATTCATGTGTTTCTTTTATTTTTTTACTGTGGAAAATTATTAACTACTGATTCAGTTATTTGAGTAGTTATAGAATTATTTAAATAGGCTGTCTCCAACACCTCATGGAAGCTTTAGTAAGTGATTTGTTTTTTTAGAAATGTGCCCATTTCTTCAAAGTTTTAAAACATGTGAGGAAAAAATTATTTTTACTATCCTCCTACTTTTTAAAAAATATCTTTAGTATTTGCAATGGTCCCCACTTTTTAATCTCTATTATTTTTTATTTATGCCTTTCCTATTTTCCTCTTGTTAGCCTTGCCAATGGTTTTTCAATATTATTAATTATATACATGAACTATATTTGCCTTGGTCGAGCCTCTCTTTTTTATGTTTTGACAATTTTTTATATATTTTTTCTTCTTCTTTATTTAGTTTCATTAGTAATTTCCCCCTCACTTTTAAAACTGGATACTTAATACTACATAAACACTTTTGCTACATTGTACAATTTCGATAGATCACATGTTTATTATTTTTTCTCGACTATTGCACTGGCTGGGACTACCAGTATGAAGATGAATAGGACTGGAGAATGCAGATATCCTTGATTTGTTCCAAATCTTCGGAGAAATGAATTTCGTCTTCCCATATGAAATATGATGTTGTCAGTAGACTTTGTAGATGCCTTTTATCAAGTGAAGTAAAAGCACTTTATTAAGTTCCCTTTAATACCTTCTTGCTGAGGGATTTTATCGAGAATGGATGTTTAATTATATCCAGTGATTTTCTGTCTCTATTAAGATGATTATGTAGTTTTTCTCCTATAGTTTATTGCTATGATCAATGACAATGATTGAATTTTAAATATTAGACCACTTGTTCATGACATATTTTTCATTTTATTTATTGGTGAGTTTAATTTGCTAATACTTTCTTGGGGGCTATGTTTCTGAAGCGTATTAGTTCATAATTTTCTTTCTTTTGTAAAGTCTTTTATTTGATTTTTTTAGAAAAGTAATGCTGGCCTCAGAAAATGAGTGAGAGGTGTCTTATCTTCTCCAATGAATGAGATTGTGCAGAACTGTTTTTTTAAATTCAAATTTGAGTGAAATTCATCAGTGAAACCATTTGGCCTTGGATTTTATTTGTTAGCAGGTTTTAACTATAAATTAAATTTCTTCAATAGATATGACTATTTAGATTATTTATTCTTTAGTGAGCTTTGGTAGTTTATGGGTTTTGAGCAATTGGTTTGTTTCATCTAACTTAACACATTTGTGGGAGTTAATTGTTTGTGATATTTCCTAATTAGCTTTTGAATATCTGTAGGGTGTGTATGATGTCCTTTCTTCTCTTCCTGGTATTGGTAATTTGTACCTCTTCTTTTTGTTTTTTTTCCTTGGTCAGTCTGTTTGTTAAATTCGTTGGTTTTGTTTTAAGTTTTATTGATTTCTGCTATTGTTGTAATTATTTCCTTACTTCTCCTTGTATTGGGTTTAATTTGCCAGTGTCTCAACATATTGCAGAGTATGTAGCATCCACTTTTCCTATTAATTTAGGTTAATATCACCCGAGTTAGGATATCCAATCAAGCATAGTACCCTTAATTTAGATTTTGAATAGAAAACAAAGGAGAATCTTTAGGAGATAGAGTATTAGCTTTAAAAAAACAAGGCTTGATTTTCTAGTAAAAGCTGAAATAATGAAGAAAAAGAAAAGGAAAAACCAGGGATCCGATTCAGCAAATACCTCTGGAGCAAGTAGAATGAGTGAGAGGACAATCTACTGTGATGCTGGAGTTTCACAAACTCAGTGGGACCTGTTTGAGAAGAAAAGGGAACTGTAGAGGTAAGCGCATACGTATTTCAGTTCTACTGCTGCGGGAAATTAGAATTTTTTTGTGCTATTGTAATAGCTAATGTTCTCAAGTCCTAGAAAATTCGAAAGCTCTGAAAAGGTTAAGATTGAGAGAAGAAATTTTGTTATACCCACAAAACTAATATAAAATAATACTGAATATCAAGCATATTTGAAAAAAAGTAACAAATGGGAAAAAAGTAAAATAGTATTTCTTTTTTTTTTGTTATTTAAACCAAATCTTTAAAATTTTAATTAATGATCACAATAAAATAAAATCTTGATATATACACAGTCTACTAGATTTTAAATTATGGAATGACTAATTTGAGGAATAAGTGTGTCTTATTTAAAATGTGACTTTGAAATTAGAAAGACATTTTTATGGTTCTATTTACAGGCGGCTTTTTAAAAGATGCTTCTTATTTTTCAGTTCTTTGTGGTAGATGGAAATCATAAATATATTTGAAAATAAATAATTGGCTATAATATAATAAATAATAGATTACACAGCTCACCAAATCTGAGCACAAAGTAAATATGAATCATACAGGAAAATTTGCCACATCTCAAATAATCCCTTTAGAGACATAGTTTGGCTTGGTTTGGAGCCTGCTGACTAGCCTGGGGAGGGACAGGAGTGTCCCCCATGGGGGGTACACAGACACAGACATAGCTGTAGAAGAGACCCCCTCCCCCATGTACTCAGTGAATCACAGACTGAGGCAAAAACTCCCTCATCATTACAGCCCTTCAGCTCTCCTCACAGACTTCCTGCAGAGGCCAGGAACACGCTTCTGACAAATTCCCAACAGTTTATTTGTCAGATATTTTATTGAAATTGCTTCCTTCTCCTTGCAAAGTACGCAAAAGAACAGCAATATCCCATCCCCTCTGTACCTTCTGAGTGCTGTTTCAAGGGATAACGAGCAAATTCAGATCTTCATTACAATGTTCGTTTGTACAGCAGACACTGTTTATCTTCTCTACCTTGCTATTGTAACCACCACAACAGGAAGATTGACTCAGGATAAAAGTGTTTATTTGGGGCCAGCTGCAAAAACATTCTTATATTGAAATGGTGGGTATTGCCTACCGCTATCCTGTAGGGAGGACCGAAAAACTCATTATGTCTCAGCCACACAGTGTCTATGACTATCCATGCTCAGATGGCATCTAAAAGAAGGATATTTTAAATTACAATCTTTTCTCCTTCAACGTTTTCAAACAAGCAATTATCTCAAATGTTTCCTGTCTTTTGGAGCTGGGATCTCAGTTTCAAATATCCTCTGCCTGGGACCTCAGTATAAATCTACTGATACAGTACACTGTAAATATTTATAATACAGTCCAACAGAAATACTAAGGAGAGAGGAAGTGGGGGAGCAAAAGACCTGAAGCAATTGAGACTTACTTTGACTCTCATAGGAAATACTGGTTCTGCCCTGGCTGGTGTGGCTCGGTTGGTTGCAGCATTGTCCTGTAGACCAAAAGGCCGTGGGTGCGATCCCAGTCAGGGCACATAGCCAGGCTGTGGGTTCCATTCCCAGTCGGGATGCCTACGAGAGGGCCGCCAAACAATGTTTCTTTCCCTCTCCCCCTTCCTGTCTCTCTAAAAGCAATGAAAACAAAAAATCCTCAGGTAAGGATTTAAAAATATATATTGGTTCTGAGGATTAATATCTAATGTACAGTGTGGTAACTGCAGTTAATAATACACTGTTGTATACCTCAGAGTCGCTGCAAGTAGATCTTAAGCATTCTTACCACACACACAAAATGAGTTAACTACTTGAGTTGATGGATATGTTATCTTGGTCTTGACTGCGGTAATCAGTCCACGATGTACATGTATATCAAATTCACACATTGTACACTTTAAATACACAAAATTATATTTGTCAACTGTTCCTCAATAAAGTTAAAAAAAGAAATGTTGGTAAGTATTCGTCGAAAGAATGAAAGCACTCTGAGGTAACAGCGAGCACTGACGACCTAAGTCTGTGTAGCCCTTGAGAGTTTGCAGCACACTTTCAACTTGTGCAGCCTTAGAAATTTTTCTTAGCAGACCAAGACAGCTTCTGGAAGTCTTGATGATTGAGTAGGATTTTGTAATTCAGAGGAAGACTTGGGGATTTTACCAGAAGCAATGTCCTGCTAATGTTGCCATTCCACAAGGTAACTGGCCCTTCCTTTTTCTCTGCTTAACCTAGAACAGAAGTATTCTTCTTGGTTTTTTCTTCTAGCTTCTCCTCTTTATAAATAGACACTCCCCATTTCCTTATGCTCTTGACAACCCAATCTACATGCCGGGTGTAAACACCTCTCACTCTCATCAATATTTACTGAGTTCATGGGCCTAATGATGGATATGAAAAGTTGAATGATGACTGATTCAAAAAAATTCAACATGCCCTGACTGGTGTAGCTCAGTGGATTGAGCGTGGGCTGGGAACCAGAGGGTCCCGGTTCGATTGCCCGTCAGGGCACAATGCCTGGGTTGTGGGCCAGGTCCCCGTGAGGGCCATGTGAGAGGCAACCATACATTGCTGTTTCTCTCCCTCTCTGTCTCCCTCCCTTCCCCTCTCTCTAAAAATAAATAAAAATAAAAATCTTTTAAAAAAAATTCAACATGAAAATGTTTCTGACCTAAAGAGAGCCACGAAATCACATTACTAGGGTCTTCTGACTGACAAACAGGAGGAATTGAAAGAAAAGATTATAACTAAATGCATGGATGTCAGAATTTTAAGGATGAAGATAACCTTCTAAATTTCCCAGAGAGATCAGTAGTTACCAACAGAGGAATAAAAATAAAGTTGACGTAAAACTATTGACATAAAATTAATACTTGAGGGTAGAAGAAGAAAAGAGTAGTACACAGTAAATATTCACAATATAATCCAACAGAAATATTCAGGTGAGAAAAAGTTCTAAGTTCTCTGCCATCTGGCTGAGACTTTTTGTATATTGAATTTTTTTTTTTTTTACACCATCTGATGATGGAGCCACATTGTGTTTTTGACAGGAAACAATTCTTTTCTGGAAAACATTATCGATTTAACAAAGACACACAACTCTAAGTTCTTGAGGAAACATGTTTTTGAACCTAGGCAAAATAATGGGCCCTAAAGAGGCTCATAGCCAAATTCACAAAAGGGACTTTACAGGTATGATTAAGTTTATGGACCTGGGGATGGAGAGATTACACTGGGATAGCCACACAGTCACACTTTTTTAGGAGAACCTTTTCTGGCTGCGTCAGAGAGACATGGGAGAATAGAAGGATCAGAGACACATGATGTGAGTGTCCAGCCCGCCATTTCTAGCTCCGCACATAGAAGCAGGAGGCAAAAAACCAGGGAATGCAGTGGTCTTTAGACTCTGGGAATAGCCTTCCGTTTATAGCCAGCAAAAAATGGGCACCGCAGTCTCATAAGCACAAGGAATCGAATTCTGCCAGCAACCTGGATGAGCAGGAAAGAGACTCTTACCTAGATCCTCCAGAAAGGAATGCAGCCCTGGTGCTACCTCCAATAAGGTTCATGTTGTCATCTGACCTACGGAACTGTAAGCTACATAATCTGTGCTGTTTGGGCCAAATCTGGCCTTTTGCTATAGTCAAAAATTAATGCAAATTTTATGCCTAGCTCGTCGGTTAAAGGACAAGCAAAGTATTTTCGGATACGTCTAGGATCTGCATGCCCTCATTTTTAAATGACACCAACTACTCACAGCCAATACTTCTGTGTTTCATACTGCCTAAAAAGCAATTTTAACAAAGTGAATCAACTTATGCTTAGTAGGAGTACATTAATCTGAAAGGAGACAATTTTGGCCTGAAATTATCTTCGACTGCATTTAGTTTGTGCCTTAGTATCCAAACAGTAAATTATAGAATGACTGTGAAACTGTGGTTGTTCGCCCAACAGACCAGCACATGCTGTGTACTTTCTACTTCCTGAAAAGTTAGTAGGTACAGTTTTTGAGAAAAACATGAAATCAAATCACAATAGTTACTGTAGTGTAACTCTTTCCAGCAGAGAAAGAATTCCTTCTTAGGTCCAAAGAGATCACAGGAGTCCTTAAGAATAGAAGGAGAGCTAGTAATGCACTAGATACTGTACTTTTTAGGTTTCCTTCCAGCTCATTATCATTTAGCAATCAAAGTATAATCTCCCAGAGAAGACTCTGACATGACATCACATGACGTGCCACTTCCTATGAAGATCATCTCTAAGTGGAAGAGGTGCCAGGGTACTGTGGGCCTCTTGCCATCTGGCTGAGACTTTTTGTTTATTGAATTTTTTTACACCATCTGATGGTGGAGCTCAATTGTATTTTTGACTGGAAAGAACTCTGTTTTAGAGAATGTCATTGACTTAATGAAGATACAACTTACAAGTATTCTGTAGCACTGCTGAAATTCCACTTACCTTTTAGCTTTAGGCCATTGGTTGAAGTCCAAGTTGACAATTTCAGCTTGTTAAGTGTCTGGTGGACAGACATCTTCAACATAAATCCGTCGTACATAATCTTGTAATTTTTTTCAGTCTGTGTATTGAAGGAGTCTGAGAAGGCTACTATGCAGAATTCATTACTCTGAACAATAGGCAAGGGGGTGAGTGAGAAAGATGTAAAAGCCTTGGTGATTAGAAAAAAAAAAACTGAGCTCTCTTTTCCATAATTATAATGCTTTCATTTTAATATTGACATCTTTCTAATTAAAAAAGAAAATTATTTTATTCTAATTTTATTCCACAAATAGTAATAAATGGATATGAGAGGATGATTATGAAGAGAGTCTATACATTATACACATTTTTAAGTCCACTGATGAAAAAATTTGTCTATATAAATAAGTATTGTTTTTGCATTAATAACACTTGTCAACAAAATTACATAGAGCTGCACAAATAAATTGGAGATGGGAGGAACTATAAATTTCACTACAAATGCAATTGTAAAATCAACAGAATGCTTAAAGTAGAAATGCTTGTTTTGAATAAATTTATTGTAGTTATTTCAATAAATTTATATTACATTTTGCAAAATTAGGGAGACTGATAAATTTTCTGTTAAAAAATCTAGAAGTCTCATTAAAATAGAGAACTGAAAATAACAATTTTTATATGTTAGCAAAATATTTAATGGAGAACAAACCTATATTCCATTTTGAGTAATTATTAAATCTGGGACAGTCCATTAGTGCAGGACTGGTTTGATGATGGGGAGGTCAGCTATTACCAACTGTCAGAGAAACTGCTAACATATAACTTTATTTCACACCTTGCCCTTAGATTTGACTGAGAGGTATAATGAAAACTACCTTGATGCTCTAGCTGTGAACCAGCTTACCTTCAATCACAAGTTATCTGACAGGTGACCTTGGGCAAGTCATTCAACCTCACTGGGCTTCAATGTCTTTATCCATAATATGCAAGTTTCATACAAAGTAATGGAAATGAAATAGCAGAGTATTCCTATGAATGTAGCCCCTCTCTCTCTCTCTCTCTCTCTCTCTCTCTCTCTCTCTCTCTCTCTATATATATATATATATATATATATATATATATATATATATATATATATATATATAAAATCTCCTCATCATAGAACCAGTGGACTTCATATATATATGAATCAGGGGTGCTGGATATTGCAAAAGCTCTTTGCTGCTCTGTGTGTGTGTGTCCGATGTGTAAACATACATTCCCTCTTCCTTGTTTAGTAGGACATAGCAATGATAACTTTGATAGTTTCTAACTGAAAAGATTTTTTACTAAGTAATTAAGAAATCTGTTTTCAGAAGGCATCATAGTTGAGAGGTAAGCTTCTGTTATGCTATTCTCATGATGGTTACAGCACTTTATGGTATTGCTATGAAGAAGCTTTTGTTTTTAATGTCTACTCATGCTTGCGATTTCTTCAGTAGACTTCAGAGAACCTGCTTTTTATGGCAGAGTTATTACCCTAACATTATTATGTTGAAATTGCTAAATGACTTTTTAAATGATGTCTGTGGTTTTTAGAAACTTTCAGGGGAGGAATTCTTAATGCCTCTCAGGCTGACTGCAAAACCCCAAGTGGATCTGAGTAACAAGAGGAGCCAAACTCGGAAAATCCCTTTCCTAGGAAACAGTCCTTTCTTCTATTAGAACTCACAGATTTTCTTTTAACATCCACCTTAGGTATAATTACCAAATGAGTAAGCATATTATCCAAAACAACAACAACACACATACCAAAAATAATTTAACTTATTTTAAGTCATCATCGAATAGCATCTAAACACTCTTATTTGCTCCATTGTCACTTCCGTAGATCAGGAGTTATGATTATTACTCTTCCGTTTTGCTTATTTTCCTTTGCTTTCTAAATGTTTTGTCTTTGCTATAGGAGGTCATTCAATATTTATTAAGTATATTAACATTTGAAGTGACTCATCACTTTATAAATTCTGGTGGGAGAATCTTGTCAAACTTATTGAACATTACAATGATTCATCATACTTGATAGTGCCTGAAAACAATAAAATCTAGTAATGCAATTGTTGAAATGGTGAACACTGTGGAGAACCAGTCATTAAGCACAAATTGAGCAGACTGTATATCCCAATCTCTAATTGGACAGAGGTTATTTGAATTTATACAACTTTCATATTTGCCTCTCTAAAGGAGAAATTTCATTGTACCACTTTCCTACTTAAAAGACATTATTGCAATCTTCTGCAGAATACCCAAATTTTATTCTGAGAAATAGTCCACATTGCAATAGATGATGCCAAAGATGTTAGGCAAAACTGAAACTTTTGAGATTAAAATGCTGAGAAAGGGTAAATTAAGCATGATTAGATGGCATTTTTAATAGCAGATATTCACAGAGTTCTTAACATGCTAATGTGTATGTAAATCTTCAGGAGGGGGCTAGGATTGGCAGATAATTCCAATTATTTCACCACAGGTCTTTGTCCCTAATACGGTTTGGTGTGTAGAGGAACGTTTGGAGAAATGCTGATCTGTAGCGATCAAATCCATAAATTCTTGTTGGCATTTCATGTCTGTTACTTTTGCTTCAAGATTAACTTCAGCTACTTCTTTGTGGAATCTTTACTGAAGCCAGATTGGCCAACTCATGGTTCCTCAAACCTAGCTCATGTATTACAACTCAAAGTCTTTATACATGTTTATGCCTCGCCTAAAATTTTCCTCTTTTCTCCATTCACCAGGTTCTAACCTCTTCTAAAACCTATCCACTTTCTAACTTCCCCTAGTGATTATGCTATTTATGACAAATTTAATATTACTTGTATCCATTTTATTATTTTTCAACTTGAGTGTGTGTATGTATTTTCCTAATAAGATGGTTAATTCTTTGAGGCCAAGGATCAAATGCCTTATATTTTCTTTGGAGCACTACCTGAATCTCATGCAACATTTTATGAAGACAGCCATTATTTTGTCTGTTCATGAATGATTAGATAAATATTTGAGTACCATGGATACTCCTCATAGCTAGAAGTACAGCCATCCTCTAGAAAGGACAGGCAAATTTGAGAGTCCCAGACATGTTCTGACTTTGAATTCCTAAGATTTGCTTTTTGCTCAGGAGGCATCTGAGCATTTCGCACTACTTTGTTTAGATTGGTTTCTATTTGTTAGAGAATAAAAAATAGAGTAAGAAAAGAGGTAAGATTAAAACCACAAATTTCAACATGAAAGAAAAGAAAAGAATGTATCCTTTTACATATAATCTAATTTATGCTTGGTTTCAAGTGATTTTAATGTATCTTTACCTCTGTGACCTGGTTCCTCAATGTATGAAATCTACTGATACAGTGGAATTGAGGTGGACTCGGGAAGCAAGGCATTAAAAGGAGCATTTGAAATAATAGAATAAGATTCTTCTCTGCTAAAAGACTACTTGGAAAATTAATTTTTCAAAATAAATATTAATATGGATTGGCGCATAAGGAAATATTGAACTGATGTCAGGAGTTGAATTTTGTGTAGAAACAGCTCTTCCTTGTTACCAAGCTCCATGACCTCAGGCAAGCATCAAGGTGGCTGAGGCCCAGGTTCCTTCATGATTTCTCAAAATTTTCCCCGAGCTAAAAATTCTATGATTTAATGAAAAGGAATCTTTGCTTTCATGTATTAGAGGGTATTAAAATTATTGTACTATCATTAAAATACGAAAAGAAAATAAATCTTTTCAATCTGATTAGAGCACGCTGTAACCAGCGGATAACATGGGTGCATGGCAAGGCATGAGTCGCCCTTCCCACTACCCCCACACCACACTTCCATATGGCAACCCAGAGGCAGGCACACGCACGTCTAGTCGGACAGAAGCAGGAAAGGAGAACAATCTTACATTTCACAAAATACTCAAATGCATTTGAGGAGTTTGGGCATCCCTGCCATGTTCCTATTGCCATTTACAAGTTAATTCTAATTAGTGCTGGTTTGACTTTCACCATTCTGAAACATTTTGCATTGATACAAATGAATGGTGACTTTTTCAATTTTCAAATAAACCTTTCATATCTGCTTTTTAAAAATCAGCCTGTAGTGTGATCTCAAAGATCAAGGCAAAACCCCATACTCCCCCCTAGCGATCAAAGTTTGATGACCTCCAAATAAGAGAAAACACAATAAGTGGACTTTAGATCACAAGAACAAAAAAATGCCCAGAAGCTACACAAGTCACTGCTGGTGTTCTTTACTTAGGATCCTTTTTATGAGAGAAGAATAAAGCACTGCTGTCAAGAGGCAGCCACTTCCATTCCTGGTCTGAAGCCTCAGTCTCAGTAACCAAACAAATAGGCTACATGTACATACATACACTCAGGAGAAACGATATAAAACCACAGAGGGTGGGGCGAGCCTCAAGGAATAAGATTTGAAGAAGAGAATAAAACAACAGGTCGGAAGCAGAGACACAGACTTGAAATTAGTAGTCAAGCAGCTCCCACAATTCGGCTGTACTGGAGAATTTTGGAGTTGCGAGAAAGGTGTTCTCTAACAAGTGTTTCAGGGGCACAGATGGAATACTTTGATAAATAATATAATTTGTGAAGTATGAGGGAGTTCTTTGTTCTCCTGCTTGAAAAAATTATTTCATTTCCAGAATTACAGGATCGCTACCGATCAAGACGACATTCATTGAAGTCCCTCACTTGGAAAAAAAAAAAAAAAAGCATGCCTGTTTAGAGAAATCGTAACATTTAAATGATAAAGAGAATCTTTCCAGCGAAAGGAAAAAAGAGATCTGTAAGTTATTAGTGTTTTGTGTTTCTCTTTTTGCAAAAATAAGAAGAAAATAAAAAGGAGCTCAGATAAGTAATCTGATCCTGCTTTGGAAGCAGTTTAAGAGTTTTCAGGATAAGATTATTTATGAATCTGACATTATTTTTGTTATTTTATCCCCTTATGAAATTTCTTGTGCTCACATTAAAATATTCAAGATGCTAATTGCATGCTACTTAAATGAAAATGTGCCCAGGGATGGCCTTTTCATTCTGAGCTCCTCTGACAGAAACCCCCTTTCTTCTCACTGAAATATGGGCACCTTGAGTGTGGAGGTAGAATGCCAGCTACCACATAGGGCTTCTCCACGAGGTGACAATGTGAGATCATGTGCAGCCAGAAGTGAGAGCTGAACCCAATTTCAGCCTCTGCTCTAAAGTGTTATTTACAAAAAAACCCTTGGGAATAATGAGAATTACATGCATAACCCCCTGAAGACACAAATTAATAATTAGTGCTGAATTGTGAAAATGGCACCCATCAATAAACACATACAGAAACCAAATTGCTTATGAAAGTGAAGGGATAATTCTTCTTTTCAAATAAATCCTTTGCTTGTGATCAGACAAATGGCTTTATATATATATATATATATATATATATATATATATATATATATATACATATATATATATATATATATATCCACAGCTGATCACTTTCTTTCTGACACATGGAATCATGTGCATGTAAAAGTTTGGAAAATAAAAATATATGTATGTGTACACTCATTTTTAATCAGCATGTTTTACTGAACGTAACATTTTTCTTTGCTTGATATTTACACAGGATACTAATTACCTTTTACTGTAAAGAAATAAATACTATTTTAATGTCAATGGCAAGTTCAATGTAGATTTCTAAGAATTTCCATTCTCCAGGAAATATTTACTGAAATTGGTTATCGATGCCATATTTTTTATGATGTAGAATTTTAGTTTAAGACAAATTATATTTAAAACATGAATTTATTTATAAATGATCTTTACTTTTTACCATAAAATTCAGAGTACCTGACCCTCTGTCACCTGAGATCAATAAGCACGTCTTCAGGTGACCATAAAAAAAGGTTCACTGAAGATAAGCTGAGCCAATGCCAGCAGGCAACCAAGGGGCCGTGCGGGGAAAACAGTTGTGTGACTGTGGCAGAGTCCCGTCTAGGGATGAAGGGACAGCTCACTGTTGGTCACATGACCCTAGAATGTATGGAATATCTCTGTGATTATTTTCTATTACCAAACTAATAGTCTGATAGGAGAACAATCATACATATTATATGAGTTTGACCTCTATTTCTAAGAACACAAGAAAACCGGGGGAGCAAAAGAGTTTTCCCCTTTTCATTTCAGAATGGGTACCATCTTCACGACCAATAAGACATAAAGAAAACTGGTTATCACCATGCTGAGCCTATGATTTTCTCTTAATTTTATTGTTGTGATTCAGCTTTATCTTCCACATTTTACAAGGTTATTTGTTGTTTTTTGATTTTTAATACTACAATATTATTATATGTTGTGTCCTTTTAAGTATCATATTTTGATTCAGGTAAGTTTTTTTGGCTATTACATCTGGACAACTCAAAATAGATATAAAACAAAGTTCTCATAAAATAATGGACTGTTTGATAATATTTCTATTTATCCAGTCATAGTTTTAATTTATGAGCTCTTTTTGTCCCTACCTGTGCCTTCATAATTATCTTCAGGTTTATGTAAAATTTTATGTGGTATTTTGTTTTGTTCAGTGACCTTACTAAGGACTTTCAGGTCACGGGACTACAGGCTCCATTGTGCTTATTACTCCTTCTGTCTGGATTGCCCTTCGCTGTCCTGCAGCACAAACCTTCGTCTGTCCTCTGACTTCCACATGTTTCTCTGAGCTCGGCTCAGTTCAGGGGTCACCGCTCTGAAAGGCCTCCTGGACATCAAGGCCCAGATTGAGCGTCCCTAAATACTCTGAGCTTTCTCTTATCATCGTACTACATTTAATTGTTTGATTATCTTTCTTCCTTCTTACTCTCATTCACCTTGGCATTTTTAAAAACCTACCACCTTACCTTGCTTAATCTTAAGTATATTTCAGGACCCGCTTGTTGCATAGTGTATGAATGAATGAATCTTTGAAGCATTTCCCAGAAAACTAGTCTACTGCTTATCATATGATACCATCTAATTAAAAGTAAAAAATCAGCTCTATTCCTCATATAATGGCTTGTGGCCCAATTCTCTAGTCATTCATTTATTACTTTATACAAATTATATTGATTAAGCACCTACTGTGTGCTAGGCATGTTGCTAAACACTGAATTCTAAAGGCCTGATCCCTACCCTGGGACACATAGAGTGACCTGCGTGAGCCTCTCTAAATTCCGTACAAACCATGATCCACCCTCCTAGTGAACAGATCAAGATCAATGATTGAAAAGATTTTTTTTAAACTTTAGTTACAGTGTTTCTACCACTTATGAGTAGACACCACACTTTAAACATCTTGAATTTAACTACCCATGGAATTATATTTACATTTTCTACTCATAAAATGTTGGCACAGAAAATGGATGCCTTTTTGGAAGAACTAGTAAAGAAAATTAAGAGGTCCGTATCTAAGACAAATGAATAAAATTAGAATGTTCCTTAATTTAATGTGCACCTGAGGTTTTAGTGTCTCATAAATAGCATTACATGAAAAATTGTTCATGGTGCCCATGGACTATCAAAGAATTCTACTTGGTTTAGAATCAGATTTCATATACTGGCAGAGCAAACAGGAGCACATCGGAGCCCTGGTACACTGGCACACCCTTCCCTGGAGAGTTAGCCTCGGGACCACACGCTTCGCAGCTCTACCTGGCACTCCACCCCCACGTTCGGGCTGGTGTCCACTCTGTTCCCTCCTTCAGTGCCTGGTTTTCCTGCATCCTACATTGAGAACTGAACAAAACAATTTATTTTTTATATTTTTCACATGGTCTTTGAGACAGCAAGGCAACCTACACTTCAGACAAAAAACAGCTAAGGCTACTCCAAACAGAATCAAAGTAACCAATTATTAACCAATAATTTTTTAATTATTAATAAAAAAAATTCTTTGTGACTGATTATTATTATGTAGCTACTATAGTAATTATCCATAAAATATACCTCAGATATGAAAAACATGTGTATTCATCTACTAACATTAAATTGTGTTGTCGTAACAAAATAATGGGACTTATAGTTAAGAAAACATGACATGGCTTTAATTTGGGTTTCACACCTTTAAAAGTAGGGTATTTTTTTTTGGTTGTGATGGGTAAACATAACAAAATGAGCCCTACAGCCCCACAGAGATTTGTATTACAACCTGCGGATTAATGCCATTCACTTCTCACTTTCCATGGATGCTTCACTCCGTCTGTCAATGGCTCACAGGTTTATTTTTCACCTTTCTTATTGTATCTATTATTAATCAATCTGAGCCTGTTGTCAATAAATAATGCCACTCATTTTGTTTGAAGGAAGCTTATAGAACATTTTTTTTTTGGTGCAAAAGTGATTGAAGTAATGATAGAGATTTATCCACTTCTGGATAGAAACATGGGCATGGGAGGCATTCAAGAGTACTAGAAACTTGTTACCCCAAATTTAGACCAATAAGTGAAGAAGGCCAAATTAAAATGAAATTGAAAAAGAATGGAAGGAAGGATACAATTATCCAAACTGGGATATTGATAGGACACCAGTACTCTTTTTAAGCACGTCAAAGTATCTTTAACGATTATAATCCATCTTTTTGAACATTTTACCCTAACCTAGCGTATCCAACTGGGAAACAAACCCACCCAGAGGGACTTGGGCCCGGGGATGCCCACGCCAGGGGCAGAGCGCCATCTGCTGCAGCTTCGTCAAAGTCCTTTCTGTCCTGTATGACATTTTTCGGGCGGAGATCTATCTGACCAACTGTGCATTGGGAAAGTACTTTTCCTTTCCATTTTAGCTCCATCATCGGATGCGCATAACTCCAAAGAATGCATAACAGTCACAAGTAGGCAACAGAAAAATTAATAACATCAAATTAGTCAACATATTTAAACTTCACAGTATAATAACATTGCAAGATATGTATTTTCTTACATGCTGTTTCCTTGCTGGAACTCTAGCTTTGTCATCCTACCTGTCCAACCCGAAGGCCTTTGAGTAACTTCACTGCGTGGCTTTACGTAGTCATCTTCCCATTACAAAGAAGCCACTCTTCCTTGAGCTGTCTTCATGTTCAAGTGTTAGGAACAAAGATTTTTGCATTTGAAAGGTCAGAGTCTAGTGAATCTAAAAATGGTGTTTTCTCAGCAAATCAATAGAACTTATTGTAAAGTGAACTCACATCACCTCCTTGGCTTCTGGCTTTTCCTCTTGGATCTGAATGCAGAAAAAACATTGCCTGGCAGCCTGAGGAAGATTCTCTTTCAGAAGAGTTGCAGATTAAGGGAGAGGTTAATTGGATATTAGCAGGTACCTGAAAATGATGTTTCTACTTCAATATGGGCCTCCCAAGGGTATAATCGAAAGCATCCAAGTGTCAATTTCTTTTTGTGAAAGACCAAATATTTGGGTTAGAAAATTCCAGAAGTGTGTCCAAATATATAGAGCTTTAAAACCAAAACCACCCAGAGAAATTCCATGGTGCCTGAGCTCCAGTTAGGGCAACTTCATGCTAGTGTCACTGATGATGTGAAAATGAAAACAGGAGCACAGATAAAATTTAACATTTAGCTTCAATTTATCCTCTGAGGATTATATTCTTTAAGAATGTATCCTGGCTGGTGTGGCTCAGTGGACTGAGCACCAGCCTGTGAACCAAAGTATCGCTGATTCAATTCCCAATGATGTGCCCAATCAATCCAGGGCACACGCCTGGATTGTGGGCCAGGTCCCCAGTAGGGGGCGTGTGAGAGGCAACCACACATTGATGTTTCTCTTCCTCTCTTTCTTCCTCCCTTCCCCTCTCTCTCAAAATAAATAAATAAAATATTTAAATAAAAATGAATGTAGAGGTAGCCCTGGCTGGTGTGGCTCAGTGGTTGGAGAGTCGTCCCATAATCGAAAGGTTACAGGTCTGATTCCCAGTCAGGGTGCAAACCTAGGTTGTTCATCCTGGTCTGGGAGCAGGCATGTGTGACCCTGGTCTGGACAGTGATGATCCCCTGTGCTGGCCCGGATCTCCCGACTGGGTGGGCAGTGGATCCCTGGCCTGGGTGCAAATGAAGCCAACCAATTCATGCTTCTCTCACATCAATGTTCCTCTCTCTAAAAAATCAAATGAAAACGTACTTGGGTGAGGATAAAAAAAAAAGGATGTTGATGTAGTACACCTGAGAACTATATTTTATTAACCAATATCACCCCAATACATTCAATAAAAAGAAAATAAATAAATAAAATAAAAATCAGAAAATAAAGAGAATGTTGAGGCTCCTGATTGCAAATGAGAATTAACCATTACCAACAGAAAGTCTTTTTGATTAGACTACAAGTTGAGACTTTAGATAGACCCCTATTTTACCTCTTGATTTTTGTGTCAAAAATTTGAAAATATAAAATTTAGTGACACCATTCACATTATGCTATTAACAGTTACACAGAATATCTTTGTTTAGGGACTTAATAAAATTGGTCATATGAAGAGGAAATGAGATTTTTAATGCAAAATGAAGCTGACAGTGCTCTTCTATTACCAGGGTCTTATTAGGGAAAAATTCTCTGACATCTGTTTATCCCCTGCAGCCAACCTTGTATTCAGAATACAGTAATTGATTCACAGCATCCACTGGGGATCTAACTGGCTCACTTTTCCACACCGCACTACACAGGTATCTCTGCAGCTAATTCTGAATGTACATCTACATCGTTATCTCCTGGTGAACTGTGACCCTAAACACTTTGGAGGCCCAGATGAAAGTGCTTCCTCCACCCTCCAGTGCTTGGGGTGTAGCGGATTCTGCAGCATGGCAATTCACACAGGACATCCAATCAGAACCATCCCCTTTGAAGCCCTTCTCAGCTGGGAGACCATGAATGATTCATAGCTTCTCTACACAGACTAAAGAGGAAGAGCAAAGCTAGTGTGTATTATTCAGGACTGCATCCTCAATAAGTCTCCATGTTCAGCAAATTGCTACAATGTTTTCTTGCTTAGTCTTTACTTCCATACAACATCTCTTTTGTGTACAAGTTTTAACAAAGAAAGGTCATCCGTTTAAGCAAACTAGTTGATTGGGTTATGTCCCTCCCCTTTAATGAACATTAGTGTAGTCACAGATTTAATGCATAGAAAAGTGGCTGCCAGGGACCCGGTTTCCAAGGAAGACTCCAAGATCCCTACTTCACAATTAACTTAGAAAGTGAATTTGGTGCCAGCTTTCCATTTTTTCATGATCAGGGTCAAAAATACTAATTTTGCAGTCTACCCATGTGCAAAAGCTAGCTTCATAACGCCACGGGTAAAACTAAGTGAAGTATTTTACCCTTTGGAAAATCCTTCCTGCCAGCCAGGGCTGCCGTGCTGTGTAGGAGGCCTGACGCAGGCCCTCTCTTTCAGCAGCTGCACCCAGCTACCGTCGTGGTAACGATTACTAAGCATCTTTTCCAGCCCGGGATTTTGCAGAGACAATAACTGGATATTACCCCCCAAAGGACCATCAGTTCTAGAAGCTTCATTATTAAGCAAGTGGGATTTTCCTTGTGTCATCATTCACGGAGGGTTTATTTTCAAGCTGAAATATAAGTACCAGGAGAAAACGGCAGAAATCCTACCTGAAAGGGATAGTGTCACACTCAATATCCTGGAGATTTGTTCTAGAAACACCAGTTTTCTTTTACTTGTGGCCAAATCTTTGGATCCAATGTTAGAATTCACAACAATAAACTTGGCATTTCTAAGCATCTTTTATCAATGCTGAATTTCAGGACTTTTCTGAACACCTTTAATGTTATTGCTTTCACAGATATAAGATGTTTCCAGAAATAGAGTGCCAAGGATTTTTTTTAATTAATCTCACCACAGAGTATTATTGGGTAGCTGGAAGTACTTTAGCTTAGCCTGATAATCTGAAGAAAATATACAAAAAAAAAAGAACAAAATTAAACAAAAGTTCTGAAAATGTATGGAAAAAAGTTATTAAAAGATGATAAACTGTATTTGTCTAAGCATCTAAATTGCCCATATTCAGACAACACAATATGGTTTTTTGAAAAATATTGCCTCAAAAATAAATACATGAGGGTTTTCTCCATCTCCGATCACCTTGCCTTTTTTTCTTTCCTTTGGCGCAGGTTCCCATGTGGGCTACCTGATTTGCTCATTGCTGGAGCTGATTGACAGGTGTGGTGACAAAAAATGCAAATGATATGCAAATAGACACATTAGGGCAGTTCTTTGTAAATAGAATTGCTGCTTATGTACATATGGTACCCTTTAACAATGGGCTTTCTATCTTTGTAAATGAAACCCTAAAATTCCACAAACTATAAAATGTTCAGGTTTTCTTCTACTGTTTTGAAAGCAAAATACAAGGTAACCAGATTACTAGATACAAATTATGGGCACTGCAATATGTAGTTCTTTATAATTACATAGACCTCAAATGCCCTCACTTCGTTCATTATATACATGCATTGTGTTGTGTTCACTTGTAAGGCTTATGGCACTGTCTGAGGTGTGATCAAAAAGGTGGGCCCATTAGGATGAACTTATATCTCTGTCTATTGCCTATGGAATCGCTTAGGTTTTGTTACTCCATGTTTTGCTTCCAACATTTACATTTGATTCTTCTTAGCATCTTCCATTCCTCTGCTAAATTTGCTTGAAGCCCCATTTTTATAATAGCTGCTTTCAAGTCTATGTCGGGTCATTTTAACATCCATGTCATGTCAGCCTTGGTGTGTGTCGATTGCCTTTTACTGAGATCTGAGATTTTTCTGGTTTTTCACATGTTGCATAACTTGGGATTATGCATGAGGTGCTTCGAAAATTATTTTATGAGACACCAAGTTTTCTCTCACACTATAGGTAATGTTGATAGTTTTGTTTTAGAAGGCAGTTGGTCTGGTTAGGTTCTGGCTGTAAGTTCCATCCTACCTGCTGTGGGCTGCTAGTTTGGTGTCCTTGGCCTTCACAGAGCTGTTTTGATCTGTCCTGTCTATGTGCTGCCCAGACCACATGGGGAGGCTGGTCCATTTGTTAGCTTAGATCTCAAAGTCTTCAGTATGGTGAATAGAATCAGTTCCACACACCCACATTCACACATGTGAGGCCAGACCCGAGCCCATAAATTCATAAATAACTTTATAGAATCACTTTTTTTTCTCCAAATTCTTCTCTCTCCATGATCTCTTTAATACTTCCAGTTCCTGGAGCTCATCATTTTGGTTTTCTGGCTAGAAAAGTGGGGCTTCACCCAATCTGCTCTGCTGTGCACACCTGCAACTGCGTCTGCGTCTAATGCTGAGTGACAAGAATAAAGAGAGAGAATGAGCTCATTCCTCTTATGGCCACAGGACCACTGAATATGTAGAGGAGGGCTCTCTACTTCTCATATTTTCACCCACTGTAGGCTCTTGTTGCCAGTCACCGCCACTCCCAGGACAACATTGTTTGGGGGCTGGGGCACGAGAGAGTGGAGAAGAGGAGAAAAATAAACTATTCTCACGCTCTCTCTGTGTGTCATGAGTTTCTCTTCCTGCTTCTTGGGGCACCTTTGAGGGCTTTTCTTGGGGCACCTTCTGGCTGCACCACAGTGCCCATTCCCACACGGACAGAAAAATACTAGAACGATATGTTTTTACTGGTAAACTCATTACTTAAGGGTAAGCCCATGCTGGTTCAGCGGTAGTTTGATTCTGGCATTCTTCTCTAAGCCATGTGCTACTATTTAGTTTTAGAATTCTCAAATAGGTATTTTACACTTCTGTTGAGGTATTTTATACCTTGATTCACTGGAAGTGTGAGGGTATTCTTGGTGGAAATCATGAGAGAAGAAATTGGATTTTCTTATCTAGAAATCAGAACTGAGAAGGCAAATGCTTACTTAGGTTACAGGGAAAGAGGGAATATGCTGCTTTCGGTATTGCCCAGAGAGATGACAAGAAGTCCAGGAGGAAGTTGCTAGGTGATCGTGTGAGATGATGCCGCCTTCCATTTGAAATCAGACAAGAAGCCAGGAACGTTGAGACCATCCCGTTGACCATTGTAAGACAGCTGATAGAAGAAGCCCGGTGTTTAAGCCAGGTTCGTGTGGAGGAATAAGTTGAAGGGATGTGAAGCAGTAATATCTCTGTTATAAACCTACCCTTTTATCTCTTCTTTCCTAGTCCTTGTTCTTTAAGAAAGAATGGAATCATTTAGAAGTGCCATCTCCATTTGTCTGTGGGAAAGGGAAATGAGGAAAGGAAAATTTAATTCAACACTCATTCCACACGTATTTTTGAAGAACCTGTGTGAGCACCGTTACACATTTTTGATTTGATGAAGTTTACATTCTAGCTTTCTTATTTTCCAGCTCTTGCTCCAAAATGTGATTGACAGAAGTGATGACTCAAGGGGACAAGTGGCAGGGGGCAGTTACGAGAATGAGAAGACACTGAAAGAATGTGAACTTCAGCTGGGCTTTGTTGAGCCAGCCACCATGGTCCACCTGCAGATAGCGTTCCCTCTCTGTAAGAAACCTGGCAAGGTCCAGATTCTAACGGAAAAAACGACAGCTTCATTTTTCAAGAAAACTTATATGTTCACAGCTTCATACAAATTCCTTACAATGATTACACACTTCGACAATTATGTTTTCCAAATCTGCCTAAAAGTTACTTTACAAATAGTTTTGACCCCTTATGTATCAGTTCAAGGGCCAGGGTTAGTAGTGGAACCAGAGAGGTAAGTAAATATGGCTGTAGCACTTAAGAGACTATCATCTAAAGGACGAGATTGAAAAAAAAAATGGATTATTTCAAAACAATATAAATTCAAAGATTATAGTTTTTGTTATGTACTGAGTGCTTTGAGCAAGAAGCTTTTCAATTTTTAAGGATCTAAGCTGATCCTTAAAACATGGTTGGAGATGATGGGAAGAGTATTTAGTTTGTACCAACAATATAAAAAAAAAAACAAAGAAGGGAAAAACAAAGCTTGAGGCAGTGCTGTGATTGTGTATATCAACACGAATTTTGGTAGAGAGAAATCTAAGTTTGAATTCCAGGTTGAACATTACTGGCTATGGGAACACAGTCAAGGAGTTCTCTTCTTCGAGCTTCCGTGCCTGCATCTATAATATGGGGAGGGGGGGGTAACATCTACCTCAGGGATTATGAGGCTTGAATGAAATGATAAATGTAAAATACTAATACGGTGATGAGCATCAAGTGTATACTGTGTTCATAGCTTTTATCTTTTCCTCCTTCTCTTCCTCCTCTTCCTCTTCTGCCTCCCTCTCGTCTTCCTTCTTCTCCTCCATAGTTTGATAATAATTACCGCAGTTGTTATTAACGTGTCTAGCATGAGAAGGGAAGAGGCACAATGTAAGGATGGAAGGAAAGATGAAGGTTAAGTCATAGAGGATCTGTACATCTTTCTAAGGGACATAGAATTTGCCCAGCACCTCACAGGGAGAAATGAAAAGTCTTTAACAGGGAAGTAAGCCTGTGGCAATCTGCATTTTCTGCAACACATTTAAATTCAAAGAGGCAGAGGGGGAAAACTGGGGCTAGAAAAAGAAACACAGAAAGTAACTGGAATAGTTCACTAATGATAAAAGCCTCAAAAGATAATGGGATAAGAAATAGAAAAGTGGAACTGATTTAAGAAATATTTATAAGTAAAATTTGCAGTAATTTAGGACTGAATGTAGAGAAAGCTGGGGAGAGGAGAGACAATGGGATGATTCCCAGGTTTCTATTGTATCTGAGTGGATGAGTAATAGTATGACTTTTCTCAGCTTTATTGATGGACAATTGACAAATAAAATTATATATATTTAAGGTGTACAATGTGATGATCTGATATATGTATATATTGCCAAAAAAATCATCACAACCAAGTTAATTAGTATTTCACATACTTACTTTTTTGTGGTAAGAACACTTAAAATCTATACTCTTAAAAAATGTCAAGTATATAACACAGTACTACTAACTGTAGTCACCATGCTGTACATTATTAGGTCCTGAGGACTAACTCATCTTTGCAGCCTTTGACCCATATCTCCCCACGCCACCGACCCCCGGCCTGGCAGCTCCGGGTCTGTTCTTGTTTTCTATGAGTTTGACTTTTTTTTTTTTTTTTAGATTTCACATATAAGTGATGTTATATAGTATCTGTCTTTCTTTGTCTGAATTATTTCACCTATGCTAAGTGAATAGTGGTATTATTAACTGAGAAATATGCTTGAAAAAAAGTAGTTTGTGGGTAAAAGGTCATGAGATCAAGGGGAAAAAAAGACGTGAGTTTGAATGGGGTTGGCATGTGCATGTCCCCCAAGCACGTGCTCTCGGGCTAGCCTGGAGCTCATGAGAGAGGTGAAAACTAGAACTACACAGCTAGGAGGCATCTGGTCGGTGGGAAATTCTGAAAGAGTGCGTGAGGGAGGACAGAAGCGTGATAGAAGCAGTGGCCAAGACCTGAACCCACTGAATAATAATATTTAAAGAAGAGAAATGAAGTGTACATTCAGAACAAAAGACAGACAAGGAATGCTCAGAAAGACAGGTAAATGGGAGTTAAATGAGAAATAAAGAAACAGAGAGAGAAATTTTTTCAATTTTTTCTCAAAATGAATATGTGTTGCATAGATAAGAACAAAAGGAATTTTTACTTTTGGGGGTTATTTATCATTAAGCATTTAGCAGAGCAAACACAAAACAGAGCATTATGCTCCTAAAGCTATCTGCAAGGACAGAAGAGTACATACAGTTTTTATTCAGAGACACTGGTTTAGAAAGTATGTTATTGATTCATATGCTAATCTATTGAATTGCAAACGTACCAGTGCAAAGTTTGTGATTTGATTTTTTGGGGAGTAATTCTAATGGTGCCCAATGCATTACCTTGCACAAAATTAAGTGTTAATAAATGAACATTGGATCGAACTGATGTGCTAGGTTAGTGGCACTCCAAGTTGCCAGTCCAGGAAGAGGTAAGAAGCTTCCTAGGTAAATCAACATGCTGCTTCTTTCACCCAGAAAATCCTGCTATGAAAAAACCCTCAAGGTTTAATGTTATCGTTGGTTAAATTCCAAACCAAGGAACTTATCTTTTCTAAGGTTAGCAGCAAACCGTTCACGGATTCGTTACTTTGAGGAGTGCTCCTCTAGGTCACTGGTATCTGATGTAGGACTCTAGTTACAATTTGATGGGTCCTCCAAGTAGTCCATTGGGACATATGAAGAAAACAACCATTGTTTTTATTTATATTTTTATCTAAAAGGAATAAAGAAATAGAGAAGAATGTATCAGTAATTTATCCATCAGTTCAGAGAAGTACAAGTGTATAATTTATAAATGAATCTATACTGGGGGTCTACCTCCCTTATTATAATTTTACTGCAGTAACAATCATGACTTGAGCAGCTACCATGAGCGAGATACTGTTCCAGATGGATACAGGGATAGAAAGATGAAAGACAGAGTCTACCCTAAGTAGATTTACAAACTGGTGGGGTAGATATGATATAACTGCCAAAATAATTTTAGGACGGTATAAATGTAACTACTCCTTAACTGTAAAAGAGTTGAAATTACATTCGGCCCTTCGAAGGCAACCGCGAGGCAGATGTGGCCCCCAGTGAAAATGAGTTTGACACTCCCGGCTTAGAGGGTGGATGTCACTCCAGACGAGGATGGATAGAGAAGAGGGGAGGCATTTTTATTTGTGTTAAAGGACAGGCAGGATTTAGACAGGTGGAGAGGAGACCATTTCAAGAGCTGGTGAACTGAAAGATCAAACTGAGACAGAAATTCCAAATGCAAAGAACCTTAAATTTTCAGGTAAACACTATGGGAATTTGGAAGATTTCTGCTTATGTAAATTACATAATAAATGGGACTACTTTAGGGATTTAGAAAGAAAATTTGTACATATGGCTATAATACAATATTTATGGAGAAAAATCTATCAAATATATATATATATTCATTAAGTACTTAATTGTGTGTGGCTTTGTGCCAAGTAATTTTGTGCATCTTTTAATTTGCCTGAGATCATTCAGGGAATTAGCAGCAGACTTGAAAGTCGACCCAAGCACTGAGCCCAAGACCATCATCACCAGAAACACATCCTTCACCTGCAGTGAAGGGTGCTGGGTACAGGCAGGGTTAAAGGATGAGAGTGAGTTGGGAATGGTGCTGGGAAAAAGGGAGCAAGGAGGTTTTTGGAAATTATTGTAATAAGGGTAAAAAATAAAGACCTGAAATGTGTATGTGGCAGTGGGTATATAAAGTAATGAATGGATTGGAGGTACATGTCCAACGAGGCACATGGCCTGGACTCCACAGCGGTGCCTGGGGTATGGAGAGGCGTCAGTACGTCAGAGCTCGGCTCCCCAGCGTCTTCCATCTTGAATGATTCAGTTTCTGAAGAGCCTTCTGGAACAAACGAAGCTTGAGAACTGAGGTTTCACTGTGTACGATTGAGTGATTGATTGATCGATTGATGAGTAAATGAATGGGAATGATTTGGAAGCAAGGATAATGAATCACTGGAGAACACTAGCAAAACAGCCTAGAAAAAATATTTTATTATTGAAATTATTAAGTTGATTAATTGAATCAGGCATGTGGTGGGGGAACCACCCAATCCAGATTTGTGCAAAATGGATGTAAAACAACTGATTTTACTCTAAGGATAGAACAGCTCAAGATTTTAAGTATATTGGCATATTAATCAAAGGACAGTGATTTCAATGAGTTTATAATGATTTTTACTACAGTCATTATGAAATTTATTTTTCTTATGTGATAGAAATAGTGATGGAAGTTTGCAGTGGTGCACCCGTAAAGAATGATATTTTAAGTGGTGTAAAAGAAACATGAAGCGAAATAGTATTTTTCTCCTTTGCAACACTACTTCAGTTCTCCTCTTGATGCAAACTAAGGAGAAAGAGTAAAGATTGGATCAGCGTGGCTATATAATATCAGCTCTCCTTTCACCTCAGAAAAATGTAAGAGCATGTGTTTATAATCTGAAATAAAGCAAGAAAGGAGAAACTGTAAAATAGTCTGGTGCCACAAAGCAGTATTACAGTGATGCACCAGGCTTTTTGTTAGAACCAGAGTCATATTATTAGGGAAAACTTTATACTGCATACAAATATCTATGCTAAAATCATAACATTAAACATCTCTTAAACTTCATCTAGTCATAAATATTTGGCAAGATTTAAAAATATATAACAGTGGTAATCTTCCAACATATGTCTAGGTCAGAAACCCTTTCATAACACAACCTGATTAGGGAAATACACAAGATAAATGGTATTGTTATTATTTAATCTTGAAAACTATTATAAACTTACAAAGAAAGTTTGATTCTTTATTTTTATAGGCAGATCCTCACAGAACTGAATTTTGTGCCTTGCTCTCATTTTTGATGTTTTGGATTCACTTAGTACAGGTTTCTCGAGCACTGACCTGGGATCGTTTTTCACAAAGCCCAACCCTGTACCCTACCCCAGAAGTGGGGAGTTAGACACCCAGGGTGGGAGCCTGGACTTTGCAAGGCTATGCCTACCCTAAGTGATGTCAGCGCACACTGTTTGAGCATCAGCAGAGAATATTTTGTGTCCAGAGATGAAATGTGTGCCTCCTGTCTCCTACCCTCTGCCTCCCTTCATTGCCCTCTCTTAGCTACAACTCCTGAGTTGTGAAAATAATAACCTAGCGGGTACGGTATGTTCAAAGTATATTTTTAAATGGGAGGTAGGAAATGATGGCAAATTATGTCAATAAAAATATATTGTGAAATATTTTTCAAAGTACAAACTATAGTAATATTCATAATAGAGCAATATTGGTCATTGATCATTTCTTATTTCTCTATGACACAGAAAATGCAGACATGCTGCTTCAGTTAGGAGTTCTCTTGGATAACAGTGAGGAACATGGCGGAAGACCCACTCAGCCTCTGAGTACCGCCCCCCAAATATTATAACAATGTATGTGACCTCTGTCACAGTCATTCACTATTTTGCATTGTTCAATGTTAAAAGAGCCAACTTAGTAGAGATGGCAAAGTGCCTCTATATAAGCAAAGAAAAATTCATAGCTTAATAATATTTGGATGAATGTATACTGTGATAGTGAACAAATAACTCCCTTCTTTTTAAACCTCTGATATAGTCTCCCTACTTCTGTCCCAGTCCCAAGAATGAGATAAAAGCTTCATCTAATATTTTTAATTAATTAATTTTTAAAATTACTTTACTGTTGTTCAATTACAGTTGTCTGCATCCTCTCCCCTCCCCTCCCCCCACCTCCTCCAAACCTACTTCCCTTTCCTGCTTCCACCCTCCTCCTTGGTTCTGTCCATGTGTCCTTCATAGTAGCTCCTAAAAACCCTTCTCCCCATTGTCCCCTCCCCGCTCCCCTCTGGCTATTGTTAGATTGTTCTTAATTTCAATGTCTCTGGTTATGTTTTGCTTGATTTTTTCTTTTGTTGATTATGTTCCAGTTAAAGGTGAGATTATATGGTATTTGTCCCTCACCGCCTGGCTTATTTCACTTAGCATAACGCTTAATTTTTTTTTTAATAAGATCTTCTGTGCTGGTAATGACTTAATGAAGAAACCAATGCTATATTGAGTTTTCTAGAATTTACTTGAAATGTATATTTCATTGTATATTCAATTAAAAAAAACAAAACATATTTCTGCCCAGGCTGGTGTAACTCAATGGATTGAGCGCAGGCTGCAAACCAAACGGTCGCCAGTTCGATTCCCAGTCAGGCACATGCCTGGGTTGCAGGCCAGGTCCCCAGTAGGGGCCATGTGAGACGCAACCACACATTGATGTTTTTCTCCCTCTTTTTCTCCCTCCCTTCCTTTCTGTCTAAAAATAAATAAAATCTTAAAAAAAAAGAAAAAAAACATATTTCTCACTAAATTGGGAATTTAATTATTGTTATACTTTATGCCTCATATGTGACACAATTTTACAGAATCATTTGGATGTTCATGTTTTAGAATTTTAAGATTTTATAGATAACTAGTTCATAGTTACATGATAGGGTTTTTAAAACATTTCCAATAAAAGAAAATATTGAATATGAATGTGCTTTATAAAATAACACTCATTTTATCCACCAACATTACAGAATTCGAAGAAAACTTAAAAGTTTGAAGAATGGAAAGAGACATAGAAATAACTCATATATTGGAAATGTATTATTTAAAACACTGTGTTCTTCAACGTGCAGATGTGTGTAATGAATAGTTTGTAATGGAGCTACTGGGAAACTATATTTGCCACAATGCCACAATGTTAAAACCGCAAATGGCGTTACATTATAATGATATTTTTGAAAAAGAACACGCTTTTTGCCCACTGTATTTAACAATGTATTCTTTCAAATAGAGAAACATATTCGAACTAAGGAATGCATGTACAGTCTATTACATGACATGTAGTCTAAAAGTTTCTAAAATCTACCAGGAAAACATGTCTAAAACACTTTACTTTTAGTCTTCAATCTGCCTTTCATTTTGTATCCCTGTAGTGAATTATTTGAACACTCTTAAGCTTAATTCATAACAAAAAGGATTTTTAAAAACTCTTTTAGGCAGAGGATATAATCCCGAAATGCAATCTCTTGTCATTTTGTAATAAGTATTTGTGACTTCAGACGTAATAAAACCTGTTATTTTAAAAGAAAAAAAAAGTGCTAAACACATGGCCTTTCAAAATAATGATTGTGATCAATTCAAGCTAATCATCAGGGTCTTGACCTTGACAGAGTTCTATACGGTGCCCTTCATGCAAAACGCTACTCACCCACATTTTCAGAGCGTTCCATGTCTGCTGTGCCGGATAAGATTCAAATAACTTTAAAGCTCTCGCAAGAAAATATATAGGAACAAGATTCTGTTCACACCAGAATGATTCCTGAAGGCTAGGGAAATTGTATTTTTGTCTAAATGTTGGATAATTTCAAACCATTTGCAAGTCTGAGTCAACCCACAATAACAAAAAACAGTCCCAGAATTTGCTTTATTTATCCAAAATCAAGCTCTAAAAATAATTTTTAAACTCATTTTTACACATCACATATTGAAGTTATCACGATTTATACTAAATGTTGGAAGATGACAGTTTATTTTAAAATTATGATCCAACTCACATTGACTTATGAATAATCTGTTTCATTTTACTCACCACTTATTATAGATCATAATAAATTCTTAACTGATATCACATATATTTATTATTAGAACCGCCGATACGTGAGCATTTCCTCCATCATTTCGTGATGCATATACAGAAATGGGAATGCTGCTTGTCATCAAGGCCATTTGCTTTTTTGTAATGGATAGTGGCTAATTAAACTTGCGATGACCTTGTTGTTCTAGTTGCAAATACAATAGTGTCTTGAGTCATTTACTCGGTTGTCAGTGATGGATGGAAGTGCTTCTCAATAATTAGGTGGTAAACAATGTTAACTGAGCAGTAACTCACATTGGCATTGCTAAGGTATTTTACAGTAATATGGCAAATGACTCATCACTGCCATCTTTGCAAAATGTTGCCAACCCCCCCCAGATAAATCATATTCTTTATCAGGACAAGAGATATTAAGAGGTTATATATTTCAAATAAGCCAAGTAATATATTCCACTATCAAATTTGTCCTGTGCACAGAAGAGGCTTCCTCTTAGAAGCTGTTATGATTTGCAGTACAAATTGGCAACTTTTCTGGAATGGCAAGACAGATGGCAAACACTTTTATTATACTGGCTCTATTGTTGTAGCTGACATGAGGGACGTAACAAGAACACAGTGAAAAGAGTTCTGATAGTCCAGATGGGCATTCAGAAAAATAATAAATAAAATAAATGTGTTGATTAGAACAAATATTTGCCCATTTTAGCCTATTCAGTCATCTTCTCCTTGAAAGATCACTCATACTTTTGTATGCCTGTCCGATATAACTTCTTAATATTCCTCAAAGTTTTATTACAGATTTATCTTATCTTTTGTAGATTAAGACACTGGTATAGTGTGGTCAAATGGCAAACTGTGACAAAGTTAAACAATTGGTACAGAGAACATAACCTAGGTCTTTAGATTTCAAGTTGAAGGACACTGTTCATGTGGTGGATTTCAACTTCTGACTTCAATACTAAAATTATGTCTATGTCCTTAAGCTGATTCTGAAATCTGGTTTTCAGGAAGTGTAGAAGTAATGCCTGTTACACTGCACACATCATCAACTCTCATGTTAGAAATGGAAGGCTCTAGGAAGATCACTAATCCCTTTATTTTTAGAGGAAGAAATTGAAAGGCATAGCTTTTTGCTTGCCTCAGGACATGCAGAAAGTTGACTGCAGAATTTGGAATGATGTGGAGTGGAATGGAATTCAAATGACTCAGTGGCCAGTCAGGTAACTGCATGAGTGAGCTGAGTGTTAGACCATCTGGGTACGGCGCCCACTTACAGGAATGCATACTCTGCACGCTCTGACTCAGTACCCCCAAACGTAGCCCACAGTCCGCCTGCTTAAAATGTATACCTAGAACTTAGGTTTTCTGGTTTCCTGTCTACAGCCATATTCACCTTTTTATCATAGCACATGAACTGTCTTAGCTTTTTAAGAATTTTAATCAACTATTTACTCCCTCTTAAATAATACAGTGATAATGTGCTATTTTCTTTCTCACTTCAGAAATATTTCTTGAGACAAACAATGTATGCATGTTTCCAAAGTAAATGTGAATTTGGGAGGGACTAAAGAAATGTCTTTTTTGAAAGGCCAGGCATTTTGGATTTTCCTAAAATAGTTTTAACTCTAGCCTGTTATTTTTTTTTTCTAAATAGAATAGTTTATCAAATTCTATCACTTTTACATCAGATACACTTCTCAAAACTCATCTAGCTTCATTTCCTCTAAAAATCCCCTCCATATTGCCTGCTTGGCTAGGTTCCATCAGCTCTCACCTGGCTGGCACGTTCATTTCCTGCCTGGAAATTAACTATGAATTCTAACTATGAAGTTAGAAACTTGCTCTCCTCTGAATTCCCAGCCTCTGGCAGAGTGTCTGATACCTAGCAAATACTCAATAAATTGTTGGTTAAGTAAAATTCAGAAATAGCCAAATGCCAAAATGGATAAAAATTTTCTATATTTTATTAATCCTCATCCAAGGATTCTTTTATTGACTTTAGAGAGGAAGAGGCAGGGAGAGAGAGAGATGAAGGAGAAGTATCAATCAATCAGTGGCCTCCTATATGCACTTGGACCAGGGACTAACCTACAACCTAGATATGTGCCCTGACCAGGAATCAAACCCATGACTTTTTGGTGCACTGGAAAACTTTCCAACCAATCGAGCCACACCAGCTAGGATGAAAATATCTATTTTGATATGTAGCCTTGGGATTCAGAAACCTGATTCTCAGATGAGAGATCAACTCACTGCCCCAGTGAAGCAACAAAGGAGATGGCAATTCCGTTATTAGTTTTGATTGCAGTTGATACCTAGGAATCTCGCTTTAAGAGATTTTAAAATGTAGATTCATCTATGAAAGAATAATAAACTCATGGGAAAAAACCTTGAAAATTAAAGTGAAAATTGTAATTTAAAATTGATTTTATATGCCTGGCTAGTGTGGCTCAGTGAATTGAGTGCTGGCCTGTGAACCAAAGGGTCACTGGTAGGATTCCCAGTCAGGGCACAGGCCTGGGTTGGGGACCAGGTGGTCCCCAGTAGGGGGCGCAGGAGAGGCAACCACACATTGATGTTTCTCTCCCTCTCTTTCTCCCTCCCTTCCCCTTGGTCTAAATATAAATAATAAAATCTTTTTTAAAAAAAGAAATGTTATTTGTCCTGGCTGGTGTAGCTCAGTGGATTGAGCGCGGGCTGGGAACCAGAGGGTCCCGGTTTGATTCCCAGTCAGGGCACATGCCTGGGTTGGGGGCCGGGTCCCCATGAGGGCCATGTGAGAGGCAACCATACATTGCTGTCTCTCTCTTTCTCTCCCTCCCTTCCCCTCTCTCTAAAAATAAATAAAAATAAAATCATTTTTTTTAGAAAAAGAAATGTTATTGGTTAAAAAATGATTTTATAGAGATGCATGCTGTTTTACAATGCATATAAATGTCAAGGTTATGCAACTTTGTTGTTTGAACTCAGCTGTTTATTTTGGGTCAAATGTCTCTGTGGCCATAAGAGAAGATTACCTCTTAGTACTCTTTCTATTTGTAGATTCATCATTTTAGGGTTTAAGTACTGCTTTCTTCAAGCATACAATTAAGCCTGCTTACTAAACTTAGAATTAATTGAGATGTAAAGAGTGCTTCTAAGAGATTTTTCATGTGGTAGATCCTTTAGGGAAAAAAATGGGTAACTACCTTAAGATCAGATGCTGTTAAAATTATTGGGGCATTTGGCTTTGAACCCAAGAAGTAAGTTAGAAAATTACTTATCCAATAGAACTCACATCATTTATAAAAATTCTTCAGATCTTTGCAAAGAGCAATTTATTATGTTATAAGATCTATATTTTTTTCAGGTTACTTTTCTTGTGAATTAATTAGAAGAAAAGCTGCAAAACGTGAAATTAGATAAAAGATGACTACTCATGATACATTTTAGAATTCTTTTGATAAATATTTTGGAATATGACAATGTTTTAAAGATTTCTGGAGGGCAGGAACTAAACACCACACCAGTTTGAATTGCTGGGGTTAGTAGAGAACTCGCTATCTCCCCGGATTCACACATACATTTCAAGAATAAAGGAATAAGTGAATTACAAAATGCCATTTCCCCACCGTGGTAGGGAACAGCCAGCGATACACCACTGAAATTTGGAGTAGGCTCAATGAGTCCCTGAAGCCTAATCGCCATGCCAACCCCAGGGCACTAAATTATATAACCGTGGTTGCAGCAAGATATTCTGTTTAATGGTAGGAGAGTGCACATTTTCTTCTTCCTTTCCTTCGCCATTTCAGATGATATAAAAAGGAGGTGAGCCTATACATGATTCTCTAACCCTGTGAGTCCCCCTTTCCTGTGGCTGCTCTGCCCACTAACTTCAGGCCCACACCCACAAGCCGCAGAGAGGCGCTGGGGCCCTGAGCTCCCTCACGCCCCCATGCATCGTTGATCTTAACTGTGCCCATGGCACTACTTGTTTGCCAACAGCCAACAGTGGCCGCGGATCTTCTTTCAGTCAAACCTTGAAATGACGAGAGCTCCAGACGACAATTTCATTATAGCTTCCCGAGACCCCCAAACAAAAACCACCGGTTCTTTAAACTGCTCCAGGATAACCCTGAGACGCTGACACGGTGAGATAGTAACTGTTTGCAGCTTTTAGCTGCCGAAGGTGAGGGTGATTTGTCATGCAGCTTAGAGGAGTCATAGACCTTCTTTGTTCTGGTTTGTGTCCAAAGCACTTGAATATAAAATCTACGGCCTTCAGAGTTCTGGAATAGTAACGCATACTCACCGACATTTGTGAGACGTGCATCTGGAGAACACCAGTCAGGGTCTTTTCCTTTATCTGAGTATCTCCTGACTGCCTCCCTGCTTCTAAACATTCTTTTCCACTACCTGGAATGTTCTCAACTTTTCTCTCCATCTAACTACTTGTTACCCACCCTTCTTCTATTGCTGCCTCTCACATAAAACCTTCTTACTATTAAACCATGACTTCCTAATAATCCCCGAAAGTCCTGTGATATATATTCTGCGGAGTACCTTTAGGCAGAAAAAACGCCCTGTGCCTTTTGTCAGCGTCGTTCATGTTTGTCTCATCTTTGTAACTAAGCTACTCGCCCTTGGAGAGCTGTTTGAAGTTACCGTATTTTTTGAACGATAAGACGCACTTCCCCCCTCCAAATTTGGGAGGAAAATGGGGGTGTGTCTTATAGTCCTAATGTAACTGAATTATAGTCTGAATGTTATTTATATTATTAAATATTTTACCACATATTTTGCTTCAAGAGTTTTTTTCCCTATTTTCCTCCTCTAAAACCTAGGTGCATCTTATGGTTTGAAAAATACAGTAGTTATTTTATGATATTTAGGATCATCTAGTTTGTGTTAAGCACATATTAGGCATTTCATAAATCTCTATTATTTATTGTCTTATTCAATAATAGTATCAAACTATCCCAAACTTTATCATTCTAGTGAAGTTTTGGAAAACTTCCACTGGTCTCACCATTCTCTTATCTTTCCCTGTGTGGGAAGCAGTATTAACATATGATTATTATGGAATCCTAGTAATGTTTTATTAATCAAGAAAATAATATTTTAAAATTTGGATGATGTCAGCATAAAAACCAACATAATCAGAAATACTTCAGGATTCCTGTTTACTAAAAAATGTGTGTGTGAGTGTGTGTGTGCACGTGTGTGTGTGCATGTGTGCGTGTGTGTGTTACGTCCAGTTGGATGGGGTGGCTTTAGAGGTAGGGTCAGGGGAGAGAAACAAAACAGGCTTCACTAAGTACAATGTTCCAGTTACAAATAGAAGTAAAGACAGTTATTTAGCCATAATTTACCAATAAAATAGCTATGGTGGAAACTTTAGTTTAATGATTTATAAAATGCTATTTTTCTTTCTAATTTCCCATGGGTCCTATGGGTATTTTAGTCAAGGTTGAAGCAAGTAATGGACATTTCAGTACAGTATGTGTTTTTCCTTGCTTCGTGACTTTGTATTACACTTATAAGGGCCAATTTTAGCCTATTTATGCATATGCATAACTCTCCTTTTTATTAGGAACATTCAGTTCCCTAAGAGTTCTACTGCTATCTATACAGATTTCCAATTAGGATATTTCTTAATTATTAGAAATATATTACATACCAAAGAACTATTGGCCAACCTCACCTGGAACACATCTAAAGATGCAGATTATAAGTATCATTTGGGGAATGAGTTAAGGGGAAAATATAACAAGAAGTGTTCTGCAGGGGTCAGTTCCCAGTTCAGTGCTATTTAACATTTTCCCAATGAACAGAGTGATGGAATAGCAAGTATGCTTGTTAAGTCTGCTGATGACATTAGGTAAGGAATGGCCAATATCTTGGAGGATAGAATTAGAATTAAAAATGATCATAATAAACATGAACATTGATCAAAAATAGAAAGAACAAAATTGAATGTGAATGCATTCCTGTTGCATATGTAATGTAGAATGTGGACTGTACAGGTAACAAAAGTCAAAAGAAATCTAAATCAACAAGAAAAATATGGTTTTTAAGGTCAAAGGAAATACATAAAATATAATATCATTTCAAATTTAACTCCATCTATCTTTACAAAGGAGGGGTGTAAAGTAACAATTAAAATGGGTGCACGACAACAACAGAAAGTTTTTAGGAATCAGTATAAATGTGTGTGTATCAATCTGTCTGTTGCCGAGGCCAGTGTGGCTTCATTGGTTGGAGCATTGTCCTGTAGACCAACAGGTCCCGGATTTGATTCCTGGTCAGGACACACACCCAGGTTGCAGGTTCCATCCCCAGTCAGGGCATGTATGATAAGTCAAAATAGCCACTTACTACAAAGATGCCCTTTCTTCAAGTGTTATCATTTTAAAAAGTGAATTATCTACCTAAGATGGTAATAACTTAAGTGAAAAATACAGCAAAGTGAAAGCATTTTAACAAATTTAAAGAAGTTGTCCACATGTTTTTACTCCTGTGAGTCATTGTATTACAATTTTGACCTCACAAACACTCTGTGAAGTTCTATTCACATATGTCTTGTCTCACCAACTAGATTGCACAGTTCTGGGGTGCAAGGACTGGGTTTTTTAAGCATGCAAAAGTTACGTAAAGTAGATATGATATTTTTAAGATATTTACTGGCTTGGAATAGTAGAATTTGTAGTAAAATTAGGTCACACTTAGAAATAACATCTGCATTGCCATAATCTAACAAGTCACCAAGCACATAGTAACAGAAAGTGTTTCTTTTGTACATCCAAATGCTTACTTTGTTTTAGCCTTTCGTAGGCCAAGAGTAGGGGTTGGCCATTTTTATGTCCATCTGTACTGTAAGGGTTACTTTCATTATGTCAGCAGTTCTCAAAGTGTGGTCTGAGGACTTCCGGGGGCTCTTCAAATCCCTTCCGGAGGCATATAAAGTTAAAGTATTTTCATAATAAGGTGTGTTGCACGTCATTAAGCTCCTATACCTGGTAACCCTGTGAATGGGTGATGTCCGCACGTCCTGTCCTCAACCGCCTCGCACAGCTCCTGCAGACTCGCGCCCATGGCTTCTGTATCAGAGTCCATCGATCTCATAGTTAGTCCTCCCTCTTTTCTGCTGCCTTCTATTTTTCACAGAAATATTGTCTTTTCCAAAGAACCCTGCCTTCTCAAGACGTGCCTGAGGTGGAACAGCTTCAGTTTTGTCATTTTTCTGCCTCCAGCAACACTTTGGCTTTAATTCGCTCTGGGAACTACTTGTTCATCTTTCTTTGCATAGCTCCCCTCTAACACCACATTTCAAACGATTAATTCTTCTTTTATCAGCCATCTTCACGATCCAGCTTTCACACTGGTACACAGTACTTGCGAATAGAGGGTGTGGACGATCTCTGTCTTGGTCTCTAATGACACATCTTTGCTCTCTGTGATCTTTTCTAACTCTTCCATTGCTGCCCTGCTGAGCCTCAGCCTTCTCTGGATTTCTTGGCTGCAGTCTCCCGTTGAATTAATGACTGAACCAAGGTAAGCAAAACTTGGTAACAATTTCAGTGTCTCTATTGTCTCTTTAAGTCGTGCCATGATTTTTGCCTGCTTGATGTTCCAATAAAGTCTTGCACTCTCTTCTTTCATTTTTTTCTGAAGCTGTTTCAAGTCACTGATATTTTCTGCCAGTCCAATGATATCATTTGCATATTTTAATTTTTTGATATTTCTTCCACCAATTTTTATTCCTTCTTCCTCTCAGTCTAGCCCAGTATTTTTTTTTACAACATAATCTACGTACAGATGAGACAAAGAGGTAAAATGCATCATTGTCTGACACGTTTGCCTGCAGGAAGTCATTCTTCTTTTCCAAATTCTGTTCTGACAGTGGCTTCCTACCCATGATGTAGATTACACATCAGGACAATCAAGTGCCGAAGAATGTCGTTTCTTTCAGAGCACCCCAAAGTTTTTCATGATCCATGCAGTGAAAAGCTTTGCTGTAGTCTATAAAACACAAGCTCACCTTCTGCAGTTCTTCAGAACCCGCATCCTGCCAAGGTTCACAATTAGATCTTAAGTGCCTCTTCCTCATAATAATACTGAGATATTATTTGCCTTTTTTATTCTTATTCTCTCATACGTTCATAGTGAAGTTCTCCAGACTTTTGTTATTGCAACAGATTAAGTTCAGAAATACATAAGAAGACTGAGCTGCCATTTTTATTAAGCCACACATTAAGAAAATTGGCGAAAATGTTAAACATTACTATTTCTATCACTGATATTTTTTGTTTTATAAAATACAATGATTATTTTATAAAAGTTATGTTAACATGTAATGGGTTTATTGTTTTTGTTTTGAAATTAATTAATTAATACTTTTAAATTTCATAGTTTTAATTTCTAATAGAGTACAAGGGAAGAGATAAAACCCACATCAACAAACACTCTTCAGGACCCTCAATAATCTGTAACTGTGAAAAGGGTGCCGGAGGCAAAAGGCATGAGAACCATTGAACCACCCTAGTTTGTAAGAAACTTCCAGGTGTATGAAACCATTTAACATGGACTTCTAGTTTGCCAGGTAGAGAGGAGAGTTGATGTAAGTAAATAGAGCTCAGGTTTGTCTGCACATGAAATCACCTGGAGAGCTTCGAAGTAGATATTGATGCCTCATTTGTTATTATTCAGAGGGTGAATTTATACTTAGGCATAAGATTTAAAAAAATCTTTTTATGTGGCTGTAATACGCAGGCAAGGTTGGATATGTATGGTACAGGCCTTCCTTTCTCTATGCTAGTCTGATGGAGGCTGTAGGCTTTTACCACACAATAAAATAATGGCTCCCAAATGGGACAGAGCCCGAAGAAGCCTTAGCCATTCCAATGTCATTACCTCTGAGTAACACCTATGAGGTCCTGAGTTGATATGTGCTTTTTTTTTTAAGATTGCTTGTGAACTTCAAGTCATTTCTGATGGTCCATATTTTTCCTTATGATTCAGAGTACAGATTTAAATTATAAAAATAAATGGGTTTAATGATTACATCATCAAAGTTAAATGTTTAGCTCCTATTTTCAACACAAAGACATAAAGAACAATTTCTTGTCTTGTAAAAATGTAAATGATGATAATCTTTTTCTTTGTTAGATCAAACCTAAGAAGTCAGAATAAAATTATATTCCTGAAAGAGCATGTTATTTTTTATTATTATTTTTAATCCTCATCTGAGAATATTTTTTCATTGATTTTGAAGAGAGAGAGAGAAACATCAATGTGAGAAACATTGATTTGTTGCTGCTTATACATGCCCTTCCCAGGGATCAGGATCGAACTGCAGCCTGGGTATATGCCCTGACCAGGAATTGAACTTACAAACTTCTCAGTTTATGGCATGATGCTCCAACCAACTGAACCACACCAACCAGGGCAGAGCATGTTATTTTAATTATTAACCAAATAACTGGGTGAGTTCACCTCTCACCTGATATTCAGTGATTAAAGTATTCAGATATGCTGGCTTCCTTATGCAGTAGCAATTCCATAAGGTCGTAGGATGACAATTTTAAATTTTAGGGAGAGATTAGAGAATTTAAGTTGAGGCTCTACATCTCTCCCCACTTATTTTGCCCTCTGCCCCTTTGAATAGAAACAATTCACATTGAATTCAGTCACTGTGGACTTCTTCCTCTTCCCCTTTACACTGGCTCCGTAACAGTCACAGAGTAAGTATGTTGTCATCAGTTCATACTAATTTCATGAACTCCAGTACTTAACAGAAAATCTTATTTTTAAAAATTAGAAAAAATGGGGGTTTTAAAAATGATCATATATCTTTATGAAGATGGAAATTGATAACAACACTTACCAAAATCACTTTTTACTAAAATTCCATGTTTTACAATTTATTATTTGGACCAGTCACAGAATTTTGTGCAGACACTGCTTAACTGTCATTACCGTTTGCCTGTTGTGGTGCAGTGCTTTCTGAAGAGGTATGGGATCTCTTGTGAGACAGTATGTAAGGATCAAAAGATACTGTTTTATGAAGTGTTTCCCATTTGAAATTGAAGAAAAAGTGTTAGATTGATTTGATTTTCCCAATCTCATGCTCATTTCCAAGTTTCTCTGTATTACAGAATGATTCCTAAAGACTCAAAATCCAGGTTACTACAAAAGAGGCATCTTTTACAGAAAGAATGTTAATAAAATGTTAAAATGCCTACTAAAATATTTTAAGTGATTTTTCTATATGGGAATTTATGATGGAAATAAAAGGAGACTTTCCCAATGTGCAGCAAATTAACACTTTTAAAGTATTAATGCACAATAGAGTGAAGAAAAATATGTTTACCATGCACATATACTTATAAATACATATTATTAGATATAATCCTTGCATAATTTAATATGATATCAATTTCTAAACACTTAATGAGGAAAGCAAAGATCCCACTTTGTGATTAAAACATAGTATTTTTTAAAGTATATCTTGATTTTAGTGCACTATTCTCTTTCCCTTTTTTCTTAATTACTGTGTTTTTATTATGTTCTAAAAGATTTTGTATTTCTCAAACAAAATAAACTCCATTTTTTCTTATGCTAATTTAACTTACTGCTCATGAACTGTCACCTAATTTTTCTGTGCTTTAGTAAATAAGCATAAAATATTAATTATCAACAAGTAAAACATCTAAACTGTATTGTGCACAATTATATAAGAGCTATAAAGAAAAACTTTGTCTTCAGTAACATTTTTTAGTGTTGATAGAAAAGTGTTTATTTACATACAATTCTCTGGCAAGATGAGTGAGTAGAATTCCATAAAGACAATCAGATAATGAGTACTCTCACAGTCAACATCTAAGTAAAATATGTTTGTTAAATAAAAAGTTTATTAATTGTTTGCTAGTAAGAGTGGACATTCAGTGTTGTAGTGTTACTTCCTTGTCTGCCATGAGAATTTCCCCCTTAGTCATGCCCTCTACACTGCACAATGGTTTGAAACATTAAAGAGCAGTATCAAGCTTATTTCTTCAGTTTTTACCACTTTCTGTTTACAGATTCATTTTGGGGGTTTCCCTTAATTTTGTTGGCTTATGTTTTGATATCACCAACTGTGTTTTTTTTTTCCTTTTTATTACTTTAGTAGGGAAGAATATGTTATATTCCTCATGGTTGCTTTTTCCTTGCAGAATTCCCCTGGCTCATCACTGACAGATCTGGATATCCAGGAGGGAGTTGGCGCGAAGGATTAAAGGCAAGAACCTCAATTAGACACTCTCTGATTTCTTCAGATGTTTTTTCTAATCTTTTAATATGGGATTATAGGCAGCTAGAACCTATGTTGCTGATATAAAAATTGTGAAGACTCTTTGTTCTAAATCATCAGCACTCAACATTTTAAAAATGTCTATTTTTCTTAATTTGAATTAATTCTGGTCTAGATGAGGATAATGAACTTTGGTCAGCTCTTTGCGGTTCTGAGTACAAAATAGCTTGATGAGCAATGTGAAGTGCACACACTCTCCTCAGAATCTGCTGGAAAACTCCCTCAGAGACTGATTAGCTCATGCTTGTCACAAATAGGGGGGATAATTATGGGGCTTAACCGTCTATGCAGTGGATCTTTTGAGAGGCAATGGGTAGATCTAAGACTGCCTTTGGATCAACCCTAATTCTTATTATTGCACATATTTTATGAAGGGTTATTATTTTATTTTATTTTATTTTTTTGCACATCCCCAGAGACTAAACATTGTCTCTTCCCAAAGGATGACATCACATTTCTTTTCCAGAAGATAAAATTGTCCAAATTAGATTATCTTTAATTAGTCTAATCTTATGAGCCATTCCATAAAGTTTATTGCACCCGAGCTGGCACCATGTTACAAGATTCTTATTGAATGAACTAATCTTTTGCCATGGAAATGATGCTTATAAACAATGTTGCTGATTCCTTTATTACAATAAAGATTTCCTTCTCTGAAGCTTCAGGTTTCAATGGCTGTTTTATGGTTCTCAGAAATATCAGATGGCTTTATTTTAATGAGAATGTTGACTTATTCCAAATTGCCCTTGTTACAAAGTTATTCTACTGCAAAATGCCTTCATAAAGACAAAAACACAAATAATTAAAGCTTCAGAAAATTTTATTTTTATAAAATGTTATTCGGAATAATGTTACTTACTATTTTAACATAAGGACTATCCCCTTTAAAGCAGCCTCAGTTTCTGCCTGACCTTTTGCTAGAACAGGTCTAGGGGCATCTATTCACACACCACACGAAAAGATCCTTATTCATTAACAAGTAGTTTCTAGATAGAAAGATAGAACAAACTTCCATCACTAAAAATGATGCTGGGTTTTTCCGATTTGTTTTCTGTCTCAGGTGCCATCTGCCTAAAACTTTATCTCTTAGGATGTTTCACAAATATGTGCTTATGTTTTACAAAATCATGGATTAAAATAAATTATAACCTCTGAATCAGAATTGTTGACAAGCTGATCCCGATGATATTCCAAATAAGATGAAAATGTCACTGATTGATAGTTTCAACTTAAAATCTTCTGCATCAAGGTCTTCACTCTTAATTTTGAGAATTTCAATTGGTTTGTGACCTAGGTCAAGTTCCTTAACTTTTCGGTTTTCCGGTTTAATGATCTTTGTAATTAGAAGGCTGCAAACGATGGTTTCAGAATCTCTGAAGCACTCTAATTCTATAATATAAATGCTGTTGTTCTCTGGGGACTCTCTTCCTTCCAGAAAAGGTTGCCTGATTCTTGAGAGTTAAAGGAATTGCTTTTGCCAAAGGGCTCCTCAATTTCTTGAGTGATTACAGTAACTTATGTTGCATAACTTCTAATAGTACTCTTTTAATACCAAACCTAGTTCCTTAGACTCATTTTTTAAAACAATAAGTTTTCTCAGGGAAAAAAAAAAACCCTACTGCTTTAAATAGATGTCTGTCTCATTCCTGTATGAACCCCTTCAAAATGAAATCAGATCATTTGCTCCCCTTCCCTCAAACATGTGTAAGAGAATGAGGATCGTTAACACACTTTGTCCACGACAATGGAAACAGAGCAAAGAACATTTTGTTGCATCAGTGTACGTGCATCTGTTCCACGGCATTTTTTGTAGAATGAAAAATGAGAAAGGCCATATACTTATTTTTTTCCTCTATAACTTCCCTAGAGTGAAAGAAAAATATTTCAAATGGAAAGTTTATTTTAGAGGTCTGAGTGTGTAAATTTGTTTACTAAAACTAGAAGAAGAAAATAAGAATGAGATGATGATAACTGGGTGTTATGAGTGCTTTTTCACAATTAAAAGACTGCTTCATCAGAGAACTTCAATACTTGGTAAAGTGATGAAATCACCATACTTATTTGGGCACAAAGAACATCCTGTTCCATTCCCACTTCATGATATGTTTACTGTTGTTATTGCTCCCTGTTCTTGCTCCCTCCCTAACACTTGAATTTAAAAAGAAGAGACCGCTGCTGGTTTCTGTCTGCCTTGGTTTGTGTAAGCAGAGAAGACCAGCATAAGGCTAATTCCACAGAGCAATTGAGACTCAGTCAATCAGACTCAGGTCATTGATTTTGGATCCGAGTTGCAATGGCGCCTGCTACTGCCAGCCGCCCTGGCGAAGCCCACTCAGGCCTGTAATCCTCTTACACAGCAGTCGAGGCATTGAGATAAAAGCTGGAAATTCGACTTGTTCAAATAACAGATTTGACAAATTAGGAGGTTTCAACCTCACGCTAAAAAATATTTAATCTTTGTGGTTATCATACGCTATGGTGCAACAACACAGGTAAGGTGCAAATCAGGTTATTAAAAATAAAGACATAGTAATAAGAGAAGCAATTCATTTTATTTTGTATAATGGAAAGGTAATTATGCTATAAATGAAATGTCACTATAACAGAACAATAATCCTCAAGATTCTAAAAGTCAAAAATAGAGATTGCATACTGACTATTTCTATGTCTTCTGGTATGGAAAAAAACTAACATGAAAAATAAAAGTAAGGTTTAAAGAAATGTTAAATATATATATGTATATATATGTGTGTATACACACACACACACACACACACACACACCCCTTTGACCTAATGGTATGTTTAATTTAATTCTGTCAATAAATTAAAGAAGGACCTGAGCAGTTCTAGCATCTACGTAAATATAAACAGTAGAAATACTTATCCTGAGTTACCATTCAAATAAACTAATAAGCCCAGCCAAATAACTTATTTAATATACTCATTGAATTTGCTAAAACTACTGTTCTATTGAGTCAAAAAACTTGAGATTCTTGTTTGAACAGATACAATGGATTTTTAACGAACGCCATGTTCTACCCTTGATGCTACCACAGATGTGCTCTGAAACAGTGTCCATTTGCTCACATGTGTTCACAAGCAGCACAGGGCACCCTTACGCGTGTAAGAGGAAAAACACCTCTACATTTTAACCCTATTTAATATACACTTTATCTCACAAAAAGGAAAAAAAACTCTTATCTTTATGAATTTCATAGTTATTTGAGTGCATGCGTATAAGTCTGCGCTTCCCAAGCTTAATCATTTCGAATGCTTTTCATTTTCCCTTTGTTCCTGATGGTTTTCCCCGTTTGTGTACCCAACACTTAGAAGGATGTCTGGAACCTAATAAGTTGCTTGGCAAGTGCTTTTCTTACTGAATAAATAAACGAATAAATGAATTCGTTTATTCATGGGTGAATGGATGAAATCAGATGTTTAATCTAGTTGAGTTTTAGGAAAGAAAGTAGTTGTATGGGGCATTCCATGGTTCTTATTGGGCATTCAGAATGTCATTACTTCCTTGGCACAAGTGAGGCTCAACATACTGTTTCTATCTATTTAAATACCAAACTGTTCTTTAATCACTAGAAATGAACGTTTGGCCAAACCTATGTGTCACCGTTCTGTATAGAGTCACTACTATTGCATGCTCCTGTGACCAGAGATTTTATCAAATTTGTCCATATATTTCCAGCACCTTACACGTGGTAAGAATACCGTAAATATTAATTAAATGAATGAATGGTTAAATGATTATGTGATCAACTGAACACTTCAAATATTAGTTGTATCCATTACACAAGTACATTGAAAAACTGTAGCTAATTGGTTCAAATCTGCTGCCTGGGGAGGAAGGGCAGTTGAGGGCAGTCAATGCTTATTCAATTTAATTTTCTATACATTTATTGAGCAGATATTGAGCCTGTGTCCACTCTTTACAGAATTATATGGTTGGCCGTATGGAACGATACATGGATATGAGGAGTATATACCAAAGAGACCAATTGAATGCAAAAATATGCTTATGAATATATTACACAGACACCCCTAAATAAGCTGCCAGGTGGGTTACAAAGTGAGAAATAGGATGTAATCTGTATAACTAGCTTTTTAGGCAGGTGCTTGTCTATCTGACATGCAAAGCTGGCCTCCGACATTCTGTATTTATACTCTTGCTACTAGTTTATTACTTCATTTGACCATTAGTCTTTTCTCACAGACTTATTTTTAAATGAAAATAACTTCAGGAGAGATAACACAGCAAAACTCCAATGTTTGGGTGCCTCTTTCCTTTGTTAGAACCATATTCTCCACCAAGGAGGCTTTGGGACTTGGGACACAGGGAAGAAAAAAAGTGCACTAATAAGAGAAAAATGCATTTGACAGAGGAGATGAGGGTCTGCCATGAGTAACTTACTTAATTTCCAGATGTTTGGCCCTAGGTGATAGTAGATGAGGATAATCTCATCATTAGGAGCACAAAGCGCTCTAGGTCTAGTTCATAGCTTTTGCAGTATTGAATATCCCTGCCCCAGGGCCACTGAGAGACTGTCACAAATGAAAGTAAGATTAATATATGTTTGATGCCCATTATTTATTCACTTACCTAACAAAGTTACATAATACAAACAGCTACCTTTTTTTTCTGATATGGATTAAAAATAATTAAAACTTCAAATAATGGCATGCCCTTTGTCTTTGTTAACCTAAAATAGAGAAAGGAAATTTGCTGAATCTGGTATTTTTACCACCTATGGAAAATGATTCCAATAAACAGTCATCAAATTTTCTCAAAGGAGACTTTTCAGGCAAAAGATGCCAATATGCTGATCAAATCAATACAAATAAGAATACTACACCTGATTATATCTCTTAGGGAAATATACACATTTATACAATTTAATGAGAATGAAATAATTGGCCAGAATAGAATTCTTTTGAGCTCATTATTTGTCATCATAAACAAAATCACTGAAGTCAAAAGTCATGTTGCCTGAATTATAAAATAACTACTAAAGTCTGACATAGAAACCAGCCCTAAATTATTTGAAAACTGTGTGTGGCAAGAAGAAAAAAATTAAGTTAGCCAAAGTAGTATGAAATTACCAAGATCACTAAACGATGACAGGATCTCACTATTTGGAACAAAAATATATGAAATATTGCCCTGTGTACGGCTCTGTGACGTAGATATTTTAGTCATTCATAAAAATTGTGGTGTCTCACCTGCCAATCTCCTCCTTGCAGCTTCTCAGCCTTTTATTACCCCAATGAAAAGTCAGACCATTTATTGAACACCTAATGCATGTCAACTGTTTACATCCTGACAAGCGTCATCCAAGGTACGTATCATCCATATTTTATAATGTATAAATAGCAGAGCCAGGGATTCAATAGAGATCTGTCTGATGTCAAAGTTATATATATTTCTTGAATTACTCAATGCTTTTTCTTAATTAAAATAGAAATATTTTACTTCACAGAGAGAATAAACATTGTACATTTGGGATCCAGAACTAATAAAAAGCGTGGGATCCCCTTCTTTTTTGCAAAAGCCAGCACTTGAAAGCTAGATGACAAATATAGGGCAACCCAGCTGTGCAGTTTCCACATGTCCCGCAAATGTTTGCGGAGTGCCTACTGAGTACCACATACTGTTTGATGCACTGGGGATGCAGCAGTGAATAAAAACAGGCAAACAAGTAAAATAAATACATAAATAAATAAATATTTTACTTCAGATGAGAAAAATGAAGCAAGTAAGGCAGTCGAGGCTGGGATTTTCAATAAGGTGGCCAGGCCAGAGAAGGCTTCCCAGAGGAGATGATTTTTTAAATAAAACTATGAAGTGAGGGAGCAAGTTGTGTGGACAGCTGGTCAAAGGGCATTCCAGAAAAAAGAAACAGTAAGCTCAGCATTGGTGAGGCAGGACTACAGTGATTTACTGGAAAGATGAAATTGCCATTGGTTTAAATAGGAGAGATAATACTTCAGATTTACATTACAAGATACCTATAATCACAACTTTTCACGTCTTCCCCATAATAACTATAGAACAAAGTGTATAAAATTTTTCCAGTTTACAGATCCCTTTAAAAATTGGGGGAAAATTATTGGCACTGTTGACACTTTTCCCGGGCATGTGAGCTTTTCCACACATATAGAAACTTGCACTCCATCACCAGACCAGAGGAAGGGGGTATTTCCAGACTCCATGAAGTCACCCAGGGGTTCCTGTTCTAGGAAAATGGATCTGATGCTCACTTCTACCTGGTAAGGTAAATGCTGACACACTGGGCTGCATTTTGCTCATCTCCGTGGGCCCTTTGACAAGATCCTTGGGGTAACATCGGAGCGTTGGTTATATCCCTGACTGTCCATGGCTCTTTTCAGCTTTCACAGGTACAGTCTTTAAAAACCCCACTGGTCATTGGCATCATTTATTGGAAAATTAAGTCCATCGTTCCTTTTTATCACTTGATTAATTATTTCTTGCTAAGTTTCCCCAATAGCATGAGAATCAGCTATACTCTTATGACTTACTTTCTTTTCCAGGGGGACAGAAAGACAAAATATTATTTCTGTTACAAAAATTTACCCTTACCCTTTTGTTGAGGTTCATTTCACCCAGTGACCAATGATTACTAAGTACCACCAGTATACTAACTGGGTGTACAAGATAAGGTGAAAAGACAGGAGAATACTATGATTTACTTGAAGAGATAAAACAAAAATATCAAAAACATTTAATAAGAGCTTCGTTGTTTGGCTAAGTGGTGAAAGAGTTATTGCAAGTAATGGCAAATATAAGACTTCAAGTATGGCAAGCAAACTCCCCAGTATCTTCGCCTTCCTCACCTGCACGAAACTGCTCACCCCTCAGAACAGAGCTCCATCTGCTGCTTTCTCAAGTGGAGGCTCTTAATATCCTGGTTCCTGAATCTTGTATCAAGAGTCAACGTTGGCATCTATCCAATTCTCTAGTGCCATCATTTTTTAGCACTGTTAAGGCACCGTGAACTTGTCCTAGCATAGCACTTTTCCCACAGTTTGAAACTTCACATTTCCAAAACACACAAAAAACAAAACAAAAACCCTATGCCTTTTATAATTACAAAAAAGTTAACATATGAGAGCAAAAACATAGCAGTTCTGCCCACCACTGGCACAGGCTGATAGTGGCAGGTTGCATTCTCTTTGAAATTCTAAATAAATAGACTTACAATGAAGTAAACTGTTCATAGGCAGGGCCCCCTAAGTATTAATCATCTTTACGCTCTGCGGTCTCCACCACCGGAAGATGACCTCCTGTAAGGTGGAGATGGGCCGTTTTGTTCCTAGCATTGACTGTAAACAGATAGCCAGATATTCTTCCAGCACAGTGGGTTTATTTGGGCACAATTGAGAATTGCGACTTGGGACATGTGGTCTAATGGCAAACTCTGTGCAACTCCAAAGAAACAAAGGAGAGAAATGCTCGTTTACGGACTTGGGAGGAGGGGCTCTAAACAAATTGGCTGAACTGTTACTGGGTGAGGAGGCATCTTTTCTTCTTCTGCTAAGGTAGTAAAGCACTATCACTTTCTGTCACCGATTCATTGAACGCCTCTTTTCCTGCTGGGGTCAGTAGTGTGTCTTGAGTACCACTTGTTTGAGAGTTCTCTCTTCAAGCCTCCCAACTGCATTTTAAATGAGGTTTCTGATTATTGATTTTCACATTAGTTAGACCCTCAGAGCTGAAAGTAGGGCTCAGCTCGGATGTAGGGTATTGCCATATTAAAGTAATATTTGCCTGCTTACCTATTCTTACTCTGGGAAAAATCCCAGTTACAGCCCCATATTATCTCACTTCCCTCCATCTCTTGCTAACAGAGACCATCCCTTCCCATTCTCAGTTGTTTTGGGGGAGAGAGGTGGAAGGCTGATTCACCTTGATTTCAGGGCTTAGTTCTAATAGTCTTAAGCAAATAATTTTCTCCCAATACTTCCAACCCGTAACACAGTCTCTTTGATTGGTTTAGGATCTCTAACTTTTCCCTAAGCCTACGGGAGGCAAGGGATTTATGAAGGAGAGAAGTTATTTTATGTTGGTGCAAGGACATGAGATTCATACCTGCCACAGCCATTGTTACCACGAGTGTGAGCATCTGGATTTGCCAGGGGACATCGTGCAAAGCATAAGAATAAAGCCAGTAGTAAATGAGATGAACAGAAGCTCTACCCTCACAGAGTTTACTTGTCTACATGGAGTTTATAATATAGTACAAATTATGTGAACCAATATATTTTCTTAACTAAGTCACTTTTACTTGGGTTCTCTGTCACTTACAACATAGAATCCTAACGGGTACGATATTTTGCCAATGAACTTCCTCTTTCCTCCATGAGATGACTCAGACAAGTCTCTTTTTCTTGTAACTGGAAGACTCTTGACTAAAAATAAAAAAGGTGAGAAGAAGGAAAGGACACTCTCAGCTTGAGTAGCAGGGAGAGCTTCAAGGAGGATGGGACTTGATACCGGATTCCAGCGGTATAGTAACAATAGTTTCTACCTATTAAAAATCGCCTGTATGTTACATTTTGTATTTCTCATCTTTACTCATTGCCAAGAGACATAATTAAACCCATTTTACACATGAGAAAACTGAAGTTCCAAGACACTAAATGACTGGAAATAATATAACTAGTAAGTGACATAGCTGGAATTAAAAATTGGGTATCACTGGTGCTAATTGTGACTACATAATGCTGACTCTAGATTGAGTTTGATATACATTGTTTCTCAGTGTCGTTATTGGCATTTGGGTTATTTCCATTTGGTATTTGGGATGATTTGTCATTATTCAAGATGCTCCCATGCATTATGAGACATTTAACATCTCTGGACTCCTCATCATATGTTAACAGAGCTCCCTAGTCATATTGTAAGAACTAAAAATGTCCTCACATACTTCCAGATAACTCCCCAGTTAGTAGTACAGTTAGAAATTCTGGAATGAGCATGGCGAGTTCAGCTGACTTGAACCTGGCCTAGATCAAATGCTATATCATAAGGTGTAACAGAGGTACTGAAAGACAACACCGGAAAGAGACTGGTACAGGCCATATAAAGCTTTCATTGCCACACTTGGCAGTCTTTTGTTTTTATTTTTAACAGATGACAGGAAGCCACGAAAGGTGGACTGAGTAATGTTTGAGTTTTAGAATCACACAGAGTTTGGTCTAATTCCAATTTCTTTACACCCATCCATCCCTTATTTAATTAATTCATTCAATCAATATTTTTCAGAACCTACTGTGTTCCGGGCATCTTGCAAGATATGCAAATACAATGAATGACAAGCATAGTTTCTGTCATTATGGAGCTTATAGGCTATCATACATATTAATTATCAAAAATAAATTGAAAATCTTCTGAAAAAGATTCACCATTCTAGATACCATTAAGAATATTCATGATTTATGGGACGAGGTCAAAATACCACCATTAACAGGAGTTTGGAAGAAGTTGATTCCAACCTTGATGGCTGAGTTTCAGGTGTTCAAGACTTTAAGACTTCAGTGGAGTCAGTAACTGCAGATGTAGTAGAAATTAGAATTTTAAGTAGAGCCTGAATATGTGAGTGAATTGCTGCAATTTCATGATAAAACTTAATGGACAAAGAGTTGCTTCTAATGCATGAGAAAGGAAAGTGGTTTCTAGACATGACATCTGATGAAGATGCTGTGAGGGTTGTTAAAATGACAAAGACTTAGAATATTATATAAACTTAGTTGCTAGAGCAGTGGTAGGTTTTGAGATGATTGACTCCAATTTTGAAAGAAGTTCTTCTGTAGGTAAAATGCTATCAAACAGTATCACATGCTACAGAGAATCATGAAAAAAAGAGGCAACTGGTACAGCAAATTGTATTGTTTTTTTTAAAGAAATTGCAACAGCCACGCGAACGTTCAACAATCATTACCTGATAATTCAACAGCTGTCAACATCAAGGCAAGGCTCTCCACCAGCAAAAAGCTTACAACTTGCAGATAATGGTTAGCATTTTTTAACAATAAAGTATTTTTAAAGTAACACATGTAAATTTTTTACATAATTCTATTGCACACTTACTAGACTACAGTATTGTGAAATAATATATTTTTATGCACTGGGAAACCAAAAAAATTGTGTGACCTTCTTTTTTCCAATAGTTGTTTTATTGCAGAGGTCCAGAACCTAGCTTGCAATATCTCTGAGGTATGCCCATAAACATTAGGTTTACATGGAGTTTACAACCTACTACACAGGGACTCCGGTAGCTGCAGTTTCCTTATATGAAAGAACCTATAGTACATTTTTTGAGGATTGGCAATAATCCATGAAAAATTTCTGGAAAGTAGGTGCTTAATTAATTGTGGTTCTATAGAGAAGATATGTGTTGAAAGAATTTTTTAAGATTATGTTCAAAATTCTATGGCTGTCGATATTTAGTAATGTGGTCATGTAAAATGATGTAAATGATGTAAAAACATTATTATCTTTTTTTTCCTATTTGGGGTAGAGGAAGAGGGATAAACGTGCATCACTAAGTGGACATATTAATTGACAAGTTCCTCTTTGACGTCTATTAATGTCTCCCCAAACCCCAAAACTCTCAGGAGGAAAATGGGCTACAGGTAAGAGGACTTCTCTTAAAAACCATATTAGTGACTCCTTAAGACTGTTCTTCAATTTTCTGAAATGCATTTGTCTCTTAACAAGTTGTTTATGTGCCTATTTCACCTGTTAGATTGAAGATTCATTGTAAGAAGGATTGTATGTTTTCTTTATCATAAGAAGTGGCACATGGTAGGTGCTTAATAAATGTTTCATTGATAAAGAATTAATAAAAATTGTTACCAAGTACTGAAATTCCTTTGGGAAATTCCGCTGGCAAATGTGGGTACTTAAGTATAGATTTCATTCAAGAGTAAGATTTGGAAACTGACTCAGACAGGGCCAATGTCAGTGTAAAACTCACCCCGTCATCTGTTTCTCTGGGGTATTCTCCTTCGGTTGAACACAAAATCAATGAAACAAAACTTGAGTTCAAATATTAGTGTTAAATACTAGTATATCAATAATTATCATACTAATAAATAACAAAAATATTAGTGTTAAATATTAAAAATATGTGTCCAAATACACCATGTCCTCAAATAATGTAGTTTTGATCATAGTCGTTTTCTTATAATGTTGATGAAAAGCTGTAGGAAGTCCTGTTTATATCCATTAGCCTATGATAAAATTAGTTTTGTTAGAGGTGGTTTCCCCCAGTTCCAAGAACCGATTGATGCGTTTGAGTAAGGACTAACTCTAGTTCTCTAACATTCTTAGAGAAATAAGTCTTCCTAGAGGGGAGGATGTCCCTAAGCAAAAAATAATTTCAGAAAATACAAACTGTTTTTTCCTCCTTGGTCATGTATGTATTTCCTTCTTTTCTATCAGAAAGCATCCTCTTTTCATTTTCTAATTCGAATCACCATGACCCCAGCACAGTGATTGGTTTAGGGTGATCACCTGACTAAGCTCAATCAATCACAGAACCTCCTTCCTGCCTGGGACTGAGGAAAACTGATTGGTGGGGGATGAGTTTGAAGCTACTGTACGGGATGAAGGAGCACTGAGGGATAGAGAACAGATCGATAGCACTCCGGTCTCTGATTCCAGGCTTGCTGTTTCACTTATGCCATTCTGGCAGTTAATTTTAAGAGCTGATATATTCCGTGTTTTGCCTAATTTAATTATGTTTATGGCTGTGACACTTGAAAATCAAGGCATTCTATGTACTGACTAATACAGACATCATTTTTATTTACTTCTCTTTGTCTTGCACTCATTCTCTCCAATCAAAAAAAAAATCAGATGACGAAAGCAAAGTTAGTGGAATTAGACTAGTGGTGTTATTTATCATGCATTAGAAACATCTGGAGGATTAATTCAAACACAAATTGGCAGTTCCCTGACTATGGAGTTTCTGATTCGGTCTGTGTGGGGGGATGGGTAGGGCCTGAAACTTTGCACTCCTAATAAATTCCCCAATATTACTGGCCCAGGCATCAGTTCGAGAATTACTGGATTATACACTAAGGTCTATGTGACTCCAAAAACTCAAATACTATACAACAGCATGTTGTCTTCCCAAAATGTAATTCATGGAGCTCTATGGACCATTAATTAACAGATAATATTGCATAAAAAATGGAGAATTAAATTATGATATAAACAGGTATTGTCACCGTAGGTCTCCTTAAAGCCTTTATATACAGATCTTCAAGAGACAGAATAGACTCCTGGCCAAGATGGAGTCACACTGTGCCTCCTAGCACAACCAAAAGGACAACAACAAATTTAAAAACAAAAAAATAACCAGAACTGAAAACTTCTGACAAGATGGCGGCATAGGTGAACGCACCGTGTCTCCTTGCACAGCCAAACAAGGAAAGAAACAGAAATTTATCTAAACAAAAACAGCCAGATCTGACAGAAAATCAAATTGAGAGGAAGTCCGACAACCAAGGAATTAAAAAGGATACATTCACCCAGTCTGGTGAGCCGGGAGGAGCAGGGCGGAGGGAGAGCACTGTGCCACTCTGCAGCGAGTTGGTGAGCAGACGGCAGGACCGCGGTTAGAGGGGCGGTCCCCGCGGGGCTGCAGCACACCGAGACGGGGGTGCCTGACCTAAGCGCAGCCAGCGCCCAGCTCATCTGGCCGGACCCAGTGGGGCCGAGACTGGTGGACCAGGCAGGTCCGCATTCACATGCAGACAGACCAGGAGAGAAAGCAGGGCACAAACCATCAGTGCAGATTGAGAGTACCTGTGGGGGTGGAGTCAGCAGCGGGAGGAATTCCCGGCCTCACAGGAGAGGTCGTTGGGGAGACCCACTGGGGACTGGAGCTGTGCAACCCGTCCACTGACCCTGGAGCGACCCCCCAAGCCCATGCAGAGGGGCTCAAATTGCTTGTGGGAGGCGGTGTGGGTGCGGAGAGCGGAGCAGGTGCCATTGTGCTCTCAGGTCCCGCCCCCACAGGCTACGTCACAGCACAACTACTGGGAGTTTCCCTGCCCAGGTGAACCCCAAGGCTCTGCCCGCCTTACAGTAACAGGCTCACTGAGGGAAAAAAAAAAAAATGGCCCAAAGAAAGGAACAGATCAAAACTCCAGAACTAACCGACCAAGAGATAGACAACCTATCAGATGCACAGTTCAAAACCCTAGTAATCAGGATGCTCAGAGAATTCGAAAAAAAATTTTCGAAATTGCTTGAACAAATGAGGACTCAAATAAACAGAGTGAACCAGCAGAAAGAAAAAAACATCCAACCAGAAAAGAATGAAGAAACAAGAATTCAAAAACCGGAGGAGGGGCTCAGAAACCTCCAGGACATCTGTAAATGGCCCAACATATGTATCACAGGGCTGCCAGAAGGAGAAGAAGAAATCCAAGGAATTGAAAACTTATTTGAACACATAATGATGGAGAATTTTCCGAAGCTGGTGAAGGAAATAGACTTTTGGGAAGTCCAGGAAGCTCAGAGAATCCCAAAGAGGTTGGGCCCAAAGAGGAACACACCAAGACACATCATAATTACATTACCCAAGATTAAAAATAAGGAGAGAATCTTAGAAGCAGCAAGAGAAAAGGGGACAGTAACCTACAAAGGAATTCCCATAAGACTGTCAGCTGATTTCTCAAAAGAGACCTTACAGGCAAGACCTTACGGGCTGGAGAGAAGTATTCCAAGTCATGAAAGGCAAGGACCTACATCCAAGAATACTCTATCCAGCAGTTTTCATTTAGAATGGAAGGGCAGAGAAAGTGCTTCTCAGATAAGGTCAAGTTCAAGAAGTTCATCACCACCCAGCCTTTATTGTATGAAATGTTAAAGGGAGTTGTATAAGGTATGGAGAAATATCAACAGGGGAGTGGTAGGGGGAGAGGGTGGGAATGGGGCACAGAATAAGTAGCATAAATGGGAGGTAGACAACAGACAGGGGGAGGTTAGAATAGTATAGGAAGTGCAGAAGCAGAAGGACTTATGTGTATGACCTATGGACAAAACTAAAGGGTGGGGAAAGGGGGGGTAAGGGGGTGGGGGGCAAGAAGGGGGGGAAGAGTGGGACAACTGTAACAGCATAACCAATAAAATATAGTTAAAAAAAAATAACCAGAACTGCCAGAAAATCAAACTGTACGGAAGTCCAACAACCAAGGAATTAAAAAAGAAACATTCATACAGACCGGTAGGATGGGGTAGAGATGGGCAGCTGGGTGTAGAGGACTCATGGGAAGGTGGCAGCTGGAGGACCAGGCAGTCCCTCATTTGCATGTGGATAAACTGGGAGGAACAACTGGGGGGCGAGATGGACCACACAACCCAGGGTTCTGGCATGGTGGAAAAAAGCCTCAAAACCTCTGAATGAAAAAACCTGTGGCTGTTGAGGAGGTGAGAAAAATTCCCAGCCTCACAGGAGAGTTTGTTGAAGAGACCCACAGAATCCTAGAATGTACACAACCCCCTCCCCACCTAGGAATCAGCACCAGAAGGGCCCAATTTGCTTGTGAGTAGCAGAGGAAGTGACTGAAAACGGACAGAGAGCAGAGCAAGCAGCACTGTTCTCTCTCAGACCCCTCTCCCGCATACAGCATTCCAATGCAGCAACTGGGTTGCCCCATCCTGTTGAATACCTAAGGCTCCACCCCTTACTATGTAACAGGCCTGTTGAGACAAAAAAAATATGGCTCAAATGAAAGAACAGATCAAAGCTCCAGGAAAAAAAAAACAGCTAAGCAATGAAGAGATAGCCAACCTATCAGATGCACAGTTCAAAACACTGGTACTCAGCATGCTCTCAGACTTGGTTGAGTATTGTCACAAAATAGAGGAAAAAATGAAGGTTATGCAAAGTGAAATAAAGAAAAATGTACATGGAACTGACAGTGATGGGAAGGAAACCAGTACTCAGATCAATGGTTTGGACCAGAAGGAAGAAATACACATTCAACCAGAACAGAATGAAGAAACAAGAATTCAAAAAAATGAGGAGGCTTATGAGTCTCTGGGACAACTTTAAACGTTCCAACATCCCAATCATACTGGGTGCTAGAAAGAGAAGAGGAAGAGCAAGAAATGGAAAACTTACTTGAAAAAATAATGAAGGAGAACTTCCCTAATCTGGCAAAAGAAATAGACTTCCAGGAAGTCCAGGAAGCTCAGAGAGTCCCAAAGAAATTGGACCCAAGGAGGAACACACCAAGACACATCATAATTACATTACCCAAGATTAAAGATAAGGAGAGAATCTTAAAAGCAGCAAGAGAAAAGGAGAGAGTTATCTGCAAAGGAGTTCCCATAAGACTATCAGCTGATTTCTCAAAAGAAACCTTATAGGCAAGGGGCTGGAAAGAACTATTCCAAGTCCTGAAAAGCAAGGAACTACATCCAAGATTACTCTATCCAGCAAAGCTCTCATTTAGAATGGAAGAGCAGACAAAGTGCTTCCCAGATAAGATCAAGTAAAGGAGTTCATCATCACCCAGCCCTTATTATATGAAATGTTAAAGAGACTTATCTAAGGAAAAGAAGATGATCAAAAATATGAACAGTAAAATTTTAACACTCACAACTATCAACAACCAAACCTAAAGAAAAACAAAAATAAAAAAGAACTAAGCAAACATCTAGAACAGGAACAGAATCATAGAAATGGAGATCACATGTAGGGTTATCAGTGGGCAGGTGGAGGGGGGTGAATTGGGGAAAAGGTACAGGGAATAAGCAGCATAAATGGTAGGCAGAAAATAGACTGGGGGGGGAGGTTAAGAATAGTATAGGAAATGGAGAAGCCAAAGAACTTATATATATGACCCATGGACATGAACTAAGAGGTGAGGAATGTGGGTGGGAAGGGTGGTGCAGGGAGGAGGAAAATAAAGGGTGGAAAAATGGGACAACTGTAATATCATAATTAATAAAATATATTTAAAAGAAAAAAGAAGTACAAATTGGTAGGTATGGAATAGACAGGGTAATGTTAAGAATGGAGTAGCCAAAGAACTTATATGCATGACCCACAGACATGAACTAAGTGGGGGTGGCAGATTGCCAGAGGAAATCATGGGTATTAGGTGGAAGGGGGCAGAGGGGGAAAATGGGGACAACTGTAATAGCATAATCAATAAAATATTTTTTTAAAAAAAGAGATAGAATATAGTCGGCAGGTTTCCCAAGGTTACCTGTCTCTGGAAATCCCCTCTTTTATTGTAGAGCATGTCCTAGAATTAGTGTTCTACAAGAATTTGCATAGAAACCCTCCAAAACACATAGGTTTTAAGGAAGACAAATGTCTTTAGGGACTAGTGAGGAAGGGACTTCTGAATCAGAAGGTGAATACTAATACTATCAACAACTGTAGCTAATTGACAGGTTACACTGTCACATGCTAAGTGGGATCATAACTAATATATAATATGCATAAAACTGGGGAAAATAAATATAAAAATGTAGACTTGGACATACAAAAATTTTTAAATGTGAAGTGGAACATTTTACTATTATAGCTTTTTCCTTCTTTTGAACAACACAACAGACAATTTCAGATCATCTCTAAATCTAATTGTTCTTCTCTGATGGTCAAAGAACTGGAAGAATCTGGATCGAACTGGGAGTTTGGTTGTTAGCAACGCTCACGCACTGATATGTAACACAGGCACAATGACGAACGGGATGGGAGAAGGGTCTGCTGCTCTCCAATAGCTCATACTTTTTCCAATAATGTCAGACCCGAGTTTAAGCCAGATGAAGCCAACAGCTTGCAGGGAAATAAATAAATAAATAAAAACTTCATTAAAATTTCCATTAAGTCCAGTTTACATTAGACAAGATCAGAGAAGAAACAGCTAAAATGCATCGCTGGCCTTAAAAGTCCCTAGGACAAAGAATTGTTTTTAAAATGTTTTAAGGTCCTGCTATTTAAATGTATTTTAAACTATTTTAAGTAAACATTCTTGTACCTTAGATGTAAGTAGCTCAGTTGGAGATTATGTTTCCTTATTCTGTATTGGTATAAAGATCAATTAGAAATGATCAGAAATGGTACCATGGAACTTGAGGGGGATCGGAGTATTTAAGATGTGCTCTAGAGGGCACTGAAAGCCCCAGAGGAGCGCTACAGGGCCCTACTGCTGGCGTTTGGACCGATGTCTTTTTCTTCTGGCATCAGAAGTAAGATGGCTGTCTTACCGACAAGTTATGATTACCCCAAATTACCAAGGTTCCGTTACAAACTATACACACACGCACACATACATATTCATACCTTTTACGGTGTTCTGATGGCAAATCTCTAGATATAAGAACCGACCTGAACACACACTGTGTTTACCCAGAGGCTCTACCAGGCAAAATTGTGCACAAATAAAATGAAATGCAAATTAGAGGATACATAAAAATTCAGTAGTATAATGGATTTGAGAAACATTTAAACTAGTTTTTAAATGTTAAAGATTTATTAATACAGGAACAAGTTAGTTCAAAAGGAAATTTAATTCTTCACTGATGGCTTTATTTGGGAATTGTTTTCTTGATAGTATTTGTGGTATTTTATTCACAAATTTATATATTTTGAAACACTAGCTAAGTTTACAGAACTTTAACATAACAGAAATTTAACCATAATTACTACTTGTTTTGAGAGCAAAGTTAATTTTTTATATACGTTTTGAAATGAAATTTTACGAGAATTTAAAAAAAGAAAACAAAATAGGCTTCCTTTGGGAGACTTCAGAACAATATTTGAATCAGAAAAAAAAAAGCCTAGGGTAATATACATACTACAAAATCAGTCTCAAAATAAGTCTCTGTGCTCCAAATTCAGTTTTCTCACATGTTAAAAAAAAAAAAAAGAAGACAATTGGCCTACGAGAATCTTAAAGGCTCTTCTAACCTAAAAGGTTATAAAGTAGTAATTATTCGACTGTTTTTCATCAAAAGAAAATTTGAATGTGGGGCAACTTCCACCTCAAAAAAGGTAGGTCATTTCAAGACTTGGAGCCTACAGTCTTTAAAAACATATACTCAACATTGTTACATGAAGAGTGCATAAAATTGCTTTTTCACCTGTCCCTCTTTACCACTCCTAGGCATTATTTCTGGAATTTCAATTTTTACAAAGTAAAAGATTGGATTGTGGGGTCCTTCTCAATGTGAATTTAAACAAAAAGATGCGGAGTACAGCTTTCAAATATACACTGTATTTCATCCATCAGTGCTCATTTGTTCCCGATAGTCTCGGTTTTCCATGTCTACATCTATTGAACATGTAGTAGTCTCCTATAGTAAAGTAGTTTTATAAATCTATATATTATATATATGGCATACACAAGGTCTGTCTGGAAGGTATCCAGGCATGTACTATGAAAAAGAGACATTTATTGAAGAAGATACAAGAGACAAGAAACATTGTACACAGGACAATGGCGCCTCAACCACCTTCAAAGTAGGCACCTTGGAACCTCACAGTTTTCCTAATCACCATCAGCTGCCCTGTCGTATTTTCCTGAATCTCATCGATGGTCTGAAATCTCGTCCCTTTCAAAGGTGATTTTAGTTTTGGGAAAAGCCAGAAGTTGCAGGATGCCAAAGTATGATTGTAGGAAGGCTGAGTCACCTGAGTGATTTGATGTTTTGCCAAAAACTGTGTGAGACATGATGCGTGAGCGTGATGAAGCTGCCAATCACCAGTTGCCTGTAGCTGCAGCTTTCTGAATGGTGAGTACATTTCCAGCTGGGCATGGAGATGATAATTTTCAAAGCCCCATATTCACATGTAATCATGACATTTATCTTTTAAGGAAGAAAGTGAAAAGCCCTAACCCTCCCACCTAGAATTTCTGGGGGCTCTTTCTTGGTTCTGGGCAAAGTAAAACCACTGAATCATCCAAATAGTTACCATGGAGGAATGTTCAAGATTAATGCAAAATATGCAGATTCGTTGCTCTGCTTTGCTCAGTCATTTTGAATGTGGTGGTCACACAATACACATGCTCACCCAACACTGTCTATCACCCCCACTGACTAGTACAGTGAAGTCATCATCGTTCATGCATGCATATTCCAGTCCACTCTCCTTGCCTGCCAGGTTACATCGATGTCACGCAAACCATTATCATTATATTAACAATGGCTGGACTTTTCCTGGACAGATCTCATATATAAGGAATATGACAAACTATAAAAAGTGTGTAATACAAATTATAATAGAATTAAAAACATCATATAATGAAACAATAAATAGGATACTGTAGTTTTTCTAAGATACACAACTTGAGAATTTCATAAAATATAATATGATAAACACCAGAATAAATGTAGGACTAAATCAAACCCTTTGTTTCATCAGAAAGTATGTGGAACTACAAAGATGGGGACCAGTTTGTGACTGACCTAAGTTGCTTTTACGTGATTACTCAGGTGGTATGGAAGTGGGAAGAGCCCATAGTCATTAACACTAAATCTTGCCAGAGATGACAACATAATTCAAGATGCCACATTTCCTACCCCCAGCGTCTTCAAGGGAGGTGGGAGAATGAGCAAACAAAACCAGCGTTTCTCCCTGGGTACATATGTAAGCATGCATGTATCTGCACGCATGGATAAGTGATGGCTCTCAGCAAGGAGAAACAAGCCTGAGCACGCGGTGGTGGAACACCAAGCTCATATTTCCGAAACGAAGACACACTGGGCGGCAGCAGGAGGCCTGGCAGAGAAGCAGCACCACTTTCAGAACTGGAGACACACACGCTATCACTCCCCTCCACAGAGCGATGGCTCTGGCACGAGATTATGGTGCAAAATGTGAACCTTTGCAAAAGCCACGTAATCAATGGGTGAGCCCCTCTGTCCCCTGCATGTGAGCACCTGCAAAGAATGAAAGAAAGCCCAGAACCAAGAAGAAAGAGCCCCCAGAAATTCTAGGTGGGAGGGTTGGGGCTTTTCACTTTCTTCCTTAAAAGATAAATGTCATGATTACATGTGAATATGCGGCTTTGAAAATTATCATCTCCATGCTCAGCTAGAAATGTAATCACCACCCATTTTTAACTGCATCTTTGTTTATTTAGAGAATGGGAATGTTAAAGGAAACTTTAAAGAAATTATCTCACCAAAACCTCTCTAATTTACAGATCAGGAAATTGACCTGACAGGGGTGGTAAGGTGGAGGAAATGGGGAACATCTGTAATAGTGTCAACAATGAAAGAAAAATTTTATCTGTAAAAAATAGAAACTTTTTTAAAAAGATCATTTAGGTGGAGAGCTGAGACCATTCATTAACTCCTTCTCTAGGCAGCTGTCTCTAGCCCAATGCTTCTTTTCCTATCCCGCTTTATTAAGACATCATCAATGAGCTTCATTAAAATTTTAAAACTGCTTGCTGTCAATATGATATGATGTACTGCCAGATTTTTTTTAGAACTGATTTCCTTCCCTTTGCAGTTCTTACAAGGTAAATCACAGAGTATACACAACTAAAGAGACTTAAGGAGGGGACCTTAGCCTGATAATACTTGAGGGCACACTGATTCCTCCGAAATCCACTCACCACAAGTGATGAAAAGTGGCTGAAACTTGGCCTGGGCAGAAGGCAAGTGGACAAAGAACTTTTGCAGCTTTGGGTATACACATCAGATTGATTGTTCAATCAAGAACATAGTTACAACATTGTCCTCACGAAAGCATATAAAATATTTATCCCGTATTATGTTCTTTCTTAAAGTTACAATAAAGAGAGGTCTCATGCACACTGCCCAGAGCCCACAGGTGACAGTGGCCGAGGAAGTAACAGAACTCTGTAGAAATGGAGCTGAGACTCCGAGCAAGCACTGCAGGTTTGCATATGGAATCAGAGCAGCGCTATAAGGAAATATGCAGCCCAAGGTTATGAGACATCAGTGATTCATTTATCAAGAAAAGGAGAAAAAATAGAAATATCTCATTGAATATTATCAGTCTCAAATTTTGCCAATAGATTTATGGCTTTATGTTAGTAAGGAGGGTAATAACAATGTCACTTATGAGGCTATATTTTATATGTGTAAGTATGCCTATACTTAATAGAATTCATCAGGCAGTCGGTCTGGGCGCTATTTAAAACACGGGTCAGAGGGGCATTAATTCTATTCAAAATGTCCATCTGTTGCTGCCCAACTTGCGAGGAGGGTTGCATAGCAACCCGCAGGACTGCATGGATCTAGCTGGCCTCCCTCTGCTGCTTTTGTTTGCCCTCTGAGAGAGTTGCCCTTGATGGAGAAACAGTAGGTGTTCTTTTATTTATATATTTATTTATTTTTTTGGCTGGAGCTTGGACTGGTGAGTGGGGGCTCATTACAGCCTGCTGAGCCAGATAGCTTTGTGAAGCAATATCTGACATATGAATGTAATTTATCTTCCTGGCATGCTTCTTAGTCCCAAATTGATTCCTAAATTCCTAGGACTGTGGAAGTATAGCAATTAAAAGGAAAATGGCAGGACTTCTTACTTTTATACCCAGGAAAAAAAACACTCAGCTGCGCTGGCAAAGAGAAGGTTCCAGAAGTTTGAATCAGTTTGGTGGCACTTAGTCACAGTTATACTATTCAGTTTTAGCATATTTCTGAACTGACAGCTTTTTCAACTCTTCATACCAGGAGATTTGTTAAATTAAAGATTTCCTCAAGAAATCAGACTTCCTTTTTTTTTAAATCAGACATTCTTAAATGCCTCTTGCAACATGTATAAATCTTGAATACTTATATTTTCTTAACTATTACCAGATTTTTTAGCTGCTCAGTAAAAATTGCAATGAATTTAAGCATCTGTAATCATACATATAATAATCCTTTACCTGGCTTACCTTATTTTCAGTATCAGCTGTAATTTTGGGCTCGGCCAAAGAGTTCCTATCTGCTCCGCAGGCATCATGGATGTGACTGCGGGCCACTTAATAATTACCACATTGTATGCGGGAAATGTACGTATACGCTTTACGTTGACTGGTGGTGGAGTGCGGGAAACGTATAAGTACGCATTTTGTAGACTAGCGGTAGAATGCGGGTAACGGATAAAAATGTTTATTTTTATACTTGTTTATTGCTCTAAAGGGATGCTAACATGCAGATATACGGATTCCAAAGGACAAAAATTGGGTCTCTTTAACACAGACAATGGTGAATTATGTATGTATGTTTTAACGATTATCATACAAAAAAACACTACTAAAACTTCATTCTTTCTTTTTTTACATGAAGTTTAAGAAAACTTCATTCTTTCTTTTTTTACATACAATTAACACAACAAAAAACACTACTAAAACTTCATTCTTCTTTTTTTACAATGAAGTTTAAGAAAGAAAACTTCATTCTTTCTTTTTTTACACATTTTACGTACTTTTTTCAAAATATTTTCAATAAATCAGAATTTTTACATATTTTATTACTTTTATTTCAATTTCCAGTGAGTTTTCCAGTATTTGTCTGTTTAAAATTTAAGAAAAATAATTTAGTACACATTTTATAGTAAATCACAAAAAGTTTCATTGAAAAAAATATGTAAAACTAAAGTTATCGTAATTTTACTGAATGTTGCCATTTGCACAAAACATTAGCAAAAATGGCCCGCTCCACCTGTTAGCTTGTGATAAAAGCGACCCACATACCATGTTAACAGATCATTGTGATTCAAAACCATCAATTAAGTGCTATTGAAGAAAGCAAAATTTTTGATAGAACAGAACTGTAAACAACATATTTTGAGAGAAACTGTTACATTGCACTAATAGAAATACGTAGTCATGACCCTAGAATATTTTCTGTTAATTGGTGGTTGTACCTTGATTTAGATTTTTATATTTTTTTATGACACATTTTCAGAAATGCCTTTCCTTTATCTCTAATGAATTCATATATTTCCATTTTAAGCGATTTTAACCCTTACCTTTTTTCATTAATAATCTTAAAACTAACTTTTAATAATGTCCTAGCTGTCAGGGGAACCCTTACGAAAACTTCCTATGTGTTTGGAAATACAAATAATACCCTCTACATTAACTGTTACAAAAAATATCTAGTTTTTGGATGCTGAAGTGTTTAGTCATATAGTCTCATATTAGAAATACTTTGTTTTCTCTTCACTTTTATTTTTCTTCTAATATTTTTCTACAGTGTAGATGTGAGAAATTAGATTTTCAGTATTTCAAATTCCCACACCTATACTTCAGGGAAGTTACAAAGACCCCAAGTAGACTTGGACCTCATTAGGGAGACTGGCTTACACTCAGATGTCAGCTTAAGTCCAATTCACACCGTTACTGGCAGTCAGTAAGGTAACTGTGTTTGTTCTCTCACGTGAGCCCCTTTGGAGAGTGCAGGGTGGACTGACCAAGCACCACGCTAGAGCAAGTGGCATAAACAAAGCAAAGATTCTTAGGAGACAGGTCACAAGGCCACACTAAATGTAGGGGATAAACCAGGGACACAGTTGCACGAATAGGCACCAAGAAATGTTGTATCTGGAAGCAGAAACGAGGGGAAAATGAAGTGCAATATGTTCTGTCATCCAAAGCCAAGGGCTTAAACTAGGCACCCTAGGTTCAGATTCCGGCTCTGTCATTAATCAGCTCTGTAACTTTGGTCAAGTAATTTACTCTCTCTGAGATTCATCTTTTTCATCTGCAAAATGTACTCATCGTACCCACCTCCAAGTTGTAAAAATTAAAACAAACATCTAACTAATTCAAGGTCCTTGGTCTGGGTCCTGATCAGGTAATTACTCCATAAAATAATAGTTTTATTTTTGAGATTATTTTCCTAAATCTAAACCTAGGAACAAGAAGAGGCAGCCAGGTAGAGAGACATGAGCAGGAATAAAATACTGAGCACCTTCCCTAAGTACAACCCACTTTTTGGTCCCTGGAGCATCATTAATGGATCTTTAGAACATGTGACGCTTTTCCTCTGGTGGAGAGTGTTGGTCTTGACGATACTACTTAGTCACAATCACTCAGCTAACGATATAAAAATGGAAACATTGAATATCCTGATATAGATCCACTATGTTAATGGCTTAATGCTATTTCAATCTCATGAGCAGAAAAAGATAAACATCTTAAGGTCTTAGTATGACATGAATGCCACAAATTGGAGATAAAGTTGACAAAAATTTAGCACTATGTTACACTGGTGGAATTTGCAGTGGTCCAGTGGTCTGGGATAGGACACAGTATCATCTCTCAAACGAACCTCCTTCCACTAAGAAAAAGCACAACACTTACTGAATGAACTCTGGATTTTGGAGCTAACACACAACACATTTGTTAATGCTGACCAAACATATTTATCAGGTGACTGGGAAGGTAGCCAGAAAAAGAGGTTTCTTCAGTGAGTACAAACTACTCTGTAAGTGTTCACAGCACTCACACTGCCACCCCTGCAGATCTGATAGTGGTGATGGGAAGGATGTAGTGTGCAGTCTCGAAGAAGCCCTACCAGGACAGTTACAGGGACATCACCTAGGTTTCTGGGGCAAAGCCATGACTTCTGAATCAGAGAAATCCTCTCTGTTTGAAAAAACAACTCCTAGAATACTGCTAAGTACCTAGTTCTGGTACACCAAGCAAGTAGAAGGACAACTCACAACGGAGTAAACTTTTGACCAAAGGGAACTGAAAGCTGGGAAATAAATTCTTCCCTTCTCTTCCTGACCAGGCTGTCTATAGCAGCACTTGCTCCTGTGTTTTCTCAGCAGACAGACAACTGGGCGAGATTGAGTGATCAGTTGCACTAGACAGCTGAGTAGCAAGCTCAGTTCAGTCATACTTCTGTCTCGTATCACTTCAGTTTGCCCTTACTTTTGCTTTCGTGTGATACTTTCTAATAAATTAGGAGCCCATCGACTTTGCCTCAGGCTCTGCTTTCTGGGGGAACGGAAGATAAGACATCTGTCCTACTTAAGACGCTTCAGTGGTAAAACTTATTATTTCAACTCTACCTTTCTGACCACCTCTCCCAACATGCCTTGCCTTTAAATTTATGCTTTAATGATATAAATTGCTTTGGCTTCCCTACTGAAAACATGCTGTTTCACACCCTCAGACCACGGCCTATGCTCTTTCCTCAGGAAGGCCATCTTTCCTTCCCATTTAATTATCTTGTAGTGAACAGTGCAGAGGTCATACCCTTCTATTATTATTTTTTGTTAGTGGTAAGAGGTATGAGGTGTGACAATCTATCAGTTGCCTTAGAGGGGATGGTCTAGTGTGCCCTGGACCACTGATATACTAGAAATTTCTCCAATGTGGCAGAATCCTGAATCATCATGGTATTTTTCTCTCACCCTGTGGTATGTATCTGTCATACCAGAAACTCTAGGGTAAACTGGACAGTCACTAGGAGACAATATGGGGGAGAGTATATCACCTATGAGAAAATATAAAGTGTATTTTGGAGCTGTTGGTTAGTGCCTGTACCCTAGAATTAGAATTCTTGATTGAAGAAAGACGTCCATACTATGTCTCCAACTTTGGGCAGGAAGGCAAAGAACTAACTTGAGAGGAAGCAAGATTCAAGAATCTGGGTTCACTTTGGGAAGAAGAAAGGAGGATGTCTTTAGGTATAGATTTCTGGCCCAGACTTTGAGAGCTTAAAGAACTTTACTGAACAGAGGAATCAGAGTTACATTTTACAAACCAAATAAATGTTGCTAATCATAGCTCAAGTGATTTGATTCAAAAACTTATCACATTTAGAGTAAAATTTACCTTCTACCTGGTGTGAAATAAGCTGATTCTTCCTTTAAGTCAGGGAGTTTTGAGTACTTTATCTTTGCTATGTGCTGTGCTGGGAACTGAGGGTACAGAGACGAATCACATGGAATCTTTGCCTGCAGGGAGCTCACCACTGAATGTGGGATGAGAACTGTCCCAGTGATAATGAGTGGACGGCATAAATGCTATGAGAGAGCAGAAATAAAGCCTGGTCCGATGTGAGCTTGCAGAGGAGGCCCCACCAGAGCCCTTGCTTTATAATGTACAACAAGACAAGTCTATCATGAATAGTTCTTTTTTTTATTACTTTATTGTTGTTCAGTTACAGTTGTCTGCATCCTCTCCCCTCCCCTCTCCCCATCCCCCCCTACCCCACCTCCCTCCCCGCCTCCATCCTCCCCCTTGGTTCTGTCCATGTGTCCTCTATAGTGGTTCCTGAAAACCCTTCTCCCCATTGTCCCCTCCCCCATCCCCTCCGGCTATTCTTAGATTGTTCTTAATTTCAATGTCTCTGGTTATGTATTTCTTGATTTTTTTCTTTCGTTGATTATATTCCAGTTAAAGGTGAGATCATATGGTATTTGTCCCTCACTGACTGGCTTACTTCACTTAGCATAATGCTCTCCAGTTCCATCCATACTGTTGCAAAGGGTATAAGCTCCTTCTTCCTCTCTGCTGCGTAGAATTCCATTGTGTAAATGTACCATAGTTTCTTGATCCACTCATTTGTAGTTGGGCACTTAGGTTGTTTCCAGCACTTGGCTATTGTGAATTGTGCTGCTATGAACATTGGAGCACATAGGTTCTTTTGAATTCATGAATAGTTCTAAAGACTGTAGCAAGCGGGATAAATAACAAACAATGAATTCTAGGTATGTTTGTGATCACAGCACAGTCTGCTGCAAAGAACTGCCAGATTTTAATGTAAGGTGGGCCCAGTTAATATCATTTCCAGTGGTCTTCCTCTGTTATAACATTTGTTCTCTTCCCTGTTCTTTTCTAACTCAATGAATGGATTCAGAGTATGATGAGGGTGTTTCTATCCCCTGTTCTGCTTTGGATTCCATATATTGAGTTAGTTTCTTTCTAACATTTTTAAATAGTCCACTCCTTTTCTGTGGTCTTACGGAAGTAACCTCATTCACTGGTATTTTCTAAGTAAGCCAACATTTCTTTTCACGTTCAGCATTTGAAAATTTTTCCTTCTATAGTTAAAGTATTATTGACATATAATATTATATTAGTTTCAGGTGTACAATATAATGATTGAACATTTACTCACCTTACAATGCTATCACTACAATAGGTCCAGTAACACTATTACCATATTACTGACTATATTTTCTGCACTGTACACATTACATCCCCATGGTTCATTTATTTTATTAATGGAAGTTTGTACCTCTTATTCCTCTTTTCCATTTTCAACTATCTGAATGTTTTGTTTTTTCCCTATCCTCCTATCCACCGCTCCTTTGGCAATCATTAGTTTATTCTCTATGTCTATGAGTCTGATTCTGTTTTATTTGTTCATTTAGATTCCACATATAAATGAAATTATATGGTCTTTATCTTCCTCTGACCGGCTTACTTCACTTACCATAATACTTTCCAGGTCCATCCATGTTGTCCCAAAAGGTACGATTTCCTTCGTTTTTATAGCTGAGTAGAATTCCTTTGTGTAACTGCACCACAGCTTTTTCTATCCACTCATCCACTGATGGACACTTGGGTTGCTTCCAAATCTTGGCTATTGTAAATAATACTTCAACAAACATAGGATGCATATATTCTTTCAAATTAATGTTTCAAGTTTCTTCAGATATATTCCCAGAAGTGGAATCACTGCTTCAAAAGGGAGATTCATTTTTAATTTTTTGAGGTAACTCCGTACTTTTTTCCACCGTGGCTTCACCAATCTGCATTCCCACCAACAGCTCATGAAGGTTCGCTTTTCTCTACATCCTCACCAACACTTGCTCTTCATTGGTTTGTTGATGACAGCCATTCTGAAAGGTATGAAATGATACCTCATTAAATGCTTTAATTTGCATTTCTCTGATGATTAGGGATGTTGTGCATCTTTTCATATGTCTATTGGCCACCTGCATGTCCCCTTTGGAGAAGTATCTATTTAGTCCATTTGTCCATTTTTTAATTATATTGTTTTTTGGTGTTGAGTTTTACAAAGTCTTTATAAAATTTGGATATTAACCCCTTGTAAGATGTATCATTGGCAAGTATATTCTCCCACTCAGTGAGTTTTCTTTTCATTCTGTTGATGGTTTCCTTTGTTCTGCAAAACCTCTTTAGTCCGATGTAGTTTATTTTTTCTTTTGTTTCCCTTGCCTGAGGAGATATATCAGAAAAAAACATTGCTATAAAAAATGTCTGAGATTTTACAGTCTATGTTTTCTTCTAGGATTTTTATGGTCTGGAGTCTCACTTTTTTCCCTTCCAGAAAACATCTTCCTCCTCTCTTATTGCTAATTCCATTTGCTTAAACTCCTGCCTATGGTTTCTCCTATTCTATCCTGTATACTGGGTAGTGGGGAGAGATCTCCATCAATAACAGTGATTGAAGTAAACATAATACACTGATCAGGTGGTAATTTATAGACATCAGCAAGTTGCAGCTTAACCAAGGGATCGCCCTGACCACAAGAAACTGAGCAAGCAACTCAGGCCTGAACCAGCAGAAACGCTGCCTGCATGTCCTGTTCCCAGATATCAGAAGTAAAACTGCAGATGGAGCGATGAGACTAAATGATAACACAGGAAGGAGACAACATTGAGACCACTTGAGAGCAGAGCTAAGAAACTTCATGTCGCCAGAAATTCTTTAGTTCCTCTCTTCCCACAGTTCCCTCCATAAACTAGCCAAGATGCCTGAGACGTTGCAATGGGCTTTGAGAGTCCCTCACCTTCCAGGTGGCCGGGGCATCTGAATAAAACCACTTTCTTTTATATCAGCACCTGCCTTTCCAGTAAGGGCTTTTGAAGCGGCAGGCAGCTGGACCTGCGTGCGGTTACACATCCATGTGGATTCTGGCCCATTTTATTAGTTATTTTCTCCCGGGAGTGAGCACACAATTATTAAGACTATAGACTTTTTTGAATTCTGTTTGATATTGAATAGGGTGGTTTACTGCGATGTTCTGGAGGCTTACACATTTAAACTGAACGTTTCCATGGTCAGAGAACTGCATGTGGCTGTCGCCTGAGCTGGAGCGCATCTGGCTGGAGGAAGTGCATGTTGGCTGAGGGTAGGAAGCAGTAAGCACAAGTGTTCTCAAGACATATGAGCAAATTTGCCTCCTTCCTTCCTGCTGAACACAGAGCCTCTTTTGTCTCCTATTGTCTTCCTGCAAACAAAGAAGTCACTTGGCAACATACAGCTCGGGTGTTATTTATTTAGTTCCCCCCTGTAGTGTTTTCAGACCAAGCTGCCTTATATGAGGGATCATGTCTACTGAGCAGTAATGCCAGACTGTTGCATGGGAAGTTTCCTTGTGACCCCTGAAACAGATTAATTGTTTGCCATAAAGAAGTCTCTTAACCTTGTGACATTTCCCTTTATACTCTTCAAATAGAGGATAATAATACTGGAAAAGAAAAATGACTTTGTATCTACGAATGAGAGCATCTCTTCAATGTCTTCACATACATAGGGTTCCTGTTACAATAATAGAACTATTTGGCCTGATTTAAAACAATTCAGGAAAGTTCTAGAACTCTGCTCTCTGGATGATTAAAAGAATCTTTCCAGGTATTGGCATTGTATCCAAATATTTTATTTTATCTGATGAGAATTTTGGGATAGAAAGCATTTTAAATGTTCTTGTTATTTTAAAAGCATTCAAAAATAATTAATCCAATTTAACAAATGGCAGGAGGTTGATGGAGCACAAATGCCACTTTACAAATGGACAATAAATATGAAGTCCATAGCAATAGTTCATGTAAGAAATATAAATGATGAATACAATTTTAAAATGGCAGTGTTTGCAATTTGGTCCACAACTATGTCTTATAAGAAATATTAATTAGGACTGAGTGCCAAAACCAGAAAGCAAAGAACCAAGGGAAGGAAGTCAAGTACCCTTTGGTCTGGTGTTTGAAAATGCTGGTTACAATGTCTTCAGAGAAGATATAGAGAAGTACGTAGTTGACAAACAAAAGGCTTGTACTATGTGGTGGATACAATGAAAGAAGCTGTCCAGAATAGCTTTTGAAGTCTGAAGGAGAGCTGTCACAGCAAATGAGTGCTGACCAAGGAAAACATTCCATAGCAGTAGAGCTTCCAGAATGACCATTGCACTTGCTACCGAACAGCAAGTGGAATCCTGCTGCCCACCGCCACCCTCTAGGCAAAGTTTTAGAGGCAAAGGTTTGGTGGTAAAGGAAAGGAGTCTTTATTCAAAATCTACACAGTTTTGGAATAACAGCTTTCTACATGCATTAGTCACTTACGCCTATCAAGTAAGGCTAAACTCTTTAACTCTTTATTTATACCCTTAATCACTTAAACCTACCAATTAAAGCTAAACTCTTTCACCTCTGAGTTCTCCTATCATTCTCCCTGTTAGTTTTTAATTATCTTACTTCTATAGGGTTAGTTTACAAACTAAAACAACATAAGATACAAAAGCTACACAATGGAAGAATGGCATTTAGTCCGCACCCGGAGTTTCTTTGCATTCAAAATACCGGCCATGGGAAATGCAGACAGCTGCATCACAAGCATCCAGGCGTCCTTGAGGAAGCAGAGAGAGAGCCAGAGAGAGTCAGACCATGAGACTGAGAGCCCTTCTCTTATTTCAGATCTCCCAGCCCATAATTCCATGTGCTCCGAAGGCGTTCAGCCTCTCAGCCAATCCTGTCCTAGGCTGTTTACCATTGCCTCAGGCAATCTCCTCCTAGAGTCCCTCCCAACTCCTCCACAGTGATCTGATCATTTCTCTCTGCATCACACTTGTGTGCAATGACCATTTTCTTAAATCCAAATTTTAGTATTAAGATTCACTGAATTGTAAAGCATTAGAAAACTTATTTATTAGAGATTTCTTTATTTAATTTTTAAAATTGAAACAATTTTTATGCTACCTTTTGACAAACTGTTATATAGGAGACCACATTATCAACTTGGATCAAGTTGTTGGTGGGATGAAGTAAAATTTTATCCATCTGTACATTGTATGGAGCATAAGGAATATGCGAGATGACGCTCGAGTTGCATCAGTCTGTAAGGAATCTATAAAACAAACACTCCAATTGCATCAATACTCATATAATAGGTTTATATTTTATAGTTTTACACAATTTTCTTTATCATTTACACTACAATGTTACTCTGAGTTGAAGCCTTAACATTATAATCTTTATCACTAAATTTACTTTTGAAAACAAATTTTTAAGCTATTTACCAATTGTGAACTAAACAAATAATAGTGACATAAAATCATGCAAAATTAACATATTTTAGCCCGGCTGGTGTAGCTCAGTGGATTGAGCGCGGGCTGAGAACCAAGGGGTCGCTGGTTCAATTCCCAGTCAGGGCACATGCCTGGGTTGCAGGCCAGGTCTCCAGTGGGGGCCACATGAGAGGTAACCACACACTGATGTTTCTCTCCCTCTCTTTCTCCCTCCCTTCCCTTCTGTCTAGAAATAAATAAATAAAAGTTTTTAAAAAATTAACATATTTTAACAATAACATACAATTGGGATGAAAACCTGTTAGCAGAGATGAACTTATACTGTTAAGTAAGTGCAAATTGACACAACACGATCAATGCAGATCTTATGCCATATGTGCAAATTTAAGACCATGACAATTGTGAATACAGCATGCATGGGCCTTGAGGATATCGTGCTAAGTGAAATAAGGCAGTCACAAAAAGGCAGGTACAACAGTCGCCCCCTTACCCAAGCTTTCACTTTCTGCAGTTTCAGTTACCCAGTGTCTGAAAATATTAAATGGAAAATTCCAGAAATGTCACCTCATTAACATAACAAAAGAAACCTTTATTCCTCTCATCACTTAGCAAATTCCAAAGGTTTTAGGAACTCTGTGCTAGAAACAAGGACAAAGACCAAATATACAGTTCTTACTATAAATGTCCCAGTGGGGGTGAGGTGCATGGGGTAAAAGGAGAGAAGAGAAGAGAGAGAGAGAGAGACATCCATCAGTTCCCTCCCATACAGACCGCAACTGAGAACAGAACCTGCAACCTAGGTATGAACTCTGACCAGGAACCAAACCCAAAACCTTTTAGTGTACAGGATGATGCTCCAAACAACTGAGCTACCCCTTTAGGGCACAACGTTCTGTTTTAAGCACAGGGCCCACATGGCTCTCCATGGACCTGTGCAGGAGGTCAGTTTTGCAAGAAGCCAGTTTCTTCCTCTTTGGGAAAGCAGCCTGAGGAGATCAGGCTGGAAAAATTTACCTCTATCTCTCACACAACCTGTTCACCATCCCTCTTGTCTGCACTTTCACTTTCTGAGTTTTCAGTTTCCATGGTCAATGGCAGTTCAAAACGATTAAATGGAAAACTCCAGAAATAAATGATTTTTAAGTTTTATATTGCTCGCCATTCTAATTAGCATGATGAAATATCTCGATACTCAGGTCCATCCTGCCTCCGACGTGACTCCTCCCTTCCTCCAGCGGCTCTATTCTGCAGATGCTCCCTGCCTGTCAGTCACTCGGTAGTCATCTCAGTTATTGTATTATCATATCAGCTGTTGTGGTATCACAGGGCTGGTGTTCATGTAACCCTTGTTTTACTGAATAATGGCCCCCAAAGAACAAGAAAAGTGTTGCCAGCAATTCCAATATGCCAAAGAGAAGCCTTCAAGTGCTTGTTAAGTGAAAAGGTGAAATTCTCAACGAGGAAAAAAACAACACATGCTGAAGTTGCTAAAATTAATAGTAGGAATGATTCTTCTACCCATGAATTGGTAAAGAAGGAAATAGAAATTTGTGTTGTTTTCCTGCTGCACCGTAAACTGCAAAAGTTACAGCCACAGCACATGGTAAGTGCTTAGTGAAGATGGGAAAGCCATTAAATTTGTGTGTAAAAGACGTGAACAGAAAGCATGTTGCCATTGATGGCATGTGTTGTGCCCCAAAACACTGAGCCTGTGTGAAGGCTTCAGCCAGGGATCCCATGAAGTGAGCGACACCAAGCCATTTACTGCAAGTGCGGTACAGCTACACAAGTTCAGGAATACATTCCGTATTTTATCATTGCACGCCATCACAGGAAGATGGGTGAGTACAGCACAGTAGGATATTTTGAGAGAAAAAGAAATCACGTTCCTATAACTTTTACTATAGCTTTTGTTGTAATTGTTTTATTTTATTAGTCATTGCTGTTAATCTCTTACTGTGCCTAGTTTATAAGTTAAACTTTCTATGTATAGTATGTATGTGTAGAAAAACACATAGTGTATATAGGATTTGTACTATCTCCAATTTCAGACATCCCCTGGGGGGTCTTAGAACATATTCCCCAAGGATAAGGGGACACTATTGGACTATTGATTCCATGTATGTGATGTAGCCAGAGAAATCACATTCATGGAGACAGAAAGTAGAATGATGTTTGCCAGGGCCTGGGGTGGGGAGAAGGCAGAGTGGGACTGGAGAACTGCTGTTTGGTGGGTACCGAGTTTCAGTGCCGCCAGGCGGAGAGTTCTAGAGAAGGGCGGTGCTGACGCCCAACACTGCGGATGTACCTAATGCAACCGAACCACACACACATTTAAAAGTGGTTAACCTGTTATGTTTTGTTATGTGTATTTCATAATGCAATTTTAAAAAATTGTTACTACTATGAGACTTCAGTGAAGGTTTTTATTGACATAATGGAAAAAATGGTTTCCTCTCCTGTTCTGCTGGGACCACGAACAGAACACTCTGGGGCCACCTGGCCTGGCAGCAGTGGTCCATGGGCCACAGCTGGAGATTCACTCACGAGACGGAGCCTTGTGCTGCCAACCCACCCCTGCTCCTCTTCTCCAGATGAGGAGGAGCTCAGATGTTGACAAGGCATTGAAGAGGCAGAAAAGCTCTATGTTCTCTATGCAGTGTCTTTTCCTCTGGAGATGGCTTTGCCCTCTTGGAAAAGAGCTGATCTAGAATGATCACATTGGACCTTCTCCAGACTGAAAATAATGAGAGGAAAGGCGCTTTCTATTAGTCTGGATTCATGTCTTCAATTCTAGCCTGGAACATGAGGCCTCACTCATGCTGCAATATAGCTCCCTGCATGTGCATAGATAGAGATTCAGGGCCACAGCCACAGTCAGTGAGTTAGGGTAATCCTCTGGACATTTTTCCCATGAACACAATAACTTGACACATTAGGATCTGCATGGGCTAATCCTGGCCATGTGTAAATTAGCAGTTTTCAAATAACTTTGTTTGCTTATGAGTATGTGAAGATCTTGATTATTTATGAGAAGATTTTGATTATTGTTCAGGAACTTGTGAATAAAGAATAAAGCACAAGCGTATTATTTTAGTGGTTAAAGGGTCTCTTACTATTTAGCTTGGTGCATCTAGAAATTTTATTTTAAACATTAAAACCTAAAAGTAATAGTTGACCTCAAGAACTTCCAAATTAACTTCTGCTTCATGGTAATCTTACCTTCCCAAGAAAAAAAATGTGATCTATACAATATCATTAGCACAATATAAAGGTCCTCGAACCAAATATGAATTAGAGAGTAAACATTTACTTAAGTTTTCTTATAGTAGCAATAGTTATAAAACTTTTCCAGTGATTTTCATTTTCATTTTCTCAATAATATTCATCATGAGTATGTACATTTATATTCATGATGAATATCATTGAGAAAATGAAAATGAAAATCACTGGAAAATTTTGAGTATGTACATTTATACTCATGATGAATATTATTGAGAAAATGAAAATCACTGGAAAACATATTTATAAATAAAACTGAAATTTTAGTTCCTTAAAATGAAAGACTCCTCCTTCCCTTTGGCCTAGCCACATTAAAGCTACCACAGTCAGCCAGTAGCACTAAGTGGTATCCACTAGGGCAGAACCCTGCATACGTTTTTTGAATTCAATTAAAATAGAATATATAAGCCTTGCTTTAAATGCTTTCTTCATAATTAGTCCCCATTAACACAGAAGCATTAAAACATATTCAGAACCCACAGAGGCTACACTAAGGTTTATACAATTAATATGTAGGAAGTTGAAAGAATGGGGAAGCAAGGAAAAGCCCAAAATGGAATCGGGAAGTGCTAGCTTTGATCTCATCAAAGTATCAAACCCCATCAAGTTTCCCTGCATGGCAAGATCCTCCAGAGTCAAAAGCATCTATGAACACAAGCAGCCAGCAGTGAGAGCTCAACCATAGGTGTCCCCGTGGGTGTGTTTGTTGTGCCTACCTTTGCTTGACTAACAAGGAGCTGCTTAGATGGCTTATGAGGCTGGAAGATCAAAAACCAGAGGAATTAAGGAGGTTTCCTTGGGGAGACCTGACAGGAGATGGACAGCCTGCCTGTTTCTAGGCTCCTAGGCCGGGGAGAGGGGAAGCCCTATGGGTGTCTGATGACTTCCCTACTTTAATGACTGCCATCTCCTAGGAACTCCAACACACAGACATGAGCCCTGGCAAGCTGAGAAAGAGAAAAATCATCTACCCAAAGAAGATCAGGCAGTGCCAATGAAACCCATCCCAGACAATAGAACAGTTTGAGCAAAGACTTGACAACTTGAGTGAGTAAATAATAAATAAAAGCATTTCCATAACTTAGGAGACTTTCTAAAGATAGTAAAAATTATTTCCCATTTAACAAATTTAATAATACATGAATTATAGGAGATATGCAGGAGTGACCTCCAGTATCAAGGGCAAGAACTCTTTCCAAAGACATAAGAGCATAAAAAGTGGAAATCATGAATGAAAGCTAATAGAGTAGAGAAAGGTCCAGTAAACCTATCATGCAAGTAATGGGAGTTTCACAAGGAAGTGAAAACCTGACAAGGGAGGAATAATTAAAGAAATGATGGGTGAACATTTCTGTAAGTTGAAGAACACAACTTCCCCTTGTCTCAGGGTAGATTAAAAAGACAAATATAGGACAAAAATATATATCTAAATTTTTCTTCTAAAATCTCTGAACATTAGGAAAGGTTCTGGACAAGAGATAATAATAATAATTAAACTTCCAAGCAGAGCAAGTTACTTACAATGGGGGGAAAAACCTGACAGGGAGTAGACTTCTCATCAGCAATACCACAGGAAGAAAACAGTGAAATAACAGCTTCAGAATACAGAGGACAATTATTGCAAGCCATCAAATCATATTATAAATCCATGTTACTTAAATAAATGTGGCATTGGTATAAAAACAGACAAACATCAGAAAAAGTCTAGCAATTTATAAATAAACCTATGTACATAAAAACGTAATATAAAACAAAGGTAAAAGTTTAATTTATTGAGAAAACTGTGGATTATTTGAATTCTGATAATGCAACTGCCAACTGATTTAAAATAATATAAAATTGTACCATTATCTTACACTATATTCAAAACTAAATTTCAGGTGAATGAAAGAACTAATTTTTGAATAATCTGAACAAAATATGTGCAATTCAGGTGACAGACAAAATGATTAGTATTCAAAATTTAAAAAGAAATTTAATTTCCCCTCCAATTGGAAATGCAGTAAATGTTCATCGATAAGGAAATTTGTGCTCCATATTTCAAGGATTATCACAAAGTCATTAAACAGGGATTGGAGCTATGCTAATTAACCCAAAATGATTTTTGCTGGTCATTAAATGAAAGCCAATAAGAAAAGAAAAAACCCAACAGAAAACCAAGTTTATATCCACATGTTTATAAAAATTTTTAAAGATTTGATTACATCTATTATTGGAAAGCATGCAGGAAAAAGTATGTGTTCATTCACTGATATTTCAATTTCAAGTATTCCTTCTTTTGTTGGAAGTATATCGATTGGCTTCTTTTGGCACCCAGCCAGGCCTAGCAAAGGGAGCCACAAGCTATGGGTCATTGACAGCTCCAAACAAGTTGCCCAGGGCCGGTCACAGGCAGTGTATGACATAGGTCACACCAGAGGCTTTGCAGATCTACCTAATATGTAGAAACAAAGAGGCAACCAAAATGGGAAGACACAGAAACAGGCCCCAAATGAAATAACAAGAGAATTCTCCAGAAAAACAATGAAATAAAATGGAGGCAAGCAATTTATCATATATAGAGTTTAGAGTAATGCTTAGAAAGATACTCAACAGCAAAAAAGACACAGAAACCATAAAAAGAACCAATAAGAAATAAAGAATGCAATATCTGCAATAAATAACACACTGGAAGGAATAGATGAAGCAGAGGATTGAATCAGTGATTTGGAAGATGAGGTAGAAAAAAAACACCCAAGCAGAGCAGCAAAAAGAAAAAAAAAGAATTAAAATGAAGAGTTTAAGAAAGCTTTGGACAACATGAAACATAACAACATTTACACCATAGGACCACCAGAAGGAGAAGAGAGTGAGCAAGGGATCAAAACTTCGCTGAAGAAATAATGACCAAAAACTTCCTTAACATGGTGAAGGAAGAAGACACTCAAGCCCAAGAAGTACAGATAGTCCCAAAAATACAGAACCAAAGAGGCCCACCCAAGACACATCATAATTAAAATGGCAAAGCTTAAAAACAAGGAGAGAATTTTAAGAGCTGAAAGAGAAGAGCAGTTAGTTACCTACAAGGGAGCTCCAATTAGACTGTCATCTGATTTCTCAACAGAAACATTTCGGGCCAGAAGGGACTGGCATGAAATATTCAATGTGATGAAAAGCAAGGAACTACAACCAAGCCAACTGCACCTAGCAAGGTTATCATTTAAAATTGAAGGAGAAATAAAGAGCTTCCCAGACAAGGAAAAGATAAAGGAGTTTGTTAACATCAAACCAGTACTGCAACAAATGTTAAAGGACAAATATCATATGACCTCAATTATAAAAGGACTGATGAACAAAATAAACTAATGGGCAAAAGCGCCAGGACATGAAATTGGGGAACAGACCGACAGCTGTTAGAGAGGGGGAGGTGGGAACTGATTGAAAGAAGGTAAAAGGATTAGTCAAAGAACATAAATGAAGGACTCGTGAACCTGAACAACGATGTGGGGACTGACTATGGAAGGGGGGAGGGGGTGGTGGAGGGGGCCAAAGGGGGGAAAATGGGACATCTATAATAGCATCAACAATAAAACATCAAAATGAAAAAAAATTAAAACTAAAATTAAAAATTAATCAAAGAAAAAGAAAAAACAGGAAAATAGTTAAAAATAAAATGTCAATAAATATGTTTCTATCAATGATCACTTTAAATGTAAATGACTTAAAAGCTCCAATCAAAAGGCATAGGGCAGCTGAATGAATTAGAATGCAAGACCCATATAGATGCTGTCTCCAAGAGACCCACCTCAGATTAAAGATACACACAGACTAAATGTAAAAGGATGGAAAATGATATTTCATACAAATGGAAAGGAGAAAAAGCTGGGGTAGCAATACTTATATCTAACAAAATAGACTTTAAAACCAAGGCTATAGTAAGAGACAAAGAAGGACACTACATAACGATAAAGGGAACAATCCAACAAGAGAATATGACCCTAGTACACATTTATGCATGCAACATAGGAGGACCTAAATATGTAAAGCAACCTTGACGGACAGAAAGTGAGAGATAAACAAAAATACAGTCATAGTTGGGGATTTTAACACCCCTTTGACTCGAATGGACAGCTCTTCCAGACAGAAAATCAAAAAGGAGACAGCAGCCTTAAACAACACACTAGATCAAATGGATTTAACTGCTATCTTCGGGGCATTTCACCCCAAAGCAACAGAATATACATGCTTTTCAAGTGCACATGGAACATTTTCTAGGATATACCACACATTAGGACACAAAACAAGTCTCAAAAAATTTAAGAAGATTGAAATCATATCAAGTATCTTCTCTGACTATAATGTTATGAAACTAGATATCTATCACAAGAAGAACACTGAAAAACACACAGACATGGAAGCTAAATAACATGTTGTTAAACAATGAATGGGTCAACAACAAGATCAAGGAACAAATCAAAAGACACCTTGAAACAAATGAAAATGAGGGCACAACAATCCAAAATCTGTGGGACACTGGGAAAGCAATCCTAAGAGAAAAATTAATAGTATTACAGGTCTACCGTAAGAAACAAGAAAAAGTTCAAATAAACAATCTAACTTTATACTTAAAGCAACTTGAAAAAGAAAACAAAGCCCAAAGTGAATAGAAGGAAGGAAATCAGAAAGATTAGGGCAGAAATAAATGAGTCTAAAAATAATGAAACAAAAGATGAATGAATCCAAGAGCTGGTTCTTTGAAAAGATAAACAAGTTTGACAAACCTTTAAAAAGAATCATCAAGAAAAAAACAGAAAGACCCAAATAAATAAAATTGGAAAGGAAAGAGGAGAAATAACAACTGACACCAAAGAATACGAAGGATTGTGAAAAAATATTATGACAACTATATGATTAGACAACCTGGATGACATGGATAAAATCCTAGAAACAAACAATCCAAAACTAAATCAGGGAGATCAGAGAAGCAGAACAACAGACTATACCTAGTGAAATTGAAGCAGTAACCAAAAAACTCCCAACAAACAAAAGCCCTGAACTGGATGGCTTCACAGGTGAATTTTACTAAACATTCTGAGAAGAACTAATACCTCTCCTTCTCAAACTATTTCAAAAAATTCAAAAGGAGGGAAGACTCCCACGCTTGTTTTACTGGGCCGGCATTATCCTAATCCAAACCCAGGTAAAGACACTACAAAAAAAGAAAATTTTAGACCAATAACCCTGATGAATAGAGATGCTAAAATCCTCAACAAAATATTAGCAAGCTGAATAGAGCAATGTATCAAAAAGATCAAGCGCCATGATCAAATGGGTTTTATTCCAGGAATGCAAGGTTGGTACAACATGCACAAATCAATCAAGGTGATACACCCCATTAAAAAAATGAAGGGTAAACACCACACAAGCATATCAATAGTTGCAGAAAAAACATTTGATAAAATCCAGCACCATTTATGATAAAAACTCTCAGCAAAGAGGGATTAGAGGGAACATACCTAAACATAATAAAGGCCATATATGACAAACCCATTGCCAGCATCATACTCAATGGGTGAAACTACAAGTGTTCCCCTTAAGACTGGAAACAAGACAGGAATGTCCACTTTCACCTCTTATTCAACATAATCCTGGAAGTCCTAGCTAATCAAGCAGACAGAGAAGAAATGAAAGACATCTAAATTGGAAAGGAAGAAGTAAAACTGTTTTTATTTGCAGATGACATGATACTGTACATAGAGAACCCCAAAGGTTTCACCAAGAAACTACTAGAGTCTGTGGAGAGCAGATGACAGCTCTTGGGCATAGGGGGTGAGGGGGTGGAGGAACTGAGCAGAAAGGTAAAAGTTCTCATGGACATGGATAACAGTGTGGTGATTGCTGAGGGGAGGGGAGTATAAGGGGACAAAATGATCATGGAAAAATATACAATGAAGGTTTAACTAACAAAAATAAAGTACTAGAACTGATCAATGAATTCAGCAAAGTAGCAGAATACAAAATTAATATCCAGAAATCAGTTGCAATGAACCAATTTAAATTCAATTGAATCACAAGAAATCAAGTGCAAGGTCCCATTCTTTCTGCCTCGGACCCTATTTTACAAAGGAAAGAATGGAGTAGATGTGGATAACTACATGCTACATTTAGAGAGTTTACGAAGGAGATCTGAACTTTTTCATATAAATTTTCTGGGTTATTCAGAAATTGGCTTATTCAAAAATACATTGAATAGATGTAATACGTTTTCTTAGATACCTAAAAAGAATAGATAGAAAGAAAAGAATTAAATAGATAATGCCACACATTGTTCTCCAGGAGTCCATAGCCCAGTTAACAACTTCTTACCTTAAAGCACTTTGGAAGTTGGCATCTTGGGAACAATGCTTGTACTTATACCAGCATTATAGACACATTGTATCCATTTAATGCTATGTGATTATTTAAAAATTTGTTTTTATTTAATTGTTACAATATACAAATTTATGCTGCAGTAACAAAATAACCTGGGGATTTCAATGGCTTATCAAAACTAAGTTTGTTTCTTACTCATGCTCTATGTTTATCAGTGGTCTGCTCCAAATAGTCATTCAGGAACCCTAGTTGTTGGTAGCGGCACCATCTTCTTTTCCTGCAGCTGGAATCCATGCCAAAACATTTGGCAGGTTCTTATATGGATACAATTAGTCACGTGTTGCCGGTTGACTGTGAAAGGATCACTAAGGGGTGTTCTTAGAAGAAGGTAGAACTAGAATTGTGTGATTCCTTGGAGTCTCTACCAAAGATTGTTTTGGAGATTTGGAATTTTGTTTGTGTTTTGTTTTGTTAAAATATCTCTAATTTATAGGTGGTGGGCATGGAAGAAAAAGCTACAGAAATAAATTTATAAATAATCAATAAACAAACAATATATAAAAAATAAGTATAATAAATAAAAGTTTTATAAAGGAAATTTAGATGCCTGCTAATGTGGCTGAAAAGAAAGAAGACAAAAAGACCGAGGGAGGCAGCTCTAGAAGAGACGGATGCAGCTTGCGGTACGAACAAGGTGTGGGGTGAGGTTATAAAAACGACGTGTAGGATTGCAAAGGAGGGACAAGATAGCCCCAAATAAAGAAAGCAGAAGAGGCTGCCATCAAGAGGGGCAGCGTAACGTGACATTTGAAATGGCACAGTGGGAAAGAAAAGTGAATTTGTGTGCTTAGACTGACTGTAGCAACTGTGGCTGCAGCTGGGGCCTCAGGTGCACGGGAAAGTCTGTGTATAGCACTATCATTCGGCACATGTTGTTTTAAGATTTAACTTAAAGTCAGGCAGTTAGCTACAACCCTTAATTCTGAATAAGATATTAGTTTGCTTTTACTTGAAGCATTGAAATCTTTTTCTCTAAAAATGCCACAGTCACAAAAGCTTGGGAAGAGAGTTCACATATGTCCTTGAATTAACATTGACAAATGCCTTTTCTCAAACAGAGGTATCATCAGACATTCTGCTTTATGCAGAATGCATCCAACATGCATGACCACAATTTACCCAGTGAACTATGTCTGTAAACCCCAAAAGCCAAGAGCAGGCATCCCAGGAAAATTAGACTCTAAAAGTGGGTATCACCTCAGGAGCTATAAATTTAGGTGGCATAATATAACCCAAAACTTTAAAATACATATAGACCTCATCACCCTCTATTAATTTATTTTCTTTATGAGTGTCTGTGTGACTCGCCTCTATTATAATTATTTTAAATTATATTCAATACATTGTCATCTGTATCACAAAAAATATATTAAAATTTTCATAAACACGACCACTCTTGAAAAAGAAACAGTTCATCAAGTAGCTTTAAAATCAAATTTGAAAATTCATCCTAATTCACTACCATGGACAAATATATGTCAATAGCGATGTTTTAATGGAGGCATTTGAACAAACTGGCATTTAAAAATTGATAAATTATTACCAAAATTGTATTTTCTAAAACCTAAAAGTTTAGGCAAAGGACCAAGAGCCATTTTTAGTCATTGAGATAGATAATTTCCTTTATAGACATCTTAACTTCTCCACTATAGCCAATTTATTTCTGACTCCCCTATTATACAACATAAAAGATGGCTAGGGATTTATAGACAAGAAAATCTTATAAAATGAAAATTTTCTGGGTCACTAATTATGCCAGCAGTTTCATGACTTGGAAAACACAAGATCTTTCTCATACATTTTACTGATAACCAAAGTTAACGTCCATACATTCTATTAATCATGCAAAACCTTACTGCAATAATGAAGGGATCTACTCATACTACTTCTAGCACATCAGCTACATGAAGGAATTTAAAGTGATGCAAGAATTGCAGCAAAAATTAAGAATTTCATTTTTTAAAATTACGGGTTTTAAGAAACAGGAGCAATGCAAATGAAATCACTATTCCTAACAATAACTACTAAATTATTTTTGTTGGAAAATTGATATTAATTTTAATGTCTGTGTGCCGATGACTTTCAAACCTTACAGCTCTTGATCCTGAGTTTCAAGCCTTCAGGAAGTCTCCATCTCATTGTCCCACCGGTGACTCACTCTCAATTGTTTCAGAATTAATCTCACCGTCCTCCATCTCCCACCCCTACCTTGGACCCAAGAACCATGCTCCTTCAACAATATCTCAGTGAGTCACACCAATTAGACACAAAATTACTCTTGGCCTCATCCTGCACTGCTTTCCCCCTCCATACTTGCCACTCCACAAAACATATTTAATCACTGCCGAACCAGCAGTTCTAGCTGCAAATAGTGAAATGCCATGAAATTAAACCTCCTTGAGATAGAGTGTTTCTTTCTACAAAACTTGTTGTTTCTATCATAATATTCAATTCTCGAATAACATATAAGGTCTCAGAGATACCTATGTCGCTTGCTACATTTACCTCTTTACATTGAAACCTGGCATTCATTTCATTCACCACCCATTTCTGCGCAGTGTTACATAGAGTTCTAAAGAACAGGTGAATATGAATATACCAGTCTTAGCCGGGATGCCTAACTCCCATCAAAGCAGAGGCTGGCACAAAGGTCTATAAGAAGAAAGTTTATTTGATAATATGTACCCAGAAAATGACTGAGTGACAGAAGAGGAAACAGAGAACTGAGGAAAGCTAATGCAGAGGAGCATTATTAAATTGGTCATTCCTGTAGGCAACAATTTTATGAAATGAGAAACAGTCACATAGGGAACAAAAGCGAGCAGCATTTATCCATTTATTTATTGACTTCCAAGGCCCAGTGGGCTTGGCTTGGCCCATAGGCTGTTATCTCCTTCCCACTTCTGGGATGTTCACGTATTGGGCCCCGAAGACAACCCAGGCAGCGGCACCTGAGAAGCCCTGGGACAGGAGGGAGATCTGAGATGAGGCCCTGACAGGCGGAGTGGGGTTAGGTTTCCTGGATCTACTCCCACAGCCAGGCAGGGACCAGATTTGAGGTCCAGAAGATGTAACATAATGCTTAACAGGCATCTTTAATTGTAATAATATATAAAATATAAAAACATATAAGTTATTTCCTTACATTACAATGTATATCTATATAGAAATATAAATTATTTGACATCTCCTTAACAATGGGTACTCAATACTTATGGCTCTGTCTGTCTTCTGCCTCCTTTCTGATCTGTGTCACGTTAATTCCTTCATGCTTTAATTGACTGTAGAAGTCAAGAGTAATGAATTAAAATAATCAGTTTACATATTATCTCAATTTATTCAATATTATGTACCAAAACCTCTGATAGATATGAGATTGTACCCTGTTTGCAAATAACAAGATTCTTAAGTGAGTAGCTATAATAGCAAGCTAACAGGTGGAGTGGGCCATTTTTGCTAATGTTTTGTGCAAATGGCAACATTCAGTAAAATTATGATAACTTTAGTTTTACATATTTTTTAATGAAACTTTTTGTGAGTTACTATAAAATGTATACTGAATTATTTTTCTTAAATTTTAAACAGGCAAATACTGGAAACCTCACTGGAAATTGAAATAAAAGTAATAAAATATGTAAAAATTCCGATTTATTGAAAATATTTTGAAAAAAGTACGTAAAATGTGTAAAAAAGGAAGAATGAAGTTTTCTTTCTAAAACTTCATTATAAAAAAAGAATGAAGTTTTAGTAGTGTTTTTTGTTGTGTTAATCGTATGTAAAAAAAGAAAGAATGAAGTTTTAGTAGTGTTTTTTTGTGTGATAATCGTTAAACACACATACATAATTCACCATTGTCTGTGTTAAAGAGACCCAAATTTTGTCCTTTGGAATTCACATATCTGCATGTTAGCATCCCTTTAGAGCAATAAAAAAGTATAAAAATAAACATTTTTATCCATTACCCGCATTCTACCGCTAGTCTACAAAACACGTATTTATACGTGTCCCACACTCCACCACCAGTCAACGTAAAGTGTAGAAATACGTTTCCTGACTACAATGTGTTAAATGCTGGGTCAGGGTTGAAGAATAGGTTATCATTCACAGAAAATAACAGTTGTTTGATTATCAGCATTTTTGTATCGCTTCTCTGTGCCCCAATTCCCACTAGACGACGTGTAGCTGGCTGGAGAACTTGCGCACGGCGCGCGTGCACACACACACACACGGGGTTGTTTTGCAGGAGAGGAGCCCTGAGTTTAGCAAACTCAATTCTTTCATAATTGGCAGGAAGCATACCTGCCCTACACTTCAGATGGAGATATTAGCTTTATTATACTGAATAGTAAGCAAGCTTGCCCTTTACTTTGGAAAGAGACAGTGTCTCTGTCTTCAAAGATTTTATCTCCCCTCACACACATCCTTGAAAGGTAAACCAGAACAGACCATGAGTGCCTCTCTGGCAATACATGCAGAAAGCAAGAAACCCATGAAAAACTCCTAACGTTATGTTCTTAGGCAAGATTCCAAGGTATTACTCAAATAAAACTTACTAGTCAGCAATAATTTCCACTTTAGCTAAATAAATTGGTGCATATATTACGGTGGTAGTTCAGGGGGCTTGCTTGAATAAAGAAGTCTTGTAATTAATATTCTTCTGTGACTAATAGTCTCATTCTTGGTGCTGATATAACAGAAGCTGTGATTGTTTTTCAATCAAAAGCAACCAAATTTCAGAAACCTTAGATAATTCAGTTTTTCATTCTGGTCTTTTAACACGTCCCACTTCATCAGTAGTTTATATTTGAGATGGAACAAGTATAATAGGATGATGGTTGTAGAAAAGATGAGGACTGTACTTAGTAATATGGTTTAATTTAGATGCTCAGGAGAAGCAAGGCATAAAATGGACTTCAGTTCCAAAACAGGCTTCATTGAAACAATGGATCTTCCAGAGTATTTTGTCTGATGGCCTTTTGCAGAGCCAAGCAATTTTGAGATTTGATTATTACTGTCTCGAGAGTCAGGCAGTAGGAGGCCTAGCCCAGAGACCCTGCCAAAGGTGGCGAATTCCTGGGAAACAGCTCTGTGTAAACTTGGGACCCAAGTGGTTAATAACCTCATCCTTATAAACCCTTTTCCCTTTGCAGGAAACTTAACAGGAAAAAATGCCTGGTGAGAAAAAGGGAGCAGATTCTCCTCTGAGAATTTATAACCACAAGCTGAGTTTCAGGGGGTTCCAGCCCAAATTTATTGCCTGGTTGGTCAAAAAACAAACAAAGAAACAACAAAGAAAAACACCCCTAAATCCTTTAATTTAGTAAGAATGGCCCTGAGATCACAGTGCCCCCCCCACCTCCAGACACCTGACTAAAAAAAATACAGATTCTCTCTGAAGGAACCCATCTTCAAACAAGCCACAAATTTTTCACCAAGTTCCAAGAAATAGAAGCTCTCAGTAAAAAAATCATAAAATAGAGCATATGAGCTAGAGCTAAAAAGAAACGACATAAATAGATTCAGTTTGACAAGTATTAAAACTAAGAAATAAACATATAAAATAAGTATATTTAATAGATTCAAAGAAATAAAAGCCACAATCCACAGATTTTAAAGCATGATTAATACCAGGAAAGAAAAACTAAAAAATTTACAACTTGGCACATCGTAGTATAATTATAGAATATCTAAGTCAGAGAAAAGACCAAATTAGCCAGAAAGAAGGAGAACATTACCTTCAAAGTACAGACAAGAATGCAGAAAGTCAATCTAAAAGTGTAAGCCTAGCAAAATATCTTCCCAGAATGACAATAAAATACAAGGAAAAATGTTTCCAGAACAAAATGATAAAAACCAAATCGACCACGTGTTTCCACCAACAGACCCTCACTAAAAGAAATTCTAAAGAGTATACTTTGGCAGAAAGTGATCACAGATGGAGGCTCAGAGTCAGCAGAAATGATGTGAAGAGAATGTTATAAATATATAAAAAAGTAATCATGTAATTCAGAAAAAAGCACACATAATAGAGCTAATATACACAACAAAAATATATAGCCAGATGGGGGTGATTGAGTTGAAGTGTTCAGATCCTCATGTTGTTCAAGAAAGTGGTGAAAGTATGGATTAATTCTAGACTTAAACTTAAAACAAGTAGAAGGAAGAAATAATAATAAGAAAACAGAAATTAATGTGATAGAAAATAAACATATACAGTAATAAAGAGGAGAATTAACAAAGCCAAATGTTAGTTGTTTGAAAGGAATAATAAAATTGGCTGATCTATAGCAAAACTGAACTAGAGAAAATGAAGGAGGCACAGTAAATATTATTAAAAACAAAAAAGTGACAAAGTATGCATACTGCAAAAATACGAATATTGTAGAGACTTAATGTAATTAAATTTGAAAAGAAATTGACAGACACAAAATTTGCCAAAATTGATTCCAGAAGCAACAGAAAACCTATGTAATTATGTAATGATTAAATAAATTAAATCATTAGTTAATTATCTTCATACAAAGAACATACAAGGCTCAGATGATTATACTGGTAAATTGTAACAAACATTCAAACAACGAATAGTTCCAGTCTTACTCAAACTATTCAGTATACACAGAACAAGGGACCCCTGCCCAGTTCATCCATGAATGAAAATACAAAAATCCAAACCCAAATATTAACAAATTGAGTACTGCAATGTATAAATAACACAGTACACCATGTCAAAATTAGGCTCCTTCTAGCAATACAAGATTGGAAAACAATTTGTGTAACTCATTATATTAACATATTAAAAGAAAATAATCAGATAATCATTTTTTATAGGTACAGAAGAACACACTGAAATTCAACGTTCAGTTTTGGCAAATCAGGAATCACTTAACAATTGATATCTACCTCCAAAAAGCTGTACAGTAAACATTATATTTAATTATGAAACATCAAAACCATTTCCAAGATTAGAAATGGTATGCCCATCTTCATCATTTTTATTAAACATCCTAAACTCAATGTCCTAGCAAGCATAGAAAAGCAAAGAAGTTGAAATATGGAAGGTTTGAAAGAAAAACATAAAATTGGTTTTATTTGAAAACATGACTCTGAACATACAGAACACAAAAGAATCTATAGATGAATTATGAGAATTAGAGGTAGGCTTAGCAATTTTTCTTCTTAAAGACATACATAAAACAGTTGTATTCCTATATATTAATAATATTTTAAAATATAATTTAATAAAGACTATAATTTACAGCAGGCATTAAAGACTTTAAAGTACATTATGACCCATCTATCAAAAGACATACAAGATTTTTAATGAGTAACTAGAAAAACTTTTAAAAACTATATAAAATACCTAAATAAAGAGCTAGTATAATGTATGCGTGAATCGAAAGACACAACATTTTAAAAAATGCCAATTATTCAACTGATCTACAGAGTCAGTGCAACTGTAGTGAAAATCCAACTTTTGTACAACGTGCTAAGTCTATTCTATAATGTATTTGTGAGAGAAAAATGCCAAGAACTGTCAAGACATTCACAAGTAAATAAATAAATGAATGAATGAAGGGATTTGCTTTACCAGATACCGTGATGTCTTATAAAGTGAAATAATTAGGTTAGCGTGATATCAGTGGAAAGATAGTTCCAGGTTGACCAGCAGAACAGAGCAGAGCCCGTAGGACCGGAGACTGCACAGACCAACTAGTGCGCATGTCACAAAGAGGCACTGAAGACCGCGGCAAAAGGGTGCATTTTCAAAGCACAGGACTGGGATATTGAGTATTCAGATGGAAACCAATAAATCAAAATTTACTTGCAATTGGGCTACTGACTTAAATGATTTTTATCAAAATTATGTACCTGTTGAGACAATGTAGGTTAATACCTTTATAACCTTTGGGTAGGAAATTAATTCTTAAAGAAGACAAAGGGTTAGACAAACAATAAAGGAAAAATGGATAAAGACCACTGTATTAAAACTGAGAACTTCTTTTATCCGGTCACCATAAAGAGGGTAAGGAGACAAGCTGCAGACTGGGAGAAAGTATGTATTGCACCCACAGGAAAGCATTCTGGTTAGAATACATCAAGAGCTCCCACATATCAGTAGAAAATGACAAAAAGCCCAATATCAAAATGGCAAAAGCCTTAAACACTTCACAGAGAAAAAAAAAATCCAAATGGCTGTTAACATAGGAAAAGATTCCCTCACCAGTAATCGGGAAAATGCAAATTCTAACCACAGTAACATGACATTTCATACTTACCACATTGGTAAGAATTACAAAGCTTGATCGGTTCAAATGCAGCAAAAACAGGTACCTTATCCACTGCCTGCAGAGTATGTCCATTAAAATAGGCTGACGGTGTAACACACCAACTAAACAACATTATAATGGTTCAGAAATCATAGAAATGTATTTCTTGTTTATATAAAAACCAAAATAAACATCCTAATTGTTCAGTGGCAGGGACCCAGGCTCCTTTCATCTTGTACCTCTATCATCAATATGTGGCTTCCGAGACCATCTTGGGTTGGTCTCCTATCAGCGAGCAAGAAGCAGGACCACTTCAGGGGATTACACGTGTAAGGGTTTTATGGGCCATGTGAGGAGTGGCACAATCACTCCTGCTTAAATTTCCCTGTATCGCGCAGGCTCCTATAACTAAGAGGGACGCTCCCAAATGGGTCTAGGTTACCCATGCACACAGGAATGAGGGAAAACACATAGCCAATCTCCACTTCAGTGTGTAAGTTGTTAGAGATGCTTGACAAAACCATTTGTTGTCTCCTAGTGAAGGTGGACACGTATGTAACTTCTGAGTCCCTCGTATGTGCACCAGCACACAGAAGCAAGAATGTTATATATTTATAATAGTGTGATATTATGTGTCATAACCGAACTAAACCAAATGCTCATCAACTTTAAATAGATATATTACAGTCTTGAAGTTGAATATTATGCCGCAGCGAAAATTAAATCCTAGCTGTTTTTAACAACATGGATGAATCTCGGGACACCATGTTTACACCCAAGCAAAGTATTCACCTTATAAAGTGATCAATGTTAAAAACACATTTTCACTATAAAATTTAGTATGATTCAGGGATACAGACATAAGTGGAAAAACCACAAAGATAAACCCAACGTCCAGAATAGCGATCAGTTGTGAGGCAAGAAGGAATGGGACGGGATGAGGAGGGAAGCGAAGCAGTTTTTTCTACACGGGAACAGTAGCGTGATTTTCCTTGAATGGGGTGCTGCGTGTGTGAGCGTGTATAGTACCATGACTCTCTAACCTTTATGTTATATGTAGATTTTGTACATGTTCTTCTCAACCACTCGTTAATTTCTAAAAACGGTGTTCAATAAAAATAGTTACAGTTCTTATAATCCACGCTTGGTGAAAGGTCACACAAATGAAGTGTCTAGTGTCTGTGTTTGTAAATGTGGGGCGGGCCCTTTCCGACACCTTCAGTGGATGGTTTATCTCTCACAGGCATCTCTGTTCTGAAGGTTAATAACTACTGTTAATTTAGCCATTACGTTTTAATTTAATGCAATTACTCTTACACAAAGTAGCATCACAGTTACCTTGCTATTAGAACTGTGTCCTTGTTGATCATGAACCTGATTTTAATTAAAATTATATCCTTATTATATTAAGACAACAGTGCATCCTTTATTTCCCTCATATCATATTGACTTACTTTACTGGCAACCAGCTTTTTCTCTAGCAAATTAGTTTTACATTCCCACTAACCATTTTCTCTATTTCTTCTCATTTTAATAATTTTGTTGGCAAATCTCTAATTAATATCTCCAAGACTAGAATCTTAGAAAATGTAATCAATTCTAATTTTAATGTATTTTGATGTCTTTGTACTTTAACTATAAAATTTAATATGATGTCTTGTATTTAACTGCATGTTACTATATTATTTCTCGCATGAAATGGCACCCTTCCACAGTCTCTCATTTATCATGGTGAAATACTTCCCTCTCAATTAATTATTTATGCAATTTTAGCATGAAGAGATGCTGTTTTATATCACATGATTTTTGTAATAACTGCATTCTCATGAAAATAATCTTCGCAGAAAACTGAAAGTATTTTAATGCATAGTAAATTGTGCAGTCTCCCTAATTGTTGACACTGTTTAGAAAATATGACATTAAAGAAAATTATAAGTGAGTAACAAAATTTTTCTGGAATAGACGAAAATCCCTCCTTTTAAACTTCTTTTATTCTTAGTGTAGATATCCTAAAAACCAAATTTTTGAGTATTTAATTTAAAATTTTTTACTTACATAAACAAAAAGGGAAAGGGCTCGGATAGTATTTTCTGGTTTAGCTGTATCTATGAGAACTCCTTAAATTAAATTGCTACCCCAAGATTTCCCTAAGAAGACATTATGTTATATATTAGGGCGGGGGGTGGGCACAAGACAGTGAGATGTGAGAGAGGATATAGATAGATTAGATAAATAGATATAAAATTTTTTCACCTTTTTAAATTTTGATTTTAGGGTACTGCCAGTATGTGAAGGAATCCAGTGACCAGAGGACTTACCAGTTACAAGCAGTTCCATAATAAAGTCCATGTGCCAATTTCTCACTCCCAATTGCTAGGCCTATGCCTGCTGCATTGGGCTGCAGGATGATGAAAGAGGCATTCTAATGTCAAGAAACAAAAGACACCCAGTTAGCTCTATGTCGATACCCCATTAACATCCAGAGGCAGCCTTGGGGGAACGATAAAGTTGCTTTGATCAAGCATCCCCTGCACGGCCAGGCCAGGCCAGACTAATCCTGAACATATCTATTCCTGTCTCTTAATTGCAAAGCCAAATCAGTTTTCTGAGAGCATTCCCTAACTACAAACACCCCAGAACTGCCAGATGACCAAGGTTCACCTCTACAACCCAGGTAGCCGAGAGTGCTTCAACTGGGTGTAGAATACAGCCAGACTGATGTCAAGGTGGGCAAAGTCAAGGCTGGCACCTCAGTTCCTGGGGCCCCCTTGGGGAACACTGTCCTTGAGCCCAACTTTGACCCAAGGTCTTGGGAAAGTTTCTATGAAAAGAGTGTGCCGTGCTCTGAGATTTCCTCCACAGGACACACACCACATCCCAAGCACCTCTCTCTCCGACCGCTGAGAGTCTCTACCATTTTCTCAAGAAATGTCACAGAGGCTCTGTTCCTAGGCAGGGAGGACTCTAGAGAGTTTAACTTAGGATATTTTCTGGGCAAAGTAAATGCTCTGAAGAGATTCAGGAGCCAACACTGTGACTGAAGCCCTCACGTTGGTCCAGAAAAGAAAGCCTTGTATGTACTGTGACTCTTGGATTCATTTTGAGAAACCCATAGAAAAGGTGGACTTGCCTGTAGATAAGCATTTTCTTGTCTTCTGGAGAATCTAGTCCTATAAGTCAGCTTTATTTAACCAGGAAATAAGATGATCATCTTTCTTTTCCTTATCCTGTCTCTCCCTCTCCAAAAACCAGAATCCCACGCACACATACTTCTAGATAAGGAGCAGGATATTTCAAAAGGCATATAGAGAGAGACGAGGCAGGTTACCCACCCTTAAAAAAGCCTGGTGCCCTGCCTCCCTTTCCTTTCAGTGCTATGGTGCACTGACTACAAGTTCATTTCCACCCTCTCCAGTGCCTCGGGGTTTAGGACATATTTTCAGCAAAGGAATATTTGCATGATTCTTTAGACATGTGTCATTTTCCTCACTGCGTATTGAAAATAATTAAAATGCCTCAGAAAGGTATGGCCCAAGGCACTAACTCCCCGCTGATCACATTCACCTGCCTGCGAGGGACCAGTTCAGGCCCTTCTGACTGGCCAAGGAGGAAGGCTGAGCTGTTATAAATGATTTTAATAAATGCAAACTACATCCAAACGTTTTAGGTCTTCTAGAGTGGCCCTTTAAGTTGATTATCAGTTTGTAAATTATTTTGTAAACTGCATACATGAATTTTACATAAGTAATGATATTATATGTACCCAACCCTCATTCATCAGTGAGATGGCACATGACCCAGTACTTAATTTTTATGACCCAAGAAATACTAAAGGCTTTAACTAGTTGGAAACTGAAGAATGAAATGAAATTCAGCCCTGATTTCAGCCCTGAAATAGACATTGAGCAGCAATTCTTCAGTATAGTTGCTAGATATATGTCAATTTCTTCTTCTGTATAGATGGATAGGTAAAGGTCACTCACTTTTACTGTATTTTGTCACATATAATGTGCACTTTTTTGCCCAAATTTTTGAAGGAAAAAAAAGGATGTGTATTATACATGGGTGGTATAAAACATGGGTGTGCATTATACACAGGAGCACATTATATTTCCCTCAAATATTTGAGCAATAATTGTACATTATACATGGCAAAATATGATATTTACCTACTCTACAGTATTCCCATGGTTTTGTGATGCTCTTTGACACAAAATTATAGCTTTCCCTAATTGCACATTTGACTTTGTTCACATTTCTTCCTGCATATATACCATTAAATTTATGAGGTTCTTGCTCAAGTGTTCATATTTTTTCTCCTTGACTTAAAAGAAATGGCCGATTTTGCATTATGGCTGGTCTTGCTGTGGAGAAGTATGTCTAAAAAAATTTTTAAATGTTATGTGCAAAGATTTGTACATTCATTATAGTTGACCTGATGATACCTGAGGCAAAGATCACAGTGGATATTATGTTTAACTCTGCACAAGGCATACAAAATAATCTGTCTGTACTAGTGATAAAATCTAGGGCTCACTCAGATTTCTCTGGTTTATTTCAAGTGAAACATACTACGCGTTTATGTTGTCTATGATCATTTATTCATTTGAATTTAAAGTTGAAGTACAAAGATGTAAAACAGTCAAATGGTTAACTTCTCCTTACAAAGCTAGTATTTTTTTATTTTTACTACTGTGGTTATGAATGTCATGAAGAAAATTTCTTGTTAAAATCAATGGTATTGATAATATTAATAACATGCAGAAAATATAAAAAACATTAAATTGGTGGGAGAAAAGCAATTTTAAGTAATGCTTCTGTGTTGGTCTCCTATTTTTTACACTTTGGCGTGTGCAGTTAAAGGAATACACACATAAGTCTTTTAGTGTTAATAGTCTTCATACCTGAATTCTTTGGCATGTTTCTGAATATTTAAGTCAGATTGTAACAAAATCATGTACTTGTTCACTTTGCAAAGGTGCACCAGGAAGATAAAATGGCAATAACTTATTTTGTCTGTAAGGTTTCAGGTTAAGCAATATTAATGGTTGGTTAATGGCTTAATGAGTGGGATACAAACCATTTAAGTATGCAATGAACCTTAGCTTTTCAATGACTTTCCTAATGAAAGATCTATATGACCTCATGTCTGTGTCACAATAGAGATAGTAGGAAAAGTACCTAATCAATTGTGATGGTAAATCAATTGATCTGTAACCCTGTTTTCATACAGCGAGGAAGATATGGAGAGAGCATTTTACTATAGCCTTATTTCTAGCTGAAGATCAATAAATAACAGAGACAGCTCACTATTTGAAAATGTTCCCTTTTACTGTGTGCTTCGAAAGCCAGGGCAGGCAGATTGATATCCTATTTCATAGATGTGTCAGTTTCCTTTGTCACTTCTCAAAGATTTAAAGTTTCTCAAAATTAAATATATGATAGAGAATATCTGTGAGTCTAAACTTTATTGTCATGATTAAGGTTCAGATTGAAGATAAAGCTGTGGCATGATAAAAATTTGCTATATAGTTTTATAATATTCATGGATGTCATTTTAAAATTGTCCATCAAAAAAGGTTCTATTATTCCCTTTTTCTTTTAGAAAAATATATAGTGATGATAGCATTTCAAAGTATAATAACTTGAGAAATAGGTAAACAAATATAAACATGAGCCACAGATTGGGAGGAGATATTTGCAAGACATATTTATGATAATGTAATTATACCCCAAAATATACAAAAAATTCTGAAAACTAAAACAAAAAAATCACCTAATTTTAAAATGAGCAAAAAAATCTGAATGGACTTTTTACCAAAAAGATACCTAGAAAGCAAATAAGTATATGAAAATACATTGAACAATATTATTCTTTAAGGAAGTCAAAACCTCAATGATCTACAACTATCAACCTATTGAAAAGGTTAAAATAAAAGGAACAAACAATACCAAGTGCTGACAAGGATTTGAAGCTATTGAAGCTCTCACATGTTACTGGTAGGGGATAAGTGGTATAGCTCTTTGCTAAACAGTCTGGCAGTTCCTTATACCATTAGACAAATACCATACAACCCAGTGATACTACTCCTAGGTATTCACCCGAGACATGCAATTTTATATTGAAACAAGAACCTGTACGCAAATGTTTACAATGGCTTTATTTATCATTGCCCCCTCCCAATGGAGAAAATCCAAATAGCCTTTAAATGGTGAATAAAAAAACTTGAAAAAGTCCATGCAATAGAAGAAAGTAATAAAGAAGCATAAACTGATGTAAACAATATTTTGTATAAATCTTAAATACAAGATGGTCAATCAAAGAAGCCAGTCTCAAAAGCCAGTCTCAAAATCATAGTGTATGATTTCATTTATATGATATTCTTGGAAAGACAAAACAAAGGGGACAGAAAGCAGATCAATGGTTTGTAGGAGCTGTGACTTGGGGAAGAGATTAACAGCTAACAGGCATGAGGGAAGTTTTGGAAAGATGGAACTTTTCTGTATATAAATTTTAGTAATGTTTATTTTTTAACATTTTATTTATTTTTAGAGAGAGGGAAAGGGAGGGAGAAAGAGGGAGAGAGAAACATCAGTATGTGGTTGCCCCTCACGTGGCCCCTACTGGAGACCTGGCCTGCAACCCAGGCATGTGCCCTGACTGGGAATCGAACCAGTGATCCTTTGGTTCACAGGCCCTCACTCAATCCATGGAGCTACATGAGCCAGGGAAAATTTTAGTAATGTTTATACAGCTATATGCATTTGTCAAAACTCAAAGCATTTTACACTAAAAACAATAAATTTTATAATATGTAAATTATTCTTTAATAAATTTGAAATTGCAATAATATGGAATTAACACTAACAATTAAGAATTATGATCTTTCAAAAACTAAATGTATGAATTCTTAAATATTTGAACTGTAGATGAGATAGTTAACCTCAAAGTGGTCTAAGGCAGAGATTGGCAAACTGCAGCCCACTGACCAAATGTGGCCTACCACTTACTTTTGTAAATAAAGTTTTATTGAAACACAGGTAAACCTTGCTTATGGACACTTTCCCACTACAATGTAAAAGTTGAATGTTTGTGGTTGAGATCATACGTCCCACAAAAACTCAAATATTTATAATCTGGCACCTTGAAGAAGAAGGTTGTTGAACTCTGGTCTAGGGCTAGATACTATTCTCACTAAAACCCTTGATTGTGCTATAAAGTTTAGTGTTTTCTTAAAAATACCCACATTTAAACAAATGCAAATCAAGGAGATGCCATCATTAATAACATCAATCAAGCTTTATAATAAACATTTATTAAAGGTTTTGATGTGCCAAGAATGTAATGTGAAATAACCAATTGCACCATCACAGAACTTAAAATTCAAACATAAAATTAGAATTTTTTCTTAAAAAGTGAAAACGTTCTATACAGTAATTAAATTTCAGGGAAGAGTTATTTTATTAAACGCTTTATTCTTCTGTTCCATTTCTACTATACCTACTTAGACGTTGGGTCGTTAATGGACTCCTGACTTGGCCTCCATGCTGAGCAGCCTGGCCGCCTTCATACTACTGCCAAAGTCCAACCTACCGTGCCCCTTCTCAATACAGGTGAACAGCTGCGTGCTGTTCTTAGAATTATGTCCAAACCCACGTCAGCATGCATGCGTGGACCTTCATAATCTGGCCCCAACTTATGACCATATTAATTCATTATTCTTACATTTTATATCTTATGTTTCTGCCATTCTAGACTACTCCAGCCCTCAAACATGCAATATTTCTCTCCATTTACACATTTTCTTCTTTACCCTACAAGGTATCTATCTTTGCTGCCTCTGAGATTCCAATTACACATCAAGAATAAGCTAAATTCATTTGCCAAATTCTCTGTCAAGTTTTTTTTATTACATATGTGGTGTAACTGCTTTTTCCTGAGTGTTTCCACAATACTTTGCTTATACCTGTAAATCTAACACCAATGATATGATGCCTTATTAATTTTCCAGTGTTTGCCTGCCTATCTTCATTACATGCACCCTGAGAAGAGGGAACGCATCTTAGCATTCTGTGACCTTCCTCCACGGCACCTAAGTGTACCCATTCCATGTAATAGGTAACTGATAAGTACTCCTTGACTTGAATTTAATCAGATTTAATTTTTGTAAATTCTTATTTATAATAGTCTATTTTTTAAAGGTTTTATTTATTTATTTTTAGAGAAAGAGGAAGGGAAGGAGAAAGAGAGGGAGAGAAACATTAATGTGTTGGTTGCCTCTCATGTGCTCCATACTGAGGACCTGGCCTGAAACCTAGGCATGTGCCCTGATTGGGAATTGAACTGGCGACCCTTGGTTTGCAGGCTAGCACTCAGTCCACTGAGCCACACCAGCCAGGGTATTTTTGTAAATTCTCATTAATAGTGATGACAAACTCAAAATTCATTAACTATACATGAGGGCACCCCCAGAAACAAGAATTATCTTCTGAAGGATGGGCCCCTTATAATACAGGCTTCCCCTGCTGGGTGAGTGTTCTAGGAACCCACCTGTATCAATGTACCAGCTGGCATTGTTGTGAGAGGCTGTGTTTGGCTTCAGTGTATTTTTTTTAAGACTCAACATGTTTGCCCATTTCATGATGGGTGATTTGTGAGCACACCTGCCATACCGAGTGTTTAGCAGTTTTTGACCAAAAACAACATGACACCTACCCCCCACTGTTACCCACTGTCCCTATTCACCTAATCTTACCCTGAGCGACTTTTTTTTGTTTCCCGAGATGAAAAGGGTCCTCAAAGGGAAAGGTTTTGTCAATGTGGAAGAGTCGAAACAAAAAATGACAGAAGCACTGAAGGGCATCAAAATCAGTTCAAAAAGAGCAGTGGAAAAAATGTCTCAATAGCTGTATTGCATCAAATGGAGAGTACTTTGAAGGTGACTGAAGTTTAAACATGTAAGAATAAATACACAATTTTTTATAAATAAATTCTAGGGTTTTGGGGGAAACTCATACTATCTTATATTGCCTGTATCTCTGGCTACCTACCTATTTTTACCTTCTCAATAGCATAGGAGTCAAATACATGGAATTTAGTGCTTGTTTTTATTTTATTTTATTTTTTTAATTTTTTTTAAGATTTTATTTATTTATTTTTAGAGAGAGGAGAAGGAGAGGGGAGACAGAGAGGGAGAGAAACAGCAATGTATGGTTGCTCCTCACATGGCCCTCACAGGGGACCCGGCCTGCAACCCAGGCATGTGCCCTGACCGGGTATCGAACCGGGACCGTCTGGTTCCCAGCCTGCACTCAATCCACTGAGCTACACCAGCCAGGGCCCAGAGTTTAGTGCTTGTTTTTAAAGTTCTTTGACAAAATTCATCTAATCCCTTTACTCTTTCTAGTAATTTTTATGTTCATTCTAATCTGTCCTTAAATCTCTCCACATTTTTAAGTTCATATGGAGGCACAGGGCAGATGGAAGCCACATTTCACTAGGAGGCAAAGAAAAAGAGTCAATCCTTTTAAAATGTAGACAGGTCAGCCTCTTTCCCCTTTTCCGGCGTGGTTTACCTTTTCCAGCCAGATACGTCTGAGCCAACAAGATTGTGTCCATGTGCACAAATCTGTGTGTGGTGGATTACGTCTAGTGCTACTTTCCTGTGTCCCCTACCCTCCGTCCCCACTGCCATGGGAAAAGTGTCGTTTCTTTCCACTGTTTCTCTTTTGCTGTTGGAATGAAGCTCATTTTCTTCTTCATTCAAGTAAAACATCTTTCCACTGATCGATAACTGTGCCCTGTTCTCGATCATTCTATGCATTGAAATGCGATGGCCAGCTTCACCTATGCCCTGAGTGAGGCACTCCTTCAAACCCGCGCAGCCGGCAGCCATTAGTAATGACTACGCACACGGCCCCCCACGTCTGGCACCCAGGTCGGGGCTCCCTACTTCACTCTCAGCATCAAGATTTCTGGGGCCCACAGTGGACAAAACTAGACAAGTTTTCATTCTTTTAATGTGATTTCTTTCATGTGTTTTCTGGATGTTATTGTACATCCAGAAGACATTGTATGGCCGAGTTCACCACCACACAGGTTGTTGCATCATTCCACACTCTTTCCAAAAATGTAGAGGAGTCCCTACTGCCCCTTGGCTGGTCAGCAGAGCATGTTAATAACTTTCTGATTTTTTGCCAGACTGATCGGTGAGAAAAGATACCTAGCTTCATTTCACAAATTACTTATTATAAGTGAGAATTATCTTTTCTCATATTTTAATGCTAGTTACATTTATTTTTCTATGAACTGTCTGCATGTCTCTTGGTTATTTTTATATAGAGTTATTGATCAATTTTAACTTAATTTCTGGTAGTTATTTATATATTATAAAGATTAACCCTATTCATGATATAATTTATAGATATTTTCCCCTATTTGACATTTGTTGTTTGACTTCGCTTATAGTGAATTTTTATCTTGATGATATAGTTTTTATTTTTATGTAGAAAAACTTGTCAATGTTTCCTTTTATGGCTTCTGGATTCTGGATCATAGTTCAAAAGCTTTTTGCTTCTTGTCCAAGGTTAATGATCCATTCTTTTCAGTTCAAAAGCTTTTTGCTTCTAGTCCAAGGTTATAAAAGAATGAGCCCATGCTTTCTTCTAATGGTTTTCCTTTTCACATTCAAATCTCATATTTGCTTATCTTGAAGTATAATACAAAGAATCCAACTTTGTCTTTTTCCCAAGTCATTATCCCTTTGCTCCAATGGCATCTGTTAAAATAGTTGATCTGAGTTGTGGCCTTTATAATAAACCACATTTCCATGTATAGTCATGTCTATTTCTATGCTTTCTATTCTGTTTCTTCATTGGTCTATTTGTCTATTGTGTACTTTAATTATATTTTTATATCATGTATCCCTTAATTAAAAGCAGAAATGTCCACTGATAAAGGGAATATCATTTGCATTTCAAATTAATAAGTACGACAATTATTTGTCACTGTGTCTCCAGCTCTTCCTAAAGTTTAGATTACCACCTGGAACTCATTTTCTACTTTTTAGTCTGTATCATTATAGATCACGTTGCAACACAGAAACATTCTTTTGGAGCTTTAAGCTCTATATCACCATTAGAGATCTTCAGGCACAGATAGGGTTTCTCTAGAGCCAGCGGATGCATAACCTCAGCCTTCCGAAGTCAGACTGTGAGTCTGTAGCCTATGCTGACAGGGCACAGAGTCAACAATGTATTTCATGTCATCGTATGTGTACTGGAAGGCTGGAAACATGATCTTTCCTCAGACCACTGGAGAGACAGAACAATCTCACAAAATACTATCAACACAATATAACACAACTAGCGACACCTCTCACATTCCCAGCCAGCTCAGCATGGTTGATATCAATCTGTAGGTAGAAGTAAGCTTGCCAAGCATCTGAATGTTGCCTCATGTTGACCGAAGAGCAATGCATTTGTCATTTTAATGACGATGTAGATGCTTGGAGGTTGTTCCTGGCAGGTGTTCATTTGACTAAAATGTTGTTCAAATCACAGCAGTTTTACCACACTCATACTTCCCATCACATTGTTAGTATTATTTCGGAAGAAAGTTATTTGATACCATAAATTGCTGGTAATATTTTCAGTCAGTAGAGAAGCACCCAGGTGCCTTAACAGAATATTTTTCAATTAATGGCCATCATGGTTGCTTTTTAAAAATAGGCATTTAGGAAGATGCCTAATAATAGTAATGGGAATCTCTATTTATTTATCTCCTATGACACACCAGGCCCACCCTTACTCATATTGTCTAAATACTGACAAACTTGCTCTGCGTTATGTAGAAATCTTAAAACTATGAATGTCTATATTTCTTTATGTTTGTTTAAACTTTGATTTGCCAATTAGAATTGCAGATTATCAACTTTGTGTTAAACATGTTACCTTCCAGTTTCCTCTGCTGAGAGCTTACTAAACTATCTGCAGTCTAAATAACTGGGTATCTTAAGTTTTCTGACTTTAAAACTTTCAAGATTTAGAAGGGTTTACTATTTAAGTACATGCTCTAATGTCAAGGTATTATAATTCGCCACAAAGCTAAAATCCGTTCTACAAACTGCTAAAATTTATTTGAAACATCAGATTTTATATGTGTCTCAGCACTATTTATAAGATGGTGACTTGCATATTTGTGGAAGGCAGAAAATGGGTGAGAGGTAATCCCCGTTCCCCTTTAGAAGTTTACAATCTGATGTCTTCACTATAGTGTTTCTTACTCCTTACTCCTTCTGCTGCATGATGAGGATGTGGTCCTTCTACACAAAACAGTCAGCTGTGTATTGTCAGCACCAAAGATGGGCCTCTCTTAAGTGTTCACTGCTAATAGTGTCAGAAACAACTACTTATCTTCAAAAAAACTTTTATACATATATGGAAAGAAGGAGAGAAAGAGAGAGATCTATATATATATTTTTTATATATATAATCCAACTTAAGAAGCTATTTATCAGTTAATTTCTCTTCTTAAGACAGCAAATATGGCTCGAACTGAATACGATATAAGAAAATTTCAACCTATGTGTTCTGCAGCCCCTGTCCTGTTATGAACAAAAGATAACATGGTGAGCAAATGCTAATTGTTGTAATCTGTAAAAGTGCCTTCTCTAAAGTGGGAGTAGAAAATCTTCTAACATTTCCGAAATGTACTTTTCAAGTTCTATAAGATGCCTAAGAAAGCAGCATTCTTGGGAAGAATGAAGAATTAACCTGGAACTAAGTAGCTAAGATCTGCTTCATCAATCATGGGCTATAGAGCGGTGGCTGCCTAATTTTTAAGTGATGGCCACAATGCTTTATTTATATCCAGCGTTGAAATAAAAGCTTACCTCTTTCTTCTGAAGATGCGATCATCTACCTTTTGCATATGCATTAACAAATTCAGAAAGGGTAAGACATGTACCTAACATCACATACCTAACTAGTATGACAAGCTAGAAATAAAAGAAAATCATTGGGGAATGAGGGGGAGAAGAGCAAAAATGGAAAAATAAGTGTAAAATTAGCAAGGGTGGCTCTAAAGAGACAGCCTTAAAATATTTACTCCGATGAAAGTCAAAATGGACCCCTCATTTTTATGACCTGTGTAGCAATAACCTAGGTTTATGGCTTACATACTCACCTCAGGAAGTGGTAATAACAGCCATTATTTTCTGTGGAAGCAATGCCTGCAACCATGTCATCCTCTGATAAATCATACCAATTGCATCTTATTATCACACCAATGGTTCAATTAACTCACATCACCACTCAATTTATCAAATTAAAAAGGAAGGGTTTTGTGTGTTCTAATAATTGTTTCATTAACATAAAACTAGTTAAGAACCATGAAGCTTCAGATCTGGATTCCTACTGCCTTTATGCAGTTTTGTTTTGATTTGCTCTGATAGTCACACACGGACAGGACCCGTATTCTATTAGTTGTCATGATTATTCTTTCATTAACATACATATGGCTATTGAATATGGCAGGTTTTCACAGAAGACAAACACAATATTATGGAACAAAATGGTAACCATAATTTTGAAAGTCTGGTCATGTTTTTAAGCCTTCTAACAGCTTTAAAATAAGCATTGCCATGAGTTTAGTATGGGAGTATGATCTTTATGAAAGAGATATATTAGCATAATATATGCAAGGAGTCTGAAGACTGGAGATCAAAGAATTTCATAATAAATTTTAAATGATTCTTAAAACTTTTTGTCTCACCAGAATAGACAAGTCTGTTGTTTCAGTTTGCATAAATAAATCAAGGGGAAGAAATAGTTCAGAAATAGTCCAATAAAAATTAATTTTGAAAAATTTAAGTCAGATGATGAGAAACTCTCAGCCCTACTTCAATTCTTTTGCAGCTACCTCGGACCAGTATAGTTGTACAACTGCATGTTCAGAGCAGTGTGCTGATCACTGCCCACTGAGAACAACTGCTATGTTCCAGTACACAACAGTTTGTACACCCTTTCACATTATTACAACCTTACAACAACCATGTAAGCGAAACACTATGATTCCTACCTTATAGCTGTGGGAACGGGGCTCCAGAGGGATTATGTTGCCCAGGCTCAGTTTTGTTGTCCAAGTATGTGTAGACAAAAGCACAGGTGGTACTTCAAAGATGCTGGCCCGGGAATCAGAAGACCAGCTTCACTGCTCATTAATTGAGAAACCTTGGTTAATTCACTTAAAATCTATGATGGCCGTTTTTCTTGCCTCTAAAATGAGGGTTCTGCCATCTTGCACAGTGATTTTGTTGATAGGATGTGAGAGGGAAAGCACTTGGTGTGTTGCACGAACATGTAATTAGTACCCTTTTTTAAAAATTTCTCTTTGCGTGATGCCTTGCTGCCTCTTTTATTTACCAACCCACTACCAAACGGAGCCAGGCACATGGACCGTGTTGCTGGTAACGCTCGCAGCTGTTCTCTGCTGCTCTTGGTCCCCTTTTTACCAAGAGTGGATTTCGTGTTTTTGCCCATGGAGGCAATGGAGAATGGCGCTTTCGGCCGTCTCCACTTGGGTGGTCGTGAACAAGAATTCATCACCTCTTCACTGTACTGGTTATTATTTAGACGTTCTCCTCTCGTGACAGCCCTGTAATACAGGTATTTTTGTTCTCGGTTTGAATTCGTCTTAACACCGTGGTCTCAGTCTTGAAGACACGGAGCGCTCGCGCTGTTTTCCACTCACCTCCCTAGTCATTCCCCGAATCCAATTAGGTGCAAAGTGTGGTCTTGCCAATTTTAGCTTTGAATTGCCTCTCACATCCTTCACTTCCCTTATATGTCCAATTCCCCCCACGCTGGTTCGGGCCCTTTGGCTACAAAGCTGGACTGTTCCAATTGTGATCTAGCCTCTAATGAATCTCTGTAGCAACCCTACCATGTTTATTTCTAAATTAACCTTCTAAAATAGTACTTTCATCATGCATTCCTTGTGTTCAAAATCTGTGTCTTCCCAACACTTTTACAGCCAAGTCTAAATAAACCTTTTAGCATGGCACTCAAGGTCTGCCCTCGCTTTCGTAATTTTATTTCCCCAATGGGCCCACATAAAATAGGTCTACTATTATTCCCAAGGAACATTTGGCAGTCGTATAATGATGGAACTTTATTCTCGCCATATTGTCCCCTTGGAATTACTTTGATTCTACTTCCAGACTTTCTAAAACCAACCTGTTCTTCGAAGTCCTGTTCAAATTTCTTGCCTTTTGTGAAGCCTTATAATTAATCTTAAGAACTTCTTTCCTCACTAGTTAAATAAATCTCCGTAATCTTTTCTGTTGACTATGCATATTTCTAGAAGCATCTTTTTCATTCTCTATCCAGAGTCTTAAACCAGACTTTCTAAAATTCTGTCTTCAGCTCCTGGTACTCTAACTGGCTATTGTGTATTCTCACTCAGCCATCCTTATCCAGTAGGCCCTGTTCTGGGGGAAAAAAAAAGTCTATTGAATTTTTTTTTATCCTTTTCAGATTATAAACTGAAATTAACTAGATAAACTGAAATTAACTAGATAAACTGAAATTAACTAGAACAGAACCTAAACTAGCATACTGGACCCACTGATTATTTTCTAGTTGAAAATCTTTCTTTGTTGAGTACAGAAACCACTTAAGCTCACAAAACCCTTCTGTTTTTGAACATATCTGGTAAAGTTTCTGTTTAATTTATTGTATAATTAATTATCAGATGCAAAAGGAGAAAGATACTGAGACTTTATTAGGACCCTACACTGAAATTACACATCTGGTAGGAAAGTTAGATTCTAATCCAAGTCTTAATAAAACATGTTACTCTTTGAACCCTGGCCTTTCTGATCCCAGAAACACAGCTATTGAATATGGAAATGCAAACTACATAAGTTAGATTAGCAAAATAATAACTGATATTTTATAGTATTCTTTATCTTGCCCTATTTTAATATTGTTCTTCACTTTCTTCTACCTCCTTCTTTCCACAATTATATACTAAAACATTTTAAGAACTATGAGTTTCACTAATCTCAAACACCCATAGTGCAGGACACATAGAATGTGTCCAAGAAATGCATGCTAATTAACTTGCCAACAGCAATGCATGTAACTAAACCAATACAGAATAGATGCTCAAAACATATTTCGGACTTAATTTAAAATAACAGTCAACTTTTTTTCTTGACAGAATTTGTTATTAAATATTTAATTATTATTCTGTTGAGTTGTACCAAGTTTCCCCCTTTGCCCAGCCCAGCCCCCACCCGCACTTCCACAGTTATTTCCCACCCTGTTGTCCGTGTGCACGAGTCATTCATACATGTTCCTTAACTAGTCCCTTCCCCTTTTCCCACCCTTATCCTCCTCCCCCCTCTCCTTTGGTCGTTGTCAGTCTGTTCCCTATTTCCATGTCTCTGGTTCTATTTTGCTTGCTGGTTTATTTTGTTCATTACATTCCTCTTATGGGTGAGATCATATGGTATTTGTCTTTCACTGATTGGCTTATTTCACTTAGCATAATATTCTCCAGTTCCATCCTTGCTGTTGTAAAAGGAGTTCCTTCTTTCTTTCCACTGCATAGTATTCCACTGTGTAAATGTACCACAGTGTTTTGATCCACTCACTTACTGATGAGCATTTAGGCTGTTTCCAGCACATGGCTATTGTAAATAGCACAGCTGTGAACATAGGGGTGCATGAGTTCTTTTGAATGGTTGGTTTGGGAGTCTTAGGGTATATTCACTCAACTTCTTTACAAAGGAAAAAAAAGCAAATTTTATTTCTGTAATGTAAATTATAATTATAAGAGAGAGTAGTCAGAATCAAGACCTGCTATCAGTCTCTTAATTTGCACCAGAAATTAGTCCAACACTGAGTATTGTTTATTTTTAAACAATATAATAGATGGTTTAATTAAAATGAAGGTATTCATTCACAAGAAAAAAAGAGAATAGTGAACAGAATTATCTATTCAATTTGAGGAAAAAACCCCACAACTTCAGGCTACTTAGCTCTCATCTCTGTCATAAGCCATTAACAAGAACTCTTTTTAACTGTGGCCAAAGCGCTGATGGAGTCCGGGAACACCCATCAGGTGAAGCCCAATGCTTCCTGAGGCAGCGACTTGCTCCTTCAAGGTCACTGCCAAATCAAACACTTGATGGAAATACTTCCAATTTTTATCAAGATAATTCTTACGGTGATTTCAAGCCTGTGTGTTAGAAAGTATTTTAACAAGTCGCTAAGCCTTTGCTGTTAGTCTGAATGTGCCATCTTCCTCACATCTCTTAAGTGGGAAGCCACGAGAGATCTAACCGGTGATTTAGTGTGCATCCGTGGCGCGGAGGGGCCTCAGTTCTTCATTAACGGAGGCCGATTCCCGCTCCTGCTGCCTTTGATTCTGGTTTTAACATCAGCTCCCTATCAGTGTGGCTGTCGCGGGCATAGCCCAAGCATGGAGACGACAGCCGAGAACCCAGAAAGGTATTTTTAATAACATATAGGCAGCTTCATTAGTTATGCCAAAAAGAGGATAATAAATGTAACCTTTTCATATCACCCAAGTGACTGTCTTCAGTAGAGTGTTTGTAAGTGGTTGGCAACATGTAAAGATCTCTCCTGTTGCATGTGGAATGAAAAGTGATTTTCGTCCTGAGATCCCTTTTAGAAATTTATATGAATTCTGTATTCTTCTTCTGTTCTGTGTGATCTTTTTCCCAGCTAACAATTATTTTATATGACCAACTGGGCATCGCAACACCTTTTGTTGTGTTGATACTGAGTGACTCATGATCCAGGAAAACTATTGAGAAAACAAAGTCAGATGACCAAGGCAGGGATGCCTGGATTGTACGTACCAAAAACTCTTGCTAGAGAAAACTTCTTTAGTATTCTTCCCAAAGAAGCAGTGATCCACTCACTGGCTAAACCAGGCAATAATGAAAAGGAACAGTGTCAGAGGATGCTTTAAAAATCCATTTGTATCTCCTCAATGGCAAAGTATTGCCTAGAGATTTCTTTCTTTCTTTTTTTTTTTTTAACAGATGGAATGAAAAGGTCTCCTTTTAAGTAGCTCGGTGAGGTAGGAGAGCAGAGAAGTTGGAAGGATCTTAAGGCACTCACACAATCTGAAGTGTCCCCAGCCTCGGTTTGCTCAAGCTGGGTTCCCATGTGAGCCAACACCCGTGAGATTTGCATTAAATACCTAGGCTTTAAAGTCTTCACATCAAAGTAAAGAGGCAGCAGAAGATGGGAAGGATGCTGCTACCTCACGTTTCAGCACTAGTTAGGTTAAAAGAGGACACAAATGAACCGTGGTGTTTGGACAGGGTCCTGGAACAAAGAATATTATTGGAAAAGCCAGTGCAATCTGAATAAACTTTGTAGCTTAGTTACTAATATTTTACCAAAGTTAGCATCTTAGTTTTGACAAATGTACTACGTTAAGTAACATGTTAACACAAGAGAAAACTGGTGACGGGTCGATGGGAATTCTTATACTGTCTTTGGGACTTTTCTTTATATCTAAAATTATTCCAAAATAAGATGGTAACAAAAAAGAGATAACAAGAAAGATAGTTCTATTCCTCTCCAGCTTTTGGGTTGTTGCTATAGGAGGCATATAAGATGGAAAATAAGGTTATCAAGGACATCCCATCAACACATACAGAAATTACAATTGCAACCATTTCCATAACTGCCCAAAGGACAACTATTATGAAACTGGACTCACATAACTATTCATGCCAGTGACCTTTCCCTCCTTACGCTGTGTGCATGCACAGTCTAACTCATTATTCCACATTTGGATAGAAAATACAAGCTCTATGTTCTAAATCCCAATTAATGAAAATGATTGAGATCCCAGTGTGTATACTACCCATTATTCAGAACATGCATAAGTTTCAGGCACTGTATTTTAACAAGTAAGGGAAAAATACAAAAGTGACCCTATAAGCATCCATTAACTGAAGGTGTGATGGTTTATCATGTTCAAACTCAACTAAGAATGAAATTTACACACAACAGAAGGAAATCCTTTCTGTATGATATCTGCGAGTTTCTTGAGCACCCTATCCTTTAGTTAAGCCTTCAAGGGCATCTCTTACCTCCAGTGACAGAACGTCACAAAGTGTTTAACCCCACCAATCAGCAGACACTGCCACGTCAGTCCCTAAAGTGCCACTTCCTTGTGGGGTGTGAAATCAGTGCAGCCAGGATCAGCTCAGCACCTGGGGTGGTCCGGGGCAGTGTTGGGAAACAACGTGGGGGCACCTGCTCTCAGAGCACTTTCTTCCCATCTAGTTTGCCTTCCCTGAACTTGCTTCAACAATCTTCTTGATCAATTCTGCCATCTAGTGGGCTCTTTCCATTTTACTCCTTTTGGGCTCTTCCTGTCTAATACAATTAAAGGCCAGGGATTCAGGCTCACAGTGTGAGCACCACTTGATAGTGGGTGGGGAAGCGCGGGAAGGGAAATCACAACCCTCCCATAAGAAAAGTAATCATTGCATGAAAAAAAAAGAGAGAGAGGTTCCTGAAGCCTTACCTCCAGAAAACCAAGCAGGTTGGAGTCGTGCTGAGCTGTGTGTCTTCAGATCAGCAGAGACAGCAGCAGGCACAGAGACCACCTGTTATGTGAAAATCCAAAAATCTTCAAAGACCTTCCCATGCTGAAAACCTGTGATGAAAGTCCCCCTGGGTTTCTACCACCTTTGAAGGCAGCCCCCTGTTAGCCCCGGCCCCTCCTTCCAGGGAGGGCTGAGTGTGTGCCACCCTCTGGGCTCCACACTGAGTTTTTTGAAGAAAAAGAAAGGTTATTTGTACTTCTACAGACATACAGGGGAAAATATACGATTACTTCTAGCTCAACACTCTGCTTTCTAATGTAATGTACCTACCTTATGTCTGAAAGCTCTCATATAAATGAATTGCCGTGTATTTTAATCATCAGGTTAAGACAATGTACTCATAAAAATTTCACATAATTGAGACTGACATACCGTTTCTATTGTTTTTAGAGAACAGGTAGAGAGGTCTTTGGGATATTATCCTGAGTTGGAAAAATAATTATTTCCATGATTACTGAAGCATTTCTGGAATATTGATTTTAAACATACAAGAAATAGAAGGACATTAAAAAAACAAAATGTTGTTACAAACCAAAATATTAAGGTTTCATGCAGCATTTCACATCAACAAACTTCAACTGGAAATTTTTACGTCTGTGTCACCATTGACTGGAAAGCAACTCTGAAAGATTTCCCCAAGAATTAGGATGTTGAACGCTGCAAAATAGAAACCTTCACAATATATTTTCTGGTTACAAAATAAATACCAGTTCCTGGTGAATATTTGACATACTAGAAAAAAATAAAAATTAGAAAATAATAATCATTTGCACTCCCATTCTCCTGATTTAAATATTAGTGACATATACATATTTTGCGTTGACCTTTTGATCTTCATTGAGGCCATTGTTCGTGTTTCTGCTGACTTTCCCTTGTGGTATTTACTTCCTTATGTAGTTTTTGAATTTTTATTGTAAGCTCATCTTCAGTTGGTGTTTGATGGTTGCTGCTGTTGTTTTTGTAGTTTGCTGGTTGGTTGGTTGGTTGGTTGGTTCGTTTCCTGTGGAAGCCCTGTGCACTCTACATTATGGAAGAGTCCCTCCACTTGCTTTCACAGAATGCAGCGGAGATTTTGTTAGTCTCGGACTGGGCCGTCCATTGATTTCTCTACTAGGGAATCATGTGCAATATCGATGTACATATTTGGACTCCGCAGGCCAGGTTTTTATTTATCATGGGGATTTATTTGTTTGTCTACAGACAAATATTCTTAACTCTTCCCAGGATGTTCTTTAAGAAAGGGGCAGTGCTTCCAGGCTCCTGGCTTTGTCCTCCACGCCTACTAAAGTAAGTCTGAGGTACACTGTCTTTTTTCCTCTTGGATCTACACTAGATCGTCAATATGCCAAGGACCAGAGCCCCAATTCCTATGCTTACACTCTGCAGTTAGGCATTTTCTTGTCTTTCTAACTCATCTTTGTATTTCCACTAAAACAATTGTATAGTATTTTATACAGAATATTATGAGTTTTAGTTAAGGGAACGTGGTTCATATTAGGTCAGTCTGCCATATTGCTGGAACTCAATTTTTTCCTTTCTATATATTGTTCCATAAAGTTCAAACTGTACTCTTTGTCCTTACACCAAATCCCTTCTTAAATTAGAGGAAAAAATAAGTCTTGTCATCCAACCCTTTCTAAGCTTGCAGGGTTAAAATACAAGTCCTGCTCCATCTGTCCTCCTTAGACATGCCCAGCACTGCCATCTGTTTCTGACTGTTTTATGGTATGGCATTGTGACCATTGCTTTTTGACATTTATCAAACACCAGTATGATGTGAAAGCATAAACATGTACAGATGATAGACAATAATCTTATAAATCAAGGCATTCACCACACAATATCCTATCCATTACAGGATACCACATTGAAATCAATGGACTCAGTGTTTTAAATCTGAAAACTACCTTAGAAGCCATCTCGTCATAACCAAGTCTTCCTTAAATTTGAGAAAGCCAAGGCCCTGAGAGTTCAAGAACAATTTCCTAAGGTCTTTGCGATACCCCTACCAAAGTAGCACTACAGCACTGATTCTACTGTTCTGAATCAACCTGACATTCTAATGTCAAAATAAGTATACAGACAATGTCTTCATTAAACATTAATACATAGTAAAGCAATTATCTGGGGGTGTGGAAAATTGTGCAAATTATAACCCTTTTGTTTTAGTTTTCTATTATTTTAGAGTTTATTCATGTTGTAGTTGGTTCAAGCAAGTCCCTCATTTACTTTCTAAAATTTCAACATTATTAAAAGAATCATGACTAAATGCCAACTAAGCCTTTATAAATCAATGTAAGCTATTTTATATGTACATTTGTAAATGCTTTTTCAACAGTTTACTGTATTATTAAACTCTTTGAATATATGAATTGCATAAATGGGCTTCTCTCATTTTATTAGTTTTATATTTGTGTAATCCATGTTCCTTTTTTATCTTTTGTTTGTTCAGATGTGGATTTTATGGGAAAAGGGAATTCTGTAAAGATCACATGACAAGACCAAGACATTTTGCTAGAACAGGTACCTTAACCCTTATTGTTCTGCCTTGAGGAGATCACGGTTCTCAGCGAAAGAGTTTTAGTTGGAAGCATTCCCCAAGTGACTCAATTCTTTTTTCCTGAGAACTTGGAAATAATTTGTTTAAACAATTCAATTGCTAACTTTTTCTCTATGGACAAAGCAATAATTCTATACCTGTTTTCTTAATATGCCAGAAATACAAATGTAGTATTAGCAACAAGGTTTAAATAGATTGACTCATTTCCGGGTAACTGAAAAGAATACATAAGCAATGATTTTCCCAAGGGCCAATGCTAATTCTGGGCCAGAATGGCAATCTAAAATTCATTTGGTATTCAGATTAGGGAAGATATTAGTTTCCACCCCCAAACACATAACCCCCTGGCAGGCGTTTTGAGTTCGCACTTATTCAAGAGGTGATATTTAGGATGTGGTATTTTCAAAAACTGGCACAAACATTAGGTAACTAATATGTAAAAAGACACATTGATATTAAAATGCTACAGGAGGTCTGGCTCTCCAAGGTTTGGCTTTAGAAAGTAGTGCATGCCAGATGTTTCAGAGAAAAGCATAAAATCTACATTATGTGCCTAATTGTACTGTATTACATCACAGGGATGGGGATCTTTTTTTCCCTGACCACAGCTGGCGATAACAATATGCCCTGGAGCACGGAAGAATCAGGCACCCTGTATATAGGGCAGGCCCTTCCTGTTTTTTGTTCGTTTGTTTGTGTTTTGTCTTCCTGGAAGGGTGGAGAACATTTTTAGTTTAAAAAATCTCTATATACAGGAATGATAACACTCTCCAGTTAGCTAAGTCTGTGGATTTGGGCTGAAATATTGAACTAACCGGACTGGATCGCTACTGTGGAGTAGGATCTGGAAAAGGAAGAACCTGGCAGTATTGCAGATCTGGGTGCTGGACAAACCATGTTTATGAGGGGAGAGGGGTACCACTAGGCTCCAAAAAGTTCCCAGCATTAATTAATGAGGATCATGCCTTGTTAAAACATGTCACAGACTCGAGCTGGTCCCAACAGACTACTTTGCTCTCATTATGTCAGGAACCGGCCACACAAAGGAAGGAGAAGAGTGAAAAGTGTTAAAAAAAAATTAAGTTATATTGCACCCTTCAAAACTTACATTCACCACTGACCAATTAAAGAAATAGAGCCTTTCAGCTATCTTCTACATTCCTATCTAGAAATATAGTGTGTCTATATCAGGCGAGAATACTACCTAGGCATGGTGTCTATTGTACTCTATACAAAGTAATTTTTGGATGAATAAAGAGTTTTGAGGTTTCTCTCAGTGTTTTTTTCTTCCTGTTAGCACTTACAATGCAGGTTGTCTATAAGGGATGTCAAAGCTTTAGAGTAAGTTGCATTTCATAACTATAATCAAGTTTTGTATAGAATAACACCTGTCTGCAAAAGCAAAATTGGATTATTTTGAAGAGTTTTATTAAAATTAAATCTTCTTTTTTTAAAAATATTTTTATGTGGTAAATCATTATCATACAAAATTATCCTAAAGTAAATGCCCAACTCTTAGGAACTATTGGAGGCAATATCTCAGAATGATTAAATTATTTTTCTTTTGCTTTTTAAAATAAAATAATTTTGTTTTAAACATTTACCAAACTTTGCAATGTCTGTATCACAGTCCTTAAGCCAGCAGAGTCGACAGAAGTTCTGTATTGTGACCCGGAATACTCTTTGATCTGTGTTTCCTGCTTTGATTGCTCTTTCCCCTTCTTTTCCTCTCAGTTCTCTCTCACTCTCTTGGATCAGAGTCTCCAATTTACATTTCAGTTTTGGAATTTAAGCACTTATTATGAGTACAATGCAGATATGAATGTAAACTGAATTGTAAGCCTTTAATAGAAAGAATAGTTCTGTGTCATGCTGCCATCTAATGGCGCCCACGACCTCCTCCATAATTAACTGCACACTAAAACGGAAGAACGCGTTAATTAACACATAGGAATTAATACACAGGTTGTCGTTTTTAGAATTATTAGAAAAATGTTTTATATAATGCAAAGGACCCATGAACACATTTGGAAACAGTCTTAGTGTTTTAAGTAGTTTGCATGCTTAAATAGTTCATTCTTCATAGCTAATTTTAATATCAAGCCGATTAACCCAGGACTTTCACTTCCACAGCTTGTACTCTGACCATCTCTCTCTGAGTTTTATCCAAAGGTTTTCAATAATGATCAACCTACCCATTACTTTTATAATTCACAAAGAGCATCAAAATGCATTCACTTATGTACATTTCTGGATGTCTTGCATTGGTGCTGGCCATAACCCATAGATACTTCCTCTTAAAGGACAAACCTGTATGCCTTCCCGTGGTTTTATCATGCTCACATGAACTAGTAACCCTTATGGTGAGGAAACAGAACCCTTTGACCAGCTGCTCTAGTTCTAGTTCCTCAGCTAACAGATTTACCTCTCTAAATTTCACTTATCTTATCTCTAAATTGAAAGTGCAGAATAGTTGATTTCTAAGTTGCCTTACAGCTTCCAAAGTATGCCATTTTAATGGCATACCCCACCAAGATGCATACAGCATCACAGTTTAATTCAACACCATGGGCCAAAAGCCTTTAGAGGAATAGGTCTGTTCCCAAAACCACTTGATACGCTAGAGGTAGAAAATAGTGACAACTTATCAGGAATATATGAATTCTATGTAGCTATTAAAAATACTATTATTCCAATATTACTAATCTAGTCTATCATATTATCTGAAAAATAAGCAATTATAAGCTGATTTTTAGCCAAGAAGCAAAAGCATATACACAGAATAAAAACCAGTCTAATATGATAGCCTGAAGTAATGTTCAAGGTTCTGTATTTCACACATGCATGTGTTTGCTCTGTTTACATAATGTGCATGGGGAAACAGAGCAGCATGTTAAATATTCTTACATATTGTATTTCAGGTTTAGTAGAGCTTTACTGTAAGTCACCATCAATGTAAAATAGGAGGGAGGGGAATAAAATAATACAGAGTCAAAACAAGAATACGATAATAACGAGCCAAAATCAGGATCACAGAAGCTTGTTAAACCTGATGGAAACAGGTAGCTACCTAACTCACAAGGAAGAGCAGAGCTTAGAACACCATTGACAAAACTCTTTCCAATTTCACTTAAACTCTTAAAGGGCTTCTATCTGAAAAGAAATAAATAAATGAACCTAATTTTCTGTATCCATCCCAAGAGGTTCATGATTTCAGAAGTCTCAAACATGTATAATTTTCTTTTAAAGCAATGTACAGGTCTTCAGTTAATTACTCTACTTGCTAAGAAAGCAAAGAGGAGAACATGTGACTGTGTAGCTATGAAAATTTTCACCCAAAGAGAATCCAGGAGGTTTTACTTAAAAAAAAAAAAAAAGAAAGAAAGAAAGAAAGAAAAGCTTTGACTGCATAGATAATAGAAAACAGCTGGAAAAGTTTGAGTTTAAGATTAGATGCAAGTACACATACTTTCAGGCTTTTTCTTTTCTCCCTTCCTCTTTCCCTCTATTCCTGCCTCTCTCTCTCTTTCACTTTCTTCTCTTCTCTCTTTTTATTTTTCTTCCCTTTATCTTTGGGTAAACTTCAGTTATGTTAAGGAGGTCTTAAAGAAACTATGAAGTGAGAAAGGCCCATTCATTTGGTTTTCTCTGCCAGGAGGCAGTGAGAATCAGCTTGGGATAAATAATCACTCTGCAGTCATGTATACATGATAAACTCTCAAGTATTTATAGTGAAATAAAAATGTTTACTGCCTGTCTGGATGTGTTTCCCAGAAACAGAGAAGCCAAGTCCAGTTCAGAATGCTGGAAGTGTTATCTGATACTGCAGAGAAAAAGGCAGTATGTTTTGCAAACACACAAATTATAAAATACTTCAGTGCATTCTGAAGGGAGAAAGGAGAGCTAAAGGGAAGAAGCGGGGGCTATAAATCATTAAGACGAATTAGATTATAAACCAGAACCAGTCTGTACACCAAAAGAAGAAAGAGTCACAGAATGGGAGATTAAAGTATCTTAGAATTTGGCAACCTTTAAAGGCACAATTTTGAGTTCTTTGGGAGTTTGTATGTCCTATTGTGCTTTTCTGACCTAGATTAGTCTAGTTACTCAGAACACAGCAGTATAGCTTTGCAGTAATGTTGCCCCATGGCTTAATTTCCCAATTAAACTTAAACAAATTTCTCAAATGCTCATAAAACCCTTGGTGGCAAGATCAGTGCACCTGAATATTTAATTATTTGAATGTCAGTCTGAGACATAGACAATTGGCAGCTAATAGAAAATGCCCAAGACCCAAAAACAAAAGATCGTTCTATGGTTGATCGGGGAATAAGTAAATACATTCACTAAAATAGTTACTTTTTTTGTTGTTTTTATCCTCAAGGAATGGAAAGATACTAGAAAACTGGAAAATATTAAAAGTAAATAAGATAGAAGGAAAAAACTATTTAATTGTAATTATATTCTTGATGCTAAACTTTGGCTGCAGTTAAATGGCAGAACTAATATTCAGAAATGATCTGTATATATCTCCAGGTGAAGTGATTGCCTATCAGAAACACCAAGGTTAGCCTGCTTAAAAGTATTCCTCTCTTCTTTGGCTATAATATGTCAACATAAGTAAATATAAAGCTAAACAACATAAATGTATGTGTCAGGCAAAATTTTAAAAATAAAATTAATGTAGTAACTCTGAGAAATCCGCGTCATTGTATACCTAGTGAAATGGCTTGAGACGTGGCTGGAAGAAGATGAACCAGAGGTGGCAATAAAGGAGTTATTAGGCTCAGGGGAGGCCCCAGTGGGAAGCCCCGGGAATTAGTCTTGGGCTCAGTCTTCCTTTACATCTTAATTACCGATTTCAAAGAGAGGCTAAACTGCGCATTAACTAATTTGCAGATGGTACTAAACTGGCAAACCCTGGGAATTGCAGATTAAAAATCCAAAGGGATTTTAAGAAATTAGAAATGGGAATCAGTTGGAACCCAATCCTTTTCGTAATAATAACAAGGATGATGATGGTGAGAAAACTAAAACTCTGGTGAAATTCTTCTGTGGAGACATCGTGCGGAGAGATGTTGAAAGAAACATTCTTCTTCAAGAAACTGAGTCAGGAAATTGAATGTGCAAGAGCAAGTTTGAAATGGAGCAACCACTGAGCCAGATACACTTGGAAGGACAGGAATCAGAGACTCCCAAAGCACTGCAGGTGTATCTCCTTGACCAAAAATCAACATGGCCCACTTCTCTTTATGAGGCTGAGAAATACGATCAATAACCCATTGCCACTACATCTTCATGTCCCCTGTGCCACTTGACTCCTCAAGTAGCAACCTCTGCTTCTTATCCTTCATATTGATAATCCTTTTGGAAACCTAGAGGTCCTTTAACTAGGGATTCTCAACTAGCAAAACAGAAGATGCAATGATTGGCATCCCTGTTTGCCTCCCATCTTTTCTCAAACATCAACCATAGCAGGCTGAGGTGGTGAGCGGCGTAGGTATAAAAAAAGAATCCACCAATAGCATCTGCAAAACAAGGTAATGATGGAGGAAAAACTGTTATCAGTGAATAAACATGCAAAACAATATCTGAAATTTAGAAAGGATAGAAAAGAGTTTTGAAATGAAACAATGGGTAAAGTCAGCCTAAAATACGTTACCAGGGAATTGAGAAGTATCTGTCTAGTGGAAGCTCCAAGGACTCTGAGTTTAGAATGAGCTGGTGGCCAAGTGTAGGAAAGGGAAATGAAGCTGAAACAAGGGTGTCAACAGAGACAGTTTATGTGCCCATCCCCCTGCCCCACACCCAGAACTGAGCCCACACAGTTGGTATTCTCTCCAGCCAAAGCTTTGCATGGCTATCCTCTACCGGAACTTAGCCAAAGTCTAGGGAGAAAGTCATAGATTCCGATAAGGCTATTTTATCCCCAAACACGAAAAGCCCTCTTCATTCTGGAATTTGGAGGGCTAGACTAGGCAGAAAAAGGATTTTTACCCATATTCCCTAAAGTAAAATCTTGTAGCCCACGGGTTACTAGAGTAATCTTGTTCAAGTGGAAAAAAAGGAAAAAAAAATCTTACCTGGTCACTATGCCCTCCTTAGAAGGGTGGAAGTATATTCATACGCACAGAATTAATTAGAGAACCAATCAATCTTTTTGCCTGGATCACCCCCTTACAGAACTGCCAGTTATAATTCCCTCATGTAGAGAAACTTCAGTTGAAAAATGAAATAGCAGAGTAACTCACCCCAGCTACCCCTTCTTCTATGTCAGCCCTGAACGCATAACCAAGCATTACCAGGCATATGAGGAAAATCAATATTAGGAAAGAGACTAACAACCAGAACGCAGACCCTGGAGAAAATAAAAATATTCAGAAGGCTTCTCATATGATCTTTTTAGAGATCAGAACATATAAGGTGCACGAGGACAGGAGAAAAAACAGGATATAATGAATCTGACCAACACAAGTTAAAAAGAAAGTCAATTAAAAACCTCACGCAAAACAAACAAAAAACTCTGATCATGAAATTCATTGTCTAGATAAAAAGCAAAATTATGTGACATGAACTTAATGATTGATGAAGTATTTAAAAGGGAAATCGATTTGACTTTACTCTAAAAACATTTCTGTAGGATGACCCAGAGGTGAAGACATTGGGCCTTGGAAGAAGATCCTGACTTAAGTGTACAGCTTGGCTTGGCGCTGAATAGTATGGACGTGATCAGACCAGTGTAAAGCCTGGTTACTTATTTTTCAAATTTTATCATTGATGTATTGTCAGAAAGTAAAAAGACTTGGTTAGCATGACTGGAGAGGTTATAAATGCTAATACACGTAACACTTGGGATGCGGGGAGCGTTGATCGCAAACTAACAGTTGGAGCGGGCCATTTTTGCTAATGTTTTGTGTAAATGGCAACATTCAGTAAAATTAGGATAACTTTAGTTTTACATATTTTTTTTCAATGAAACTTTTTGTGATTTACTATAAAATGTATACTGAATTATTTTTCTTAAATTTTAAACAGAC